>JAUJYZ010000013.1:315000-370000 GCA_033675265.1 Actinostola sp. cb2023
TGTAACGTACTGTTGTATGAGTCCTGATATCAGCTCAAGAATGGTGCAGTCATGTGAGATCCGCGGGTGGCTATTTGGGTGCGGGGTTGGGGAGGCGCGGGCCATAAAAAGTGAAACTTAAACGAGGATCCATAACTGACGGTACGGACCGAACAAACGAGGTTAATCAGATGTTTATTTTATGGCTTCTGCACCAAAATACACACATAATGGATGTTTTCATTCACTACGGTCCGTACGGAAAGTTATGGACCACTAATTGACCAATCACAATTCACCAATTTTACTTGCAATATAATACATGTAGTTATGGACTCCTGATGTTAGTTCATGATGTTTTCTATGCGGGTTTGTGTGTGATTCTCTCAGGTTGGATCTAAGCGTTGCCACGATCTCAACGAGACAAAGTGCCTTCTTCCTCAGCTGGGCTCGCCTCCCGAGGGCTCGACTTCGAGTCAGTACTACACACGTGACGAGTATCGAGAAATCTTGAGGTACGCGGCCAGGCGACACATCCAAGTTATCCCCGAGTTTGACATGCCTGGGCATAGTCACGCGGCCATCAAGGCAATGGAAGCTCGCTATCACCGACTGAAAACACAAAATCCAACACTAGCTAAAAAGTACTTATTAACAGAGCCTAACGACCCTTCAAAGTACATCACTGTACAGTGGTTCACGGATGATGCCACCAATCCCTGCATTAGTTCAACCTACAACTTTGTCGAGCACGTGGTAGACGCCTTAGTGAGCATGCACAAAGATATACAACCGCTGACACTCTACCACTTTGGTGGCGATGAAGTCGCAGAAGGGGCGTGGAGAAACTCGAGTGCGTGTAGAAAGCTGGCAGAGGATTTGGGTCTTGACTTCAATGCTCATGATGTCGTAGACAATCTTAAAGATTACTTTGTTCAGCGCGTGGCAAACATCACCGCAGATAAAGGCCTGGATCTGGGTGGATGGGAGGATGGATTGCTTGGGCCAAACTATGTCCCGTATAAACGAGAAACGATGCGAAATAAGAACGTGTATGCTTACGCGTGGAGGGGAGGGGGCAGGCGGACTAATAACTTGGCTAATGCTGGATACAAGGTAACTACAGAAAACGCAGTCATTGAACTTTTAATGAAAATATATAGAGTCGTTTTCGTATGAGTGGGAAGTAGTTATGAATGAATGAATGAACTTTATTTATAGAAGGTATATGTATAAACATTTACAGAAATGCACCAGTTTAGCATAGCTAATCTTCCACTGGGCCTTCTGGATTAACAAAATAATAATAATAATATTTATTATAATGTATAGAGTCGTTTTCGTATGAGTGGGAAACCTACGGTACGGAGTTACGGTCACGGTACGGAATCGAACACATTGTATTCAACCAATCACAGCGCGCGAAATCATTTCTCAACCAATCAGAAAGCTTGGATACCGCTACCGCACGATGATCGATGGCGCGATACGGTCACTGCACAGCACGAACCGCACCGTAGCTACTTCCCACTCATTCGAAAACGACTCTAATATTACGGTTACGGTATACGGTTCGTGCTCTGCGGTGACCGTGCTGTGTCCAAACATCCTGATTGGTTGAACAATGATTGTGCGCATTCTGATTGGTTGAGCGATGATTTTGCGCGCTGTGATTGGTTGAATAGAATGTCTTCGATTCCGTACCGTGACCGTAACTCTGTACCGTAGGTTTCCCACTCATACGAAAACGACTCTAATGTGTATGTATGTGTCAACAAAGGTCGTCCGGCGGTAAAGGCACTCGAGCCTAAGTTTGCAATCTAAGGAAAGTTAGCTTACAGTGTTTTTGTACATTTTTTTGCGCATTATTTTAATGTTTTGCGAATTCTTTCACATCAAGGTTATTCTGTCCCAAGCCACCTATCTGTACTTTGATCACCCGTACGAGCCTGACCCGCAGGAGCGTGGGTTCTACTGGGCTGCGCGCTTTACAGATACACGTAAAACCTTCAGCTTTTCCCCCGAGGATCTTTACGCAAACGTGCGTGTAGACCGCTGGGGGAACCCAGTCTCACGCGAACAACTTTGCAAGAAATCAAACTCATGCCCTGAGCTACGTAACAAGGAGAATATTGTGGGTAAGTACAGTCATTTGCAAAAATTCTGGCCGCTGCGAAATATCAATATATCAATATATCGGGTGCATTATGGGTAATTAAATAATCGAAAATTCCCCTTAAAGCGGGTTAACGCCAGCAAAGATGGTAGAAATATTTAGTATAATGTTTATTTTAGTCTTACGTTTGTTGTTTGTAAATTTTGCTTCATTTAATAGTATTAGTGATGCACCCGATATATTGATATAGTGATATATCGTGGCGGCCAGAATTTTTGCAAATGACTGTAATAGAGATTTAGATAATAAATACTCTGAGTTTCATGTTAGTTAGTTTATAATACTTTATATCAATGACGTCATTTCCGGTCTGGTGAGGACTTCAGTCTTTTTTTGTTTACTTCATCTTTTTGAATTTGCATATTTTGAATAGAATACCCTCTGGGGTCGGTTTTGCCCCTCAGTCGAAGGTAAATAATGAGACTGTTCAAGGATTGGTTGTCAGTACGTAAATTAGTTTAAAATATGCCGGTCGGTGAGTGTATCAGTCAGTCAGTCAGTCATTCATTCATTCAGTCAGTCAGTATGCAGTCATTCATTCAGTCAGTCAGTCAGTCATTCATTCAGTCAGTCAGTATGCAGTCATTCATTCATTCAGTCAGTCATTCATTCAGTCAGTCAGTCAGTATGCAGTCATTCATTCATTCATTCAGTCAGTCAGTCAGTCAGTCAGTCAGTCAGTCAGTCATTCAGTCAGTCAGTCAGTATGCAGTCATTCATTCATTCATTCATTCAGTCAGTCATTCAGTCAGTCAGTCAGTATGCAGTCATTCATTCATTCATTCAGTCAGTCAGTCATTCAGTCAGTCAGTCATTCAGTCAGTCATTCAATGAATCATTCAAATCATTCATTCACTCATTCATTCAGTCATTCAGTCAATCATTCTAATTCATGCAGTCATTCAGTCAGTATGCAGTCATTCATTCATTCATGCAGTCAGTCAGTCATTCAATAAATTATTATTATTATTATTCAGTCATTCAGTCAGTCATTCAGTCAATCATTCAGTCATTCATTCAGTCAGTCAGTCAGTGTGCAGTCATTCAGTCAGTGTGCAGTCATTCAATCATTCAGTGTGCAGTCAGTCAGTCATTCATTTAGTCAGTCAGTCAGTCAGTCAGTCAGTCAGTCAGTCAGTCAGTCAGTCAGTCAGTCAGTCAGTCAATCAGTCAGTCAGTCAGTCAGTTAGTCAGTCAGTCAGTCAGTCAGTTAGTCAGTCAGTCAGTCAGTTAGTCAGTCATTCAGTCAGTCATACAGTCAGTCATTCATTCAGTCAGTCAGTCAGTTAGTCAGTCAGTCAGTCAGTTAGTCAGTCAGTCAGTCAGTCAGTCAGTCAATCAGTCAGTTGATCAGTTGGTCATTCAGGACGTTTATCAAGACTCTATACAGTGTGTTAGTGTATGCTACAATAACATTTGTTCTCAATCAAAGGAATGGCGGGAGCTCTTTGGACCGAGACAGTACGTACCGCTGACCAAATGGACAGCATGGTCTATCCAAGACTCTTGGCCCTTGGTGAACGTGCTTGGCACAAAGCATCATGGGAAGACATAAAGAACGAGGCCGAGAGAGAGAAAAAGATGTCTAAGGACTGGGAAAAGTTTGCTAACTTTCTTGGATACAAAGAGCTTGCACGGCTTGACAGAATGGGCATCAAATACCGCATTCCTTTGCCTGGAGCTAAGTAGGTTCATCACATATATATATACACCTATTTCAACTAACGTTGTCGCGTTCAAAGCAACAAGCGTCAAGCCAAGACCGAAGTGAATGCTGGTTTTGTGTTGTCAAATTATTCAAATCAGACCTATTTTCTATGGAACGTGAAAATGTTCACATTTTGCAGGAGCCCATAAGTAGGAGCCTCCATCTACCGTACTGGGTTTGTGAGACGACCTGTGACCGGATCAGGCTATTTTTAGAACACCTTTTCCCGCGAACTAATCATCAATCAATAGGAATCCCCCATGGGAATTAAACAGAGCCAATCAGCATCAATGAGGTAGATGATTTGTGTTTATTTGTGGTATATGAACAAAGTGGCGGACGAAGAAATTGGCGAAAAGCGAAGAGAGCGATAGTGATAGTTACAGTGACTCTTTTGCAGAGTTTAGTAATTCATCGGAAAGTGACCAAGAGTCTTCAAGTTCGTGTTCTGTTTCTCAAGGAACTAAAAAAACATCAAATAGTAAACCTACCAAACCAAAAGCTAGAAACTCCGTAACAAAGCCGAAATCAAAAATCCCTGGTGTTAAAATTTCGCGGCAAAACTGGTGTTCTAAAAATAGCCTGATCCGGTCACAGGTCGTCTCACGAATACATCCCAGATGGAGGCTCCTACTTATGGGCTCTTGCATTTTTTAATTAGTCCTTATAGAAACAATTGTGATTTAAATAATTGTCAGCACATAACCAGCATTCACTTCGGTCTTGGCTCGACGCTTGTTGCTTTGAACGCGACAACGTTATTTGAAATAGGTGTATATCAAATACATATCAGACAAGCATCAAGAGTTCCAGACTTTCGGTACGCACGCAATGTATTATGAGATTATTACAAAGGAAAAGTGAGCACCAATTCTAGACACAGGGAGCCCAAGCTATGTTTTTATTGGGGGCCGCTATTCCGCTTGCACGCTTTTACCATATATGGAATACGTATTACAACCCCATCTGCTATTGAGGGTAAGGCTGAGCAAATGCGTCTTTTGTCGAAGCCGTGAGTATTGCGTGCTTTACTGCTTTTCTTGAATTGTTTGTTCCTTCCTCGTTTTATACTCACCTTTCCCCATTTTACCAGATTAAACGGAAACAGGATTGTCACCAAGACGGCATTGCCAGGCCTAGCCGTTCAGTACTCAAGGGATGATGGGAAATTATGGCATGACGTCACGAAGGAGACCCAACTTCATGGCAAAATGATACTTGCCACAAGGTATCGACCGTTACTAGTGACTTGGAATGGCATTTATCGGGGTTTGGTTGGGTGGAGAGCCTTGTAGGGGACTTCATGTCCTATTTAGCAAATAGAAAACGAGACAGCGTGCTTTATAGAAGCACCACAGGCAGCCCAACCATTGCTTTTGAGGCTACTGAATAATTCAATAAAATGATATTTGCCGCCTTTTTTGATGGGTTTCCTGTGGTAGAGCGCGCGCGCCGTATTATGATATACTAGAGAAACGGCAACCGGAAGTCAGATTTACTTCCGGTAGACGTTTTACATTTTGGCGGGTAGCCGCACAGGCAGCCCAACCATTGCTTTTGAGGCTACTAAATAATTCAAT
This sequence comes from Actinostola sp. cb2023, assembly GCA_033675265.1. NCBI lineage: Eukaryota > Metazoa > Cnidaria > Anthozoa > Actiniaria > Actinostolidae > Actinostola > Actinostola sp. cb2023. The sequence goes on from JAUJYZ010000013.1 coordinate 320,444, forward strand.
AAAATGATATTTGCGTCTTTTTTGATGGGCTTCCTGTGGTAGAGCGCGCGCGCGCGCAATACGTATTATGTTGGATTCCCTGTGCATAGAAATTGATGATGTTGGGATCCCTGTGTGCGTCCCGCGCGTCCCGCAGTACATGTGTACATGTAAATATACACATTTGCTGCGGGCGCATCCCGCAGGACGCACACAGGAAGCCCAACATAGGACATTACTCAACACAGGGAACCCAACATAATACGTATTGCGCGCGCGCGCGCTCTACCACAGGAAGCCCATCAAAAAAAGACGCAAATATCATTTTATTGAATTATTTAGTAGCCTCAAAAGCAATGGTTGGGCTGCCTGTGGCAGCCGTTGTCGCTTCGCGCGGACGTGAGAACTCAAAAGCAATGGTTGGGCTGCCTGTGGCGAGCCTTGAAAGAAGACGAGAGAACGCTGAATCTTTCTCGCGCATCCCGAGTCTTCTTTCAATTCCCAAGTGTTCTAGAACTCGATAAAGCACAGCTGCCGAGTTTTCTATTTTTTTTAGAAAATACAATTATTTTTGTTCGTTACAAATTTTTTGGAATACCTGTGCGCGCGCAGTGCGCGCGTGCTGTGTGCTCTCATAGAGCATACGCGTCCTTTGGCCAATCAGAGCACAGGTAGCCCAACCATTCCTTTTGAGGCTACTAAATAATTCAATAAAAATGATATTTGCGTCTTTTTTTGATGGGCTTCCTGTGGTAGAGCGCGCGTGCATTTATATATTGGGTTCCCTGTGCATAGAAATGTATGATGTACGCGCGTTATATCATAGTTATTTTACAATGCTTTTTCTGACTTGCCTTTTGTAAATTGCAAAATAAATACATAAATAATCTCTCTGTCTCTCTTAAAGATCAGCTGATGGCACTCGTTTGAGCAGAACTGTAGAGTTTCCAGCGCCTGTGGTGTCAAGATCAAGTCATTTCTTTTCACCGCACCAAGGGCTGATGGGAATGATTGGGTTGCTTGTATATTTGATGTTGAACTTCTTGCTGGCTTAATTCAAAGATCAGTTTTTGTTGATATTTGTCCACCAATGCCATTCTTGAACTATTAAAAGTCCTTTAGTGATGAACAGGTCGGTCGTTTATTTCAACACAGGGAGCCCAAATCTAAACCTGGTTTTGAAATAAAGGAGACCATTTTTTAAAAGAATAATTTAGAGCGATATTTTTATTTTACGTTTTCTTGCATTTTCTGGGTGCTCTGTTTGAATAAAATGTTTGAATTGTTATTTTCAAACCCTTTTTTCTTGTTCTTTCTTTCATGCATTCCTTATTTTTTCTTTGCTCCTCTGAGAGCAACTACTTTCCGATCCCACCCCTCCCCGGGAATACCTGTCAAACAATAGATCCAGAACGACTCTAATCCACCACAACAAGACTCGATGAACAAGACTACAAACAGGTGAAGTTTATCACGTACTTTTGAACATTTTGCTTGGCCTGTTCACAGCTAAATCAGTTTCTAATGAATTGTATTTGTTCTCTGTAAACTAATAGTGTTGATTGATTTATTAGTGTAAGCTTATTTGATTGATAAACGAAGTTCGCATTCAGTAAGCTTATTAAGTTATTGCTGTTGTTGTGAATATTGTACTTTCAGCAGCCCGTTGTACAGGACCAGGATTTTGAGTGTAATGTACGAATTTGGAAAGAAATTCAAAAGAAAACTTGGCAAATCCTCTAATAAATTATTTGAGAACTGACTCGATCTTCGCTCCCGCAAAACTGAGTTTCTCAGCCGAACATTGTTCATTTGGAATCGCGATGAAGACATGTGCCACGAGTCTGCACGTACATGCACAGGGAGCCCAAGCATAAATTCAGTAAAAAAATAAAATTCGAAATAAAGTATTTTTTTCCGCTATACACCTTTGTTGTCTGTTAACTTAACCTGCTCGGAGAAAAAACAAAATTCTGAAAAAAAATCACCAGGCAGGTTAAGTTAACAGACAACAAAGGTGTATAGCGGAAAAAAATACTTTATTTCGAATTTTATTTTTTTACTGAATTTATGCTTGGGCTCCCTGTGGTACATGTAGCACCTCGTCGTTTTCACTGTAACTGTCACAACAGTTTTACTAAATAAGAGTTTTCGATTTATAGAGCAGAGCTGCCATTATTTTGGGACTGGTCATTAATTACTGGGATGGGTGGGGGAGGGGGGTGGGGGGTGGGGGGTGGGGGTTAAGGGGCTGGTGCAAATGAGGAATGCCATGTTCAATTTACCATGCAATGAGGCAGAGCTGACCCGGGCCAGGGAATTGAACCCAGGTCTGTTGGTCTAGAGTCCAAGCTTATAGCCTGTACATGAACCAAGGGGAGGGGGGGAGGGGGAGGGGAAGGGGGAGGGGAAAGGGCAGGGGAAAGGGGAGACTGGGAGGGGGAGGGAGCACAGGCTAGTCTAAGCTAGGTAGACCCATCACATCACATGGAGTAGAGATCTATAATCTGAAAGTGTTTGCAAATCACTGAAATGAATGAATGAATGAATGAACTTTATTTAAAGAAGGTTAATATAAAAACATTTATAAAATGCACCAGTTTAGCATAGCTAATCTTCCACTCAGGGCCTCTTCCACTGAAATGTTTTCTTGTTGCATATCTTTAAAATCCTGTGCATTGTGTTCAATTCCACAGAACCACAACCCAGCCTCATGCAGCTACATAATGCTATAACAGTGCAATGGGAATTGTTCGCATTCTTTCTTGGAGCTTTCGGAATTTGAAACGAAGGAAGTTATTCTGTCTAGCCATTTTTAGTGTGACGTGTTTCTTTTTATGGGTTCGTTTGCTTGACTCACACAAAGATGACTGGCAAACAGAATTTTACGGAGCAAACAGCTGTAAGTATATCAAAGTATCTTTAGTGATCTTAAAAGATTAACCCGGACTGAATCACACATACCCATTACATCATAAACGGGAGTGCCCCTACTCCCTGGCATGCCCTGGGGGTCTGAAGCCATTATTAATGAACCTGTAGAAATGCAGTATATATAAGGAGCCTTAAAATGGCCAGGTAAAACAATAACGTTTGTTCATAAATCTTTGTATCACTACATGAACATGTACATTAATATGTGATTAACAAAGATTGATTAAACAAATGTATTGTGGTATACCCCTTAGTCTCCTTTGCAGCCGTTCTCAGTGAGGAGGGATTTCACTGACACTAAGAACGGCTGCAAATGAGACTAGGTACCCCTGGGCAGTGTCCTTTTATACCAGAAATTTGTGGTTTGAAAATATCCTAAAGAGGTGATGTTCATTAAATCTTCAGTCATGCCTACACAAAGGAACGTATCTGAAAATCTCTCCAAGAATATCAAAATCCACTATGAACTTATACGAAATACGGCATCTGGTGGCCACTTGGGTATCATCAATATAGCGAACACTGGAAGTACACCGATCCATCTTCAAAATTTGGCACTTTATTTCTGTAACATAAGAAGATTAACGATGCCTTTTAACAAGCAAATGAAGCTTTCACACATCAATGGATGTCTATATAAGCTAGAACCTATTTCAAATTATCTCCAGATTTCTCCAGGTCAGAGCATTTCTCTGGAACACGAGGGGAGACACTTCATTGGCTGTCGCACTCATTTGATGCCAAACTGGTATTTTGTGGGTCCAAATGACGAAGTGAGTGTGGTTAGTAACACCATGGGTGAACAGCTGAGTTTTGTAGGAGAATTTAAGACGGCTGCTCAGTGGAAGATGCATCCAATTGAGGATCCTTATGATCCCTATACACCAGAGAAGCGTTATGATGTCATTGGATTTGATGCCCCAGAGGGGGAGGACACAGTTTTAGTCATTCCTCAGCCAATGTACATTATAAACCTTGACACGGCCAAGAGGATGACCATCGACAACAATTGGAGAGTGTATGCTGAGAAGGGATTAGAGAAAGAAGCCAGGATATTGAAAGGTACTTTGAGTTATGTTATACCATGTCATACACAGCTTTAAATACCTGTAGAACGGAACACTGATGGAAAGAGGGGGTAAGTAGTGCACCTTCGAGCACTTTATACATGAGCCCCTGGCTCAGGAGATTGGGCAACCACTTCCCACATTTTGAAGTAAAACAATACATGTACACAACTACATGTATACTACGTACACCATTCCATATTGTATGATGCCACACCATGCACACCACATCTTACCACTTGACAACATAAAACCGCATCACTACTGTCACTGTACCACACCTCCCATTAGCCTCCTCTGTGATATGTGGGTATCTTCCTTTCCTCCTCTCTGGACTTCCTGTTGGGTCTAATTTGACCGAGGGGACTGGAACATGTTACCAAGTCTACCTCGGCCATAATTAAACTAAGGGATCCCAGTAGGGGTTGCCGCATGTACACTATGCATCCAACACCACAGGGAGCCCAAGCTGATTATCTGTGAAGACCGTTTAAAAACAAGCTCATTATCTGTGAAGACCGTTTAATTTGCATATTTACAGTAAATGTATGTGGCTTTAAATCATCCCTCCGTATTTCAAGATTTTTCGTAAATAATATTAAAAAACTTCACTAATGTGTTGATTTATGTAATGTGATGATTTAAAGCCACATACATTTACTGTAAATATGCAAATGAAACAGTCTTCACAGATAATGAGCTTGTTTTTAAATGGTCTTCACAGATAATGAGCTTGGGCTCCCTGTGCCAACACCACACCCTACTGACACCCTTCACTATTACACATTCCAGCACGTGACACAACAGTGGCATCATACTACACCACCTCATTACACCTTAGGGAGGGTTCTTTATTTAGGAGGGAGGGGGAGGGGGGGGGGGGGGGGGGCTGTTTTAAATAGTACATTAATATAATTTGTCGACCCCACCCCATGTCTTTAGTAAAAAAATATTTGGCCCATCCCTCTCACAAAGTGGTAATTGCAATAGAAATGATATAATTTTAATATAAACAATGTCAAAAAACAGTAATTGACATCCTTAGATCAATATGCCTGCCCCAGAAAAAATGTTCATTAAAAAAAATAATACATGAAATTTTAAATAGATTTTTACTGAGATCCATTTTTCTTAGTATGTTTTGTAATAAATCTCAAGACAAATCTATTTTGAGGCTTCCATCAATTTTCAATTAAAAAGAAAAAAATATGCTGACCCACCCCCTCGGTCATGTAAAAGTGGCTTTGACCCACCCCTGAGTACCGTTTTTAAAATTATGGCCCACCCCCGAAGCCAGCCGGCCCACCCCCTCCTAAATAAAGAACCCTCCCTCATCACCCCAAACGCACCACCATTTCACACATTGCATAACTTTGATGATGAAATGAAAATGGAAAATATGACTTTTCTGTTCTGCAATGAGGGTTTATCAGGTAATTTCAAAACTCATCGGACAAAAAATGATTATCATAGCTGGAAAGAGCTCGTTAAAATTAGTAAAAAGTGAAGTTTGGAAAAGATTGCTCCACAAATTGCAAAGATATGAATTTTCAAAAATCGAAATTTTATATGAAAACCTTTGGAAATTACGCTTGGAGGCAACTCTTGCCTCCAACAAAGGTTTTCATCCAAAATGTCAATTTTTGAAAATTCATATCTTCGTAATTTGTGGAGCGATCTTTTCCAAACTTCACATTTTTACTAATTTCAACGAGCTCTTTCCAGCTATGATAATCATTTGTTTGTCCTATGAGTTTTGAAATTATGTGATAAACCCTCATTGAAGGGCTCCCTGCAAGAACGGAATAAGTGACTTGTGATCAAAATTTGAAATTGAAAGAATCTTGAGGAGAATTTGGGTTTTGATCACAAGTCACTTACTCGTTCTTTCAGGGAGCCTTTCAATAGAGGGTTTGCATGATCATGTGCCGGCAGCCATGACAGGGGGCAGGATAAAGGAATACCTTTACTCTAAGAAATTGAATTCTTCCCCCTGTCATGGCTGCCGGCACGTGATCATGCAACTCCTCTATTGTTTTATATGGTTTAATATACAAATGTCGTGTTGTTCTCTTTTACTCAGCAATGTTTCAGATACAAAAAGAATCCTCATCTACAGACAAACAACCAAAGGATATCATTCTGAAAACAGGAGATCCAGGTGTCGTGGTTGAAAACAGCAGCTCATCCAGCAGTGAGGCGTATGCGCTAATGGTGAATACCGCAGACCAGTACGTTGAAGTGATTGGTAAAACAGCAGCTGGTGTATTTTATGCAGTCCAGACCTTGTTGTCACTAGCGGACGAAAAAGGTACACAAAACCTTACGGGTCGACGTATTTCATTGAAATAAGGGACCGGTCATTAAATATTGGGAGGGGGGGGGGGGGGGGGGGGGGGGGGGGGGGGGGGGGGGGGGGGGCTGGAGGAGAAAGTCATTTTTTAGGTTTTTGTTTCTGGACCCCCCTCTTAAATGCAAAAAAATTCTGAAAACCCCCCTTTGAAATTGGTAAAAATTTCAAGACCCCCCCTTCTGTGCCCATTCATTTGAAAAAACACTCAGATCAGGTTCTAGCTATCTGTTATAGACCGAATTCATAATTGGCTGCTTCTAATTTGCATAAAAGCCAAAACATATAATAATAATAATAATAATAATAATAATAATAATATCATTTTGGGAAAAGTAAATATTTGATAGAATATTTATGTGATCATCTAAATACCATGTGTGTGGTTTGAAACCAAATAATAAATCCTTGAGAAGATATCAACATTTGAAATTGTGAAATTGCACCAAAACAACGCTGGTGAGGACTCACTTGAAAAATACATACAAAACTCTCTATTCATGATCTGCCATAACTCCGATGATACTTTTGTCTACAGCAAAGTGTTTATTTCTATAGGTACTATTTTAGATGACAGTGATCATTTGTACCAGAAACGTATCATATTGCCAAACTAAAACTGAATACGCCATTATGAATTCGGTGTATAGGTTTCACCATTGTCGCACAGGTACTTTTTCCATCGGTTCAAGCAAGAGTTTTTTTTGGTCCACCACAAGGACCTACGCCCAAGGAAAACAAATCCTATAACTGTCAAAAATATATTTTGTGGATGTTAATGATATCTTGGTGTAGGGATTTATAATCTGTGTATTGAGTTAATTAGTTATTCGATTTTGTTACTAGTAGTGAATTTTTAAAAGGACAAAAATACTGAAAATAACATTATACAAGTATGGGCGGATCTAGGATTTTACAAAGGGGGGTGGATAATCATAAAGCTCTTTCAAGGTATACATTCTCCATCAGAGAGTCGACTGATTATAATTGTCCAGGCCCGGTGTTTATTGACGCCAGGAGCGTAGCTAGCCTTTTTTTTGCTGGTCCACAAAAGTGAACCAGGGCCGTAGCAAAGGCCAAGCGGTGGGGGAGACGCGTAGCGAGCGTCGTAGGCGTGAGCCGGTAGGGGGGTATGGGGGCATGCTCCCCCATAAAATTTTGAAATCTAGAGGCTCGGAAATGCTATTTCCAGCGTTCTCCAACAGTTATTTGTGATTTTCGCGTATCGCTAATTACTTCCTACACAGTCAGCAAACCAATGCTGATAACACTTGAGAATTTCGATGGCTGAATCAATTCGGACAATCCTTTAATTCACGAAAGTCCGTAAGAACACGCTATGACTCAACATGTAGCATAGATGCTCCTACTTATGGGCTTCTGATTATTGCCAGTAAATTAATGATACAACTATACTAGCAAAAATGAGAGACTTTTAGTATTTCTTGGACTATTTATAAAAAGGGATGTATGAAATTGTTATCAGTGAAACATTTGAACCAGTTAAAAATTGAACCTTCACTGTATTTCTTTATAGATTTAACTGACTGTTTGCTGTTGTCAGCTTTAATTATTTATTAGACAAATCATTTCTCCCTCTTTTTCTGTCTGTCTGCTCTCAGAAAATTCGAAAACCCCCCCTTTTTATCATTTTTTTTCTTTGGGACCCCCCCTCACATTAGTAAAAAAAATCCAAGACCCCCCCACTTTCTCCTCCAGCCCCCCCCCCCCCCCCTCCCGATATTTAATGACCGGTCCCTAAATGCGGCATAGGCCTTGTCAAAAGTATGACCAGGGGGGAGGGGACAGAGAAAAATATGGCGGCCGTGAATTTTACCACAATCCTTTGCGAACCTAAATCAGTACCATAGCTCCATACTTGAAAAGTTTAAAATGTTCAAAACTCTGTCCTAACGTTTCTACGATAGTGTTTATGCGCGCTAAGGATTGTGGTAAAATATTTTCATCCGTCATCTTCAATTTCTATAAAGTAGGTCGAATCGTAGTAATGGAGAGTTTGCAGGTCTTGCGTGACATTCTAAAGCTGTTGCCCACCACCGTACGTTTCTCAAGAAAAAAGCCAACTTCAGTTGCCCATAACTTTCGCTCTATTCATCGAAATTACTTCAAAATTTCAATGTTTGCTAACTTTGGTATGCTCTTTTCAAATATTATATTTTTGTTTTTGTTGGATTAAAATTTAAAATGTCACGCAAGACCTGCAAACTCCATAATGGTCAGCATAGGTACTTTGCGTATCGCGCCAATATTTGTGGCGAGGTGATGCGGTGAAACTCTCCAGATTGAGATTTGTCTTCATCTCATGGTCGATTAAAGACATCTTTTCTAATCATTGGTCGTGAAATTCTCTTTCTCCTGATGACAGCCACGTGATGCTCTTTCTTTTCTTCTAGGTACGGTTCCCATGGTAACCATCAAAGATGCTCCAAGATTTGAGTACCGTGGGATGCATTTGGACATCAGCCGTAACTTCCATCCCAAAGCTGCGGTCTTTCGTTTGCTCGACGCCATGTCTATGTACAAAATGAACAGGTTTCATTTCCACCTGTCTGACGATGAAGCGTGGAGAATTGAAATACCAGGACTTCCCGAACTAACCACGGTACGCTGTGCGAAAAATGGCGGGAAATGTTTCCTGTTTACACTGTACAGAAAAAGCAAAAAAAAACAAAGATGGCGCCGGGGTGTACGTTTTACCACAATCCTTTGCGAATATAAATCAGTATATCTGACACGTTTTCATAAAAACAGCTTCACACTTACAAATTTTAATGTTCTCAATATACCATTTTACAGTTAGATAGATAGATAGATAGACACCTTTATTTAAACACAAATAAAACAGCAGGGTAGTCTAGTCAGTGGCTAGTAGCCTCTGATATCAAAAGGAGCCCTGCGACACATAAGTTCAGTGAACACGAATAATGGTGGCAAGTGGAGGTTGACGCGCAAAGGATTGTGGTAAAATATACAAGACGCCATCTTTTTCGGTACTGTAGATTCTAACACGCACCTTTTACTCGATCTTCTACCATACAGATTGGCTCTAAGCGATGCCACGATCCCACAGGTTTAAAATGTCTTCAGCCTCAATTGGGTGCCGATCCACGTGGCCAAACCACGCCCACCTATTACACCGTCAAGGATTACCAAGAAATCTTAGAGTATGCAAACGACCGTCACATACAGGTCATTCCTGAGATTGACATGCCTGGACATTGCCACGCCGCCATCAAAGCCATGGAAGCCAGGAATCGCATGCTGACTGACGACGTAGAAGCAGAAGAGTTCCTCTTAACTGAATTGAATGACAAGACAGACTACCTGTCGATTCAGATGTTCAAAGACAATACCCTCAATCCTTGCCTTAGTTCGACATATCGGTTCATATCGCACGTGATCAAGGCTTTAGTAGGCATGCACAAAGATATCCAACCGCTGACCACGTACCACTTTGGGGGCGATGAAGTCCCTAGGGAAGTTTGGAGGGACTCTCCTTCATGTGAAAAACTTTTCCCAGGTGTTGAATACGAGGCAAAAAGGGAAAAAATAAAGGAACATTTTGTCAAACGTGTGTTTGATATTACAGCCTCCTTTGGCCTGAACGTCGGAGGATGGGACGATTTTTTCTCTGTTCTAAACAAGCCCAGCCAAGAAATCCTTGCATTTTCGTGGAACGATGCTATGCATTCAAATGGAGCCGAAAAGGCGTATTTCCTCTCTCTACAAGGATACAAGGTAGGTAGGGGTATATATCAGGTGTATGCACAGGCAGCCCAAGCAATGGTCTTGTAACGATTACAGTGAAAGAACGGGATCGAAAACGGGGGGAGGAAAATGGGGGAGGGTCATAACTTTTTGAGCCCCTGAAAAGGGAGGGGTATGAAAAAATAGGCAGTGAAAAAGGGAATATTTTGGTATTTTAGGCCAAGCCCAAGGGGAGTGTCAGGATATTTCATTCCCATCGCTAGGGGAGGGTCACAACATTTTCAACGCATAATTTAAAATCTCCATCCCCTCCCCCTCCCCCTGTTAATTTCTGATAAGTCCCTTACTTCTTACCTTTGTACTTCATACAGATTGTTTTCGCTCATGCTTCCCATCTCTACTTTGACCATCCGTACGAACCTGACCCTGAAGAGCACGGCAACCACTGGGCTACTCGATTTACTGACACTCGCAAAGTATTTGGATACGTACCCAATTTTTGCAAAACAGCTGGGATTTGCAGTGTGTCGAAAGGAGTGAGTAATATTTTTGGTAAGTCAAACGTGCCGCAACTGACAATGCAAGATGGCGGTCGCAATTAGCCACTTTGGAAACGAGTAAAGAACTGGGAACGAGTTTTTAGAATTAATCTAATGAAGAAATGAAGAAAGAAAGAGCATGTCAGAATTAGTAAGTTGACAAAGTTTCGATAGGTTTAGTTAGATATTGAACGAGTAACAGCTTTCCAAAAATTTACAAAGAAAAGTGTTCCCTGTAACCATGCATTTCTTTGCAGTTTTTGAATAATGCCTGCAGTTCATTTACTACTTAATACTGACAATGCAAGATGGCGGTCGTAATATGGCTAAAGATTAGTTACTAGTTCAAACACAATTAAGAAGCATCATAGCCTGCTTTCAGGCTCTCTTTATGTGGGGACAATTTTTTTGGGAGGAAGGGGGAGGGGAGGAGAGGGGGAGAAGGAGGGGGAGGAGGAGGGGGAGCCCACATAAAGAGAGCCTGAAAGCAGGCTAGAAGCGTCATTCATTGTGAAAGCGGACCCGACGCAAACATAATCAAACGGCACATGGAACAACATTTCTTATTTCCTGGTGATTGCGCTTATTCTTCCGTAGGACCCTCGAGTGTCCGCCATTTTGAAAATAGCGAGAAGAGGGCCCAGGGGACGAGATTCAGACTCGTTCCCAGTCGTTACTTACCGTGGAAAGGGAAGTAACCGGACGAGGACCCATAAAATGACGGAATTTCCCATCATGCATCCCTTAGTTTTAAAAATGGACTTTCCCATCATGCACCACTTCGTTTAAATGGTGGATTTTTAAAACTCAAAAGTTGGAAAAGATTCTAAGAATAATCTATTTTTGCCGCAAAATCTCGTTCTCAGGCCTTTGTTTCCCTCACGGACGAAAGAAGTAGAAGGTAGCCTGCAAACGAGCTTGTTTTGTCTTGTTTCGTTAGGAATGACCGGTGCTTTATGGAGCGAGACAGTGCGAACCGCTGACCAATTGCCGTACATGATATTTCCAAGACTCCTTGCCCTCGCAGAACGCGCATGGCGCAAAGCACCATGGGAAGACATCCAAGATAACGAGGAAATGGAAAAGCAGAAGAATGAAGAATGGGAGAAATTTTCCAGTTTTATCGTGAAGCACGAACTTCGAAGATTAGAGAAAATGGGTATCAAATACCGTCTACCACTCCCTGGGGCAAGGTTTGACAAAATGACGTACGCTTATTATGCATTAGCCATATAAGGAAACTCAGGTCGCTTTGGTTAACTAATTTTGCTCTGTGTGCATTGCCTGGACACTGAACTGATCTTTATTCCAAATATGGAATTTCGTTTCCATATAAGGTATTATTTAGGCGTAGGGAAGCTTCCCCTTCCCCGCAGGGGGAAGGAAGTGGCTGTAACCATTCAATCATCCAAATAATCGCTCTGTTTTTACAATTGCATCGTTTCTTTTGTGTTTTGTGTCAGGTTCGATGGAAACAGAATTCAAGTGAGAACTGCGTTGCCAGGCCTCCCAGTGCAGTTTTCTAAAGATGGCGGGAAAACGTGGCATGACGTCACTAAGGACACGCAGATTGACAGCAAAGTCACCTTGGTAACGCGGTATGTATATTGAAAGAGGCCATGATATGTGGCGGCCAAGTTGGATGACGTCATGCCGTCTTGCATCCACTCATACCAAGAGAAAATAAAGGCTGTCAGTTTGTTGTCTAAAGTCTGTCTAATAAACAATCTGGTCCCGGTTGCACGAAAAGTAGCCTGCGTAGCCTGGCCCTAAGGGGAGGGAGAGGAGGGAGGAAAGAAGAGGGGGGACTACGCAGGCTAACGAAAGGTGGTTAGCGCTAACCTTACCATGGTTAGTAAGAGGAGAAGGAGACAGAAAATGAAGCGTTCTGATTGGCTGAGAGCCATTCAATGATCTCACACCACAGCGGAGGACTCATACACATTCTTTTCATTAGGTCCATAGATCGTCTGCGCATGAGCAGGTCCATCGAAGTTCAACCTCCCTGATAGTTCTCGCGATGATGATGGGAATCACTCTTATGACACGTGACAAATGCGTGGATTCTAGTCTGCAAACCTACGTAGAAATACCTCGTTCTGGTGTTAATTTCCTCTTCGCGTTCAGTTCTGGGCTCATAGCAATACAACAACAGTCGGAGCTACATGTAGCCTTGTAGGATCATACATTACAAGTTAACAAATTATTATTGCGTCCTAGTGCAGACGTTATCTGTACAGACCTGGAGGCAATTGTTCCACTAATAGAAGTAAATAAAACTACAAACAAGCATCTGATAAATGGCTCCTTAGATGTTATGACCCTCAAATGGTATGTCTGCTACAGTACTTGGATCTTCATGCCACAACTGATTGTACACATACACTGTACAACTGTACATCATTAAGGTGTGGACACACACTGTAACATTGCACACAATATTGCCAACAACATGCATGATTTCAGCATCTGTCTTCCTCTGCAACATGTTGCACACACTGTTGTAGAAGTAGGATTGCATTGTAGATGTTTGCTGTGACATTGTTATTAATGTGCCAACCAGAGATCAATAATTATTGGCTGATGAAATAAAGCAACTTGTGAAGAGTTATTGTAGTTATGGTTGGCAAATTAACATTACAAAGTCAATGTTTACAAACAGTGAACTGCGCTATAAGAATAACCTTGGCCACAACAATAATGGCAGCGGTTGATACACGTCCATGGACTGGAGCCTTGTGTAATATACATGTATGAGAAACTTGCCTTTATTGAGGGGGCTGAAGTCCCCCACTCTGCGGTGCCTGACGTCGCTGCAACAATGCGCAATGTTGCACAGTGTATCTGTACCTTTACTGTTGTTGAATATTTACTGTCTGGTCTTTATTATGTTTGACAGGGGTGAAGATGTTTCCTTGCTATCACCTCCATTTCATTTTGTCTTTATTGCTGATTGTATTTATTATGAACAGGTACGGCAGTCTTATTCATTACAGTTGAACGTCCTCCCGTAAGCGACCACCCAAAATGTCAAGCTTTGTGGTCGCTTACAAGAGGCGGTCGCTTATGAGAGGTTCCAACTATAGTGATTTGACTTGGAACTGAACTTTTGGGATTTTGGAAAACTGGTCGCTTAGGAGAGAATTACCCCCCATGAGGCTTTGATGAAAACAAAATAAAATAATATTGGTTCCTTGTAGGTAAACCTCGATAATTACACTAGTCAACTCTCTCTAGGTAGACACTTATCTAAGCCAGACACCTGCCTGGTCCTAGCCTGCGTAGCTTGGCAGTCTGGAAGGGGATTGGGATTGGGAAGGGGGAGGGGGATGGGGAAAAGGAAGGAGGAGGGTGATTGGGGAGGAGAAGGGGGAAAGACCGCCTGCCCGAAGACTATGGGTTTTTGAATACCGCCTCTTTGTTAATCCAATTAAAATAACGAATCATAGGACTTCACCATCGTAATAATAATCTTTAAAAAAAAATTCAAATCCAACAAATACCATCTTTGGTACATAAGATACATACGACAACTGCAGAAACACTTCGATGTAGAGCACATACTGTGGTTGTTTTTAAGGAAGACGAGAAAACGCCGCTCTCAGCTATCGAGTATATGAACTCTGGAGGAGAACTAACAATGGCATCGATATTTTCGCAAAGTTCAACTGCAGAACAGTTAAGAGATTGTATCTCTGCAATCTGGTCCAAAATGATACTCTTCAAGGGAGAAATCACAACGACACTGATTGAATGTGTATCATCCTGTTCCAACGCTTTTCTTGCCAGTAGGAAAACTATAAATATACTGATGCTTTTGACAAAGCCTGTGAGTAAAATAGCCAAAACATCTTTTCCTCGAAGCAAATATTTAACAGCCTGCCTTTGCTCTGGTTTTAAAGTAAAATCTCTGTGAGAATTCTTTGAGAATTCCAAGGCGTTTTCAGTACACGTGTCTTCGCTTGTCGCCGCCTCGTGAAAAGTTTGAATGATTCTTGAATAATTATAAGTGTTGTTGACACCCGTTGACAGACACGTCACTTTTTAACCAATCAGTATTTCCCGTTCTCCAGCGGACGGGCAATTCAAAAACCCATAGTCTTCGGGCAGGCGGTCTTTCCCACTTCTCCTCCCCAATCCCCCTCCTCCTTCCTTTTCCCCCTCCCCCTTCCCAATTCCCTTCCACAGCCAAGCTATGCAGGCTAGCCTGGTCCCTGTTGCACTGTAGAATTTGCTCTCTCAAAGACAGACGTGCCCAGCTTATAGCCTCCTCCACATGCGTCTCTCTCGCTTTCTTTTTATGTTTCTCCTCTCTGGGCTTCCTGTGCGAGGCCAAAGGCCGAAAGGAAGCCCAGAAAAAAAAAAAGGGATCCGAAAAGCAAAAAAAAAGGGATCCGAAAAGAAAAAAAAGGGATCCAAAAAGCAAAAACGGATCCGAAAAAGGGGTTGCACAGAGCATCAAGACTCCCGTTAGGTGCGTTTTTAAGAAATATATATTATTATTATTTATTGTTGCATGTGGAGGCTACCCAGCTTATTGAGTTAGTTGGCTAGTACTGTATACATGTAGGAAGCTTGTGGACTATATATTTTTTACTTTCAATGGAAATCAGTTTGAGTACATCTGGGAACTGTGTAAATTACTCTTGAAAACAGAGAAAAGGTTTCTTAGAAAACCTAAGAACAAAACAAATATCACAGAAATGCCAAGAAATGTAGCTTTAAAACTTGTCACTTTTTAGATTGTAAATTCTATTTTAGTCTTTAGAACCACTTGTCAAGACAATGCATAATCTCAGTGGACCTGACACCATGATATATCTAAGCTACGAAGAAAGGAGGACTGGCAACAAACTGGAATTAGAAACTAATTTTTTTAAGGTATGTGAGGTGCATTGTATGATCTCAAGGTAAAGAATGTCTTGTTTGAATAAACTATTTTACCGTTGTGTTCAGCGAGCTTCCCAATCAAGGCATAACTGTTTTCAATAGATACATTTTAGCAGATGAATGACTCATGGCACCATTGTTCTAATAAACGCTTGCTACGCAGGCTACATTGTTTGTGGTTACTGTACAGAACTGTAAATTGGTCTATTCACTGAATTGTAGCTACAGTACCATTGTGTATCAATGATTTATAAGTGGGGGTGGATAACATGTCCCCTATAGAGGTAAGGGGGTGGGTGGGGGGTCTAACATGTTAGTGGGACCATTTGGCTCAACCCACGAGGGGGAGAGACCAGGGTTAATTAAATACAGTATTATTATTATTATTAATTTGTAAGGAATATTTCCCATTGAGAATTACAAAATATTATAAGTGAGTACATGTCAAAAATTAAATCAGTTTGTTACTGTCTTTTCAGTACGTGAAGCAACATTTTAACATTGAAGAAATTCCTCATCACGAACAAGATGCATTATATCACAGTGACGATATACACATCATCAAAATGACTAAAAAGTGACCAGGTTTTTCCATGATCATTTAGAAGATGTACAAATAAACAATATTTTTGTCATTTTTGTATGAGTGGAAAGTGGTCTGTGCCGTGTCCAAGCATTCTGTTGGTTCATCAATGTGCCAGTGTGACTCTGACCGTAAGTTTCCCACTCATGTGAAAACAACTCTATAGACTACTGCAGAGCGAACCGCAAACACTATTGTTACAATATCACACAACCACTAGCCGCTAGAGACGGCAGTTGCTGCTGCTGAATTTACAATGAAGTTCCGTCAATCATAAACGATTCTCGAGTGTCATGACTGTAATGCATATGGTGGTATGTAATATTACCAACATTACAATGTGAAATATGTATTTTATGTGTACATGTACGTTTTTAAAATTCCTATGATTATCCGAGTGTGTGACCCACAAGGGTGACCTACAGTATTAGAGAAATTTACCAAACATGACGTGACGTGAAACAGGACGGCATGCGCGCTGACGAATAACTGTGAAAATGACCATTGGCGTCCTCAACGTCATGAAGAGGATGTGAAAACAAGTGAAATGGCGTCGTGAACTTGACGTTGCGACGTTGTCACGGTAGTCACGCAATGCCAAATGTGATATATTCGTCATCTAACGTCGTGTTCTCACTTCGCGTCGTGTTTGCTAAATCTCTCTATTGACATGATAAGTACCAGTACATAACATGTATTTGAACTCTAAAAGTATTACATATCTAAATATATTGACATACAGATAGGGAGATTGGTAGCTGGGAGGAATATGAAATGGTCACAGGTTTGATTCCTGATCCCGAACTGGTGAGAATTTCTACATGTTAAAATTATAATTACAATCACAACAGCCGTTGCTACTCTATCATGAAGTTGTACTAAAGCTAAGCTTGTGTTTGTAGTACTGTATTAACTTTTGAAAAACAAGAAAATTAATGTAGATTAAAACGTGCTGGTTATTTACATAAGATACATTTTGTACATGTACAATGATACATAGGAAAGGAAACTATATTTTCTAATTTATAGATTAAGTTTAAACTTCAGTCCAGGAGCAGCATGGTGTGTAAAATTGCCAAACCAAACTTGGTTGTCGACATCAGTGAATTTACTATGTCCTTCCAGCCTTTGAAACAGAGAAACACATAGTTAGATATGTAAAATTAGTCTCGTCCACAGGGGGAGGGGTGGTCTTGTATTTCTCTTCCCGTCTCCCCTCCTGGCAGTGCTTTTTGGTCACAAGGGTATGGGGACTGGGATTTGCTGTTTATCATGTTGGTCAGTTACCACTCTGCATTATTACATGTGCAGTGTACGTGACCACCAGAGATGCAAGTTTTGACTGGTTAAGTGTTTACAATAGGCTGTCAATCATAAACCTCAAATATGCCAAAAGCGACTTCTTTGTTGTCCCAAGTCTAATTATTGCAAAATACAAGACGTGACTTTCATCTGGGGTGGTCATGTGGTAATGCAAAGAATGGTGCATCCGCAACAAGTACATCTGCATAGGCCATTTTACAGTTCCTTTCAGCAATCATGGCGCTGGCATTTCATGTGCGTAAACAGTTACACCAATCTCTACTACACACCATTGTCCATGGTCACTCGACAGAACTGTACAATGGTCTGTTGGTGGTAACTTTTGCTTACTTATTTTCGGAGAAGTTCCCTTCATATATTGATCCATCGGGCCAAGTATACTTGCCAAACCCTTGGAACATATTATTAACAAATTCACCCTGAAATGATTCAATAGAAATACAACTAACTTAGAGTGAAACTTAACACTGTGTAAAAATGCACGAAATTTACTGACATTTCGGACAGTCGAAAGAAATGAGCAGACAGTACATAGAAGAAGGCACTTTCTTTGTGTACCAGCATAGTTGACGTAATTCAATAGAAACAACAAAAGACTCCAAGTTATTCAATAGAACGAAGCTCACAAAAAATTCAATAGGTTTGCTATTCAATTACGTCAATTGTGTTGGTACATGAAGTAAGAGCCTAGAAGCGAGTTGGCTGGATTGGAAACACAATCAATGTGATGTATACATGTACATGTGTACTGTCTTGTAAAGTTGTTTATGAGTGTACTGTACCTCGTAGACTGCGCCTGATGGGTGTGTAAGTTTTCCTGGAATACACAGAGTACTGATTGTCAGTAAATGCTTTTGTACAGATGCAATGGACATGTATGCACAATTTAGTCCACTTTTAGCCTTATTACTCGGTGGGCTGCCTGTGGCTTGCTGAGTTGAAAAATGGGCTTTCATTTTCTTATGGCCACAAATCGCCAACTCGGTGCCAAGGCGCATGCGCTCTGTGCCACTGAGGAAACCGAAGGCTCATTGCTCATTGGTGAAGTCAGCCGAGTGAATGCTTATAGTGTCTTGTTGAATACACTTATGATGACAAGTGTAGACATATACATTAAATCTGATCGCCCTGACCCATACTGATTCAATATACATTTCCGATTTAGCGGCATAGGCACACTCTATATTCCACACTACATGTACATGTAGATAATCCAGCCGAGGAGACATAACATGCCTATTCTGCTTATATGCCACTAAATGGAAAATGTGTAATACAGTATCTTTTTCTATCAGTTACGTCTATGTCATTGTATTGCATGATTATACGCTATAGATTGTATGTGTTCTTTCTCTACCTTGTTGATTCATTTTATCTTTCTTCCAGTAACCCTTGTATCGTATACCACTATTGATTATAGGCTATAGATTGTATGTGTTCTTTCTCTACCTTGTTGATTCATTTTGTCTTTCTTCCAGTAACCCTTGTATCGTATACCACTATTGATTATAGGCTATAGATTGTATGTGTTCTTTCTCTACCTTGTTGATTCATTTTGTCTTTCTTCCAGTAACCCTTGTATCGTATACCACTATTGATTATACGCTATAGATTGTATGTGTTCTTTCTCTACCTTGTTGATTCATTTTGTCTTTCTTCCAGTAACCCTTGTATCGTATACCACTATTGATTATAGGCTATAGTGATTGTATGTGTTCTTTCTCTACCTTGTTGATTCATTTTATCTTTCTTCCAGTAACCCTTGTATCGTATACCACTATTGATTATAGGCTATAGTGATTGTATGTGTTCTTTCTCTACCTTGTTGATTCATTTTATCTTTCTTCCAGTAACCCTTGTATCGTATGCCATCTGTAGTCACCTGTTCACCAAAGCCATTTCTCTGCAGACCTCCAGAGATTTGAATATATTCACCATCTGAAAGAGAGATTGTTTGATCATTTAGCTACTATTTTTAAAAGATCACCACAGGGAACCCAATTTTCTTTTTTTCTGGAGCCTCTGAAAAAAGGAAAACACTAGATAGCAATGACCTAAACCAGGTCAAGATTTGAATAACAATAGGAACTATTGTACAACAATAGGAACTATTGTACAACAATAGGAACTATTGTTAGATATGCCTCGTTCTACAAAGGACATGTCTTTGTAGAACGAGGCATCTATTGTTATTCAAATCTTGACCTGGTTTAGGTCATTGCTATCTAGTGCTTTCCCTGAAAAAATGGGTGGGCTTCGTAAAGGCACTTACCATATTTGTCACCATTAGGAAACATATACACTCCCTTAAGGATAGTTAGACCTAAAATGCAAATTAATATTTGATCATTATGTGTGCTATTGATCATAATGG
The DNA here is from genome assembly GCA_033675265.1 of Actinostola sp. cb2023. Lineage (NCBI taxonomy): Eukaryota > Metazoa > Cnidaria > Anthozoa > Actiniaria > Actinostolidae > Actinostola > Actinostola sp. cb2023. The sequence continues at coordinate 340,212 of JAUJYZ010000013.1, forward strand.
TGGTGATGTTGATTTAGGAATATAATAATAGGAATACTATTATAATACTATTATCATTATTAATACTAATAATAAATTATGAAGATGTAGGGATGATGATTTGAAGATTTAGGGATGATGATGATTGAAGATGTAGGGATGATGATGATTCGAAGATTTAGGGATGATGATGATTCAAAGATTTAGGGATGATGATGATTGAAGATGTAGGGATGATGATGATTGCGAAGATTTAGGGATGATGATGATTCGAAGATTTAGGGATGATGATTCGAAGATTTAGGGATGATGATTCGAAGATTTAGGGATGATGATTCGAAGATTTAGGGATAATGATGATTGAAGATGTAGGGATGATGACGATTGAAGATGTAGAGATGATGATTCGAAGATTTAGGGATGATGATGATTTGAAGATTTAGGGATGATTGCGAAGATTTAGGGATGATGATGATTCGAAGATTTAGGGATGATGATGATTGAAGATTTAGGGATGATGATGATGATGATACATTATTTTGTTAGTGGTGACAACAGGCATGCACAGTAGCCCTAGCAACAGTTGCCTGGCAACGAAAGGATGCATTTCCCCCACACCTCCCCTAAACAACTACCCACCCCCTAAACATCTATCTAGTTAATAAGTAAACTAGTACATTATACCACTTCTACAACATCTGGTTTGTGATTATTATGGCTGATCTACGTGGCTATAAACAGCGTTGGTTCTTCAATGCATAGTGAAGGAGCGATCAGCTGCACATTGTACCAAATACAAAAGTCCAAAGCTTCATTTTGAGCAATGAACAGCAGATCGTTCCTTGTCTATATTTTACCCTGATCAGCGATGGTTCCTGCTTTGTCTTGCTTCTTGTTAGGAGCTATTTATTTGAGGGGAACGTTGAATTAAGTTATATGTACAATGTAAGCTTATTACTAGTGATGTTCAGTTCCGTCGACCTTCAGACCGAAATAAATACTTAATTTCCAAACATTTTGGTGTCTGTAAAATCAGTGTAATAAAATTTAGCGCTATTTTACCTGGCATATCGTTTGCTGAACGCTTCAGCAATATTTTTCTGTTCCTTTTATTTCTTTATGAGACAAGTTTGTCCGCCATTTTCTGGCTTCCACGGTAACCTTAGCAACAACACGAAAAGCATCATGGGGGATTTGAACCGTGCGTTTACAACGACGTCTTTCATTGGTTGAAAGCTGAACTTTCTTTTGAGGAATTCTATTGGTTGATATCAGTAGAAAGTTCCACGAAGGAAGGAAGAAGAAGTTGATTTACTCAGTAAAGAAGGATGACAAATTCCTCCTTAGATCTCACCGATCGCTGGTATAAGTATGTAATGAGAGATAATACAGACTTGTTTGTTATTCCTGAGCCGTTTTACGGTTCTCCGAGCCGTTGAAAGAGTCCAAAACGTCTTGTGACGTCTTGTAGCCATGTTCACGAGGGCCAAAACTGAGAAGACGCTGAAGTCTGAACTTCCTGAAGTCATAGTCCCCAAAGAACATTCCTACAAACAGCTAAAGCACTTTGTAGCTGGAGGGATTGCTGGAGCAATCTCTAGGACCTCCGTCTCGCCGTTTGAGCGTCTTAAAATCTTGCTTCAGGTACATGTACATACAAAATGTATAACGTGGAGCAGTTACAATAATGTATCTTGTTGTATAAAGTGATGTAATATGTCGTGTTATACTTGCTTAATTGGTACTATTAATTTGTTTATCAAACTGTTTACAGATACAAGTTTCCGATGTAAAATTTAAAGGAATTATTCCAAGTTTGATTACAATTGGCAAAGAGGAAGGTATTCTTGGGTATTTTAAGGTGAGTTTGTTGATTATTCTTAATTATTTTTTTAAGTAAGCTTACTTAACACCAACCATATACAAGTAGATTAATTAATTTAATAGCATTGCGTACCGTACTGTACTACATTGTACAATATTACCTATCCAATCCCAAATAAAGTCCATAACTTTAACTGATCAACAGAAACTATCATATAACTTTATTATCAAACTTCTACAATGTACATGAATTGTTGACAGCTAGTCTATCAGCTCTGTCAATCTAATATGTCATGACGTATTTGTTCCTGGCCATAAGTAAGTTATAAATTTTAATTTATTGGCGTCATGGATTTGTTGTGTGGTGTATATTGTTTTGTTTATGAACGAAGTACTAATAACTAAAAGCCCTAATTGGATGCCTTCAAGCATGTCAACTATGTTTACAGTATTGCCTGGCCATGCCGATAGTTATACTTCAATCATGTTCTATCACAGATTCTGGTCTCTGATTGGCTGTTTGCTACTCACTATCTCTATCAGTTGATAGATAAGTTAAAAGTGACAGCTAGAGCAAGTTTCCAAACCTTCAAGGATCTGCTAATTAATATAAAAAACTCAGAAACTATCAGTACAACTCAACTCTTATTGTTTCGCTAACAATGTAAACTTGAATGGCCAGTGTCAGAGTTACACATGAATGCTCTCCATTAACTTTTGGCCAATAGAAGATCTAGTTGTTAAACTCTAGCTCTCATTGTACTAGCTCTAAGAAAACAAAATATGTGTTGTGTTGTGCAGGTACATGTAATTGCTAGGGGGAACATGTAATAAAGTACATGTATGTAATGGCATTATGAATTTCCATATTGGAATTAAGTATGTTTATTATTGATCCAGGGCAATGGAACGAATGTCATCAGAATAATACCATACAGTGCTGTTCAGTTTACTGCATATGAAGAATACAAAAAAGTAAGAAACTGCAGACTCTTCATTATTGCTACTATACATGCCAGCATATTTTGGTACTGTATTTTGGGACCTTGGGTGCATTTCTCAAATGACTGAAAACATTTTGGGCTTCCAAAGGGTTACCCATAAAACTCAAAATATATATTCTTGGTGCGTAACCACATGACTGAAAATCCCTTGAGAAATAAATAACAAAGATGCAGCCGCCATGTTGGATGAACCAACAAGAGAAGCTAATGAGGAATGCTTTGTTGTCAGGAACCAATCATAGTGACTATGACATAACATGCACGTCAAGAATTAAAAATTAAGCAAATTGAATTTTGATGTGACTTGATCTAGCTGTTTTGACTTTTTTACATGTTTAATATACATTTTTGTTTTCTATTCCTTGCATGCTACTGAAGGACCACTTTATTTGATAGATGATGGATATTGCAATACTAATATCGTTTGATGCTTTTACAGTTGTTAAATATACCAGAGCATTCTTCAGGGCAAAAGCCTGGAAGACGTCTCTTAGCTGGAGCCATGGCAGGGGTTACTTCAATTACAGCGACATATCCTTTAGACTTAGTTAGGTATGACTTCAATGATATTAATAATTCAACTTAGACAATGCCATTACATTTGATACATGTTTGTTCTTCTGCAAAAAATATTCATATTATTATTTCACTAGGACAAGATTATCTGCACAGGGGGAAGGCCCAAACAAAAAATACAGGTAATAAAGTATATAGGAATATCAAAGCATTTGAGAAGTCCCTAGTGGACCCAAGGAAGGGGAGGGTGGGATGGAACCAATGACCTTTCAAATAGCAGTCAGACACTCAACTACACAAGGGAGACTTGTAGTGAAGAGTGAAAGGAAATCTTACCTTTTGTTTGCAGGGAAATCTTTAAAAACATACTTACTTTTTTTTCCTCTTTTTTTTTAACTTTAATTGTTTAATTATTGTTTTTTTTTAATTAAAAAAAAATATATATTTCTTAACCAGAGGTATAGTTCATGCATTTCAAACAATTTTGAAAGAAGAGGGAGGTTTCATGAGTGGATGTCTGTACAGAGGACTGGTTCCAACCACAATGGTATGTACTCTTGATCAGGGTTTCAGTTAAATGAACTAATACTTCATGATAGGATGTTCATCTATTGTGTTCAATAAAGCCTGGTTTTCACTAGCGACGCATAAGCGCAAACACATGAGGCATTATGTCACTGTGAAAATGGCCTGATATAAGCACTTGTAAGCACAAGAGGCCTTATTTAACTGTGAACATGGGCCTGATGCAAGGATGCACAAGCACATGAGGCATTATGTCACTGTGAAAACTGGGCCTGATGCAAGCATAAGCACAAGCACTAAGGGGCCTTATTTCACTGTGAACAAGGACCTGATGCAAGCATAAGCACAAGCACTAAGGGGCCTTATTTCACTGTGAACAAGGACCTGATGCAAGCATAAGCACAAGCACTAAGGGGCCTTATTTCACTGTGAACAAGGACCTGATGCAGGCATAGCACAAGCACTAAGGGGTCTTATTTCACTGTGAACAAGGACCTGATGCAAGCATAAGCACAAGCACTAAGGGGCCTTATTTCACTGTGAACAAGGACCTGATGCAGGCATAGCACAAGCACTAAGGGGTCTTATTTCACTGTGAACAAGGACCTGATGCAGGCAAGGGGGCTTATTTCACTGTGAACAAGGACCTGATGCAGGCATAGCACAAGCACTAAGGGGTCTTATTTCACTGTGAACAAGGACCTGATGCAGGCATAGCACAAGCACTAAGGGGTCTTATTTCACTGTGAACAAGGACCTGATGCAGGCATAGCACAAGCACTAAGGGGTCTTATTTCACTGTGAACAAGGACCTGATGCAGGCATAGCACAAGCACTAAGGGGTCTTATTTCACTGTGAACAAGGACCTGATGCAGGCATAGCACAAGCACTAAGGGGTCTTATTTCACTGTGAACAAGGACCTGATGCAGGCATAGCACAAGCACTAAGGGGTCTTATTTCACTGTGAACAAGGACCTGATGCAGGCATAGCACAAGCACTAAGGGGGTCTTATTTCACTGTGAACAAGGACCTGAACATGCAGGCATAGCACAAGCACTAAGGGGTCTTATTTCACTGTGAACAAGGACCTGATGCAGGCATAGCACAAGCACTAAGGGGTCTTATTTCACTGTGAACAAGGACCTGATGCAGGCATAGCACAAGCACTAAGGGGTCTTATTTCACTGTGAACAAGGACCTGATGCAGGCATAGCACAAGCACTAAGGGGTCTTATTTCACTGTGAACAAGGACCTGATGCAGGCATAGCACAAGCACTAAGGGGTCTTATTTCACTGTGAACAAGGACCTGATGCAGGCATAGCACAAGCACTAAGGGGTCTTATTTCACTGTGAACAAGGACCTGATGCAGGCATAGCACAAGCACTAAGGGGTCTTATTTCACTGTGAACAAGGACCTGATGCAGGCATAGCACAAGCACTAAGGGGTCTTATTTCACTGTGAACAAGGACCTGATGCAGGCATAGCACAAGCACTAAGGGGTCTTATTTCACTGTGAACAAGGACCTGATGCAGGCATAGCACAAGCACTAAGGGGTCTTATTTCACTGTGAACAAGGACCTGATGCAGGCATAGCACAAGCACTAAGGGGTCTTATTTCACTGTGAACAAGGACCTGATGCAGGCATAGCAGGCAAGCACAAGCACTAAGGGGTCTTATTTCACTGTGAACAAGGACCTGATGCAGGCATAGCACAAGCACTAAGGGGTCTTATTTCACTGTGAACAAGGACCTGATGCAGGCATAGCACAAGCACTAAGGGGTCTTATTTCACTGTGAACAAGGACCTGATGCAGGCATAGCACAAGCACTAAGGGGTCTTATTTTTCACTGTGAACAAGGACCTGATGCAGGCATAGCACAAGCACTAAGGGGTCTTATTTCACTGTGAACAAGGACCTGATGCAGGCATAGCACAAGCACTAAGGGGTCTTATTTCACTGTGAACAAGGACCTGATGCAGGCATAGCACAAGCACTAAGGGGTCTTATTTCACTGTGAACAAGGACCTGATGCAGGCATAGCACAAGCACTAAGGGGTCTTATTTCACTGTGAACAAGGACCTGATGCAGGCATAGCACAAGCACTAAGGGGTCTTATTTCACTGTGAACAAGGACCTGATGCAGGCATAGCACAAGCACTAAGGGGTCAAGGACCTTATTTCACTGTGAACAAGGACCTGATGCAGGGCATAGCACAAGCACTAAGGGGTCTTATTTCACTGTGAACAAGGACCTGATGCAGGCATAGCACAAGCACTAAGGGGTCTTATTTCACTGTGAACAAGGACCTGATGCAGGCATAGCACAAGCACTAAGGGGTCTTATTTCACTGTGAACAAGGACCTGATGCAGGCATAGCACAAGCACTAAGGGGTCTTATTTCACTGTGAACAAGGACCTGATGCAGGCATAGCACAAGCACTAAGGGGTCTTATTTCACTGTGAACAAGGACCTGATGCAGGCATAGCACAAGCACTAAGGGGTCTTATTTCACTGTGAACAAGGACCTGATGCAGGCATAGCACAAGCACTAAGGGGTCTTATTTCTTATTTCACTGTGAACAAGGACCTGATGCAGGCATAGCATGCAGGCAAGCACAAGCAAGGGGTCTTATTTTTCACTGTGAACAAGGACCTGCATGCAGGCAGGCATAGCACAAGCACTAAGGGGTCTTATTTCACTGTGAACAAGGACAAGCACTAAGGGGTCTTATTTCACTGTGAACAAGGACCTGATGCAGGCATAGCACAAGCACTAAGGGGTCTTATTTCACTGTGAACAAGGACCTGATGCAGGCATAGCACAAGCACTTATTTCAAGGGGACCTTATTTCACTGTGAGGGGTCTTTTCACTGTGGACCTGATGCAGGCATAGCACAAGCACTAAGGGGTCTTATTTCACTGTGAACAAGGACCTGATGCAGGCATAGCACAAGCACTAAGGGACCTTATTTCACTGCATAGCAAGCACAGGGGTCTTATTTCAGCACAAGCACTAAGGGGTTTATTTCACTGTGAACAAGGACCTGATGCAGGCATAGCACAAGCACTAAGGGGTCTTATTTCACTGTGAACAAGGACCTGATGCAGGCATAGCACAAGCACTAAGGGGTCTTATTTCACTGTGAACAAGGACCTGATGCAGGCACAATTTCGCACAAAATTAACACAACTAAACAATAATCTTGAGCCTATATTGATATGCTAGCTTGCGTCATAATGAATACCAGGCTTAGCTTTGAATGGAATGTTTTTCAGGGCATTGCTCCTTATGTTGGACTGAATTTCACTGTGTATGAAAGTCTTAAAGGTGAGAATTCCCCCCCCCCCCCCCCCCCCCCCCCCCCCCCCCCCCCCCCCCCCCCCCCCCCCCCCAAAAAACAACAACAACAACAACAACAAACAAACAAAAACTCATGGTACCCAATTCTATTTATTTTTTGAAAATGGAAGCAGCATTATTTTGTTAATTAAAGCAAACCACTCGGTACCCAAGTCTATAATAATATTGTTTTTGAAAATCTTTTTAAAAGTTTACATATCGTAAGAAATTCACCCAAGTGTGAAGCTTTAATAGCTGAAGGGTTTTCCAAAACTGGATGGTCTGCATTTAATCAGCCTCTATATGGGTGTTGTAAATAATAATAATGGGAGACCTGTGTTAACATTATGGGATGTTGAGATCCCGGATGACGAGAGGTTTTGTAAAGTGTAATAAGTCTTTTGACGTTGGAATTAAAGAGAGATAAAGGAGAAATCAAGACTCGTAGTCGGGGAAAATCCACGTTCTAACAATGGGTGGCCATGAAGTGATGTAGAAATACTTCTTCTTTGTAGGGTTTATCTGTTCACACAACATTGCATCTGTTCAAGGAACAAAGCTAACAGTAATTAAAAAGGATCATGAATTACCGATTAGACTAAAACTTATGTGTGGCTCTATCGCTGGCGCAGTTTCACAATCAGGTAAAGAGTAAAACAATAGACTCCCGTAATTCTCCATTACAGTCAAGTCTCTATTGTCTATTGAATACCCCTCCATAAGCTGCCTGTTATTTGCCACTTCAAAGTTGCACGGTAAACCTTTTGTATGGTCCATACATCATGTTATGGACCACAAACTAATGTAAAGTCCTGGTCAAATGTGAATGCAAGTCCATGCAAGTTTTGACTTGTGGTAACTTTGGTAACTTGCAGTAACTTGCATGAAGCCGGTCAAACGGTAGATGCAAGTTGACGCAAGTTCGAATGCATAGACTACATGTAGTTCCAGGGCAAACTGCCAGTTTGTCAACATATTTATGCGAATCTGATTGCCTTATTTGGTCAGCTGACTTGTGAAGAGACTTGCATCAACTTGCGTTTGCCTGTCAAACAGAGAAAAACTTGCAGCAACTTGCATAGACTTGCACTCGAATTTGAGCGTGTTCAAACTTGCTGCAAGTCAATGCAAGTTGATGCAAGTCCCTGCAAGTTAGCAGTCAAACGTCAACGCAAGTCAAAACTTGCTTGGACTTGCATTCACGTTTGACCTGGGCTTGAGACACACAAAAACAATCTATAATTTTTTTGAAAATCTTTTTAAAAGTTTTACAAGCAGTGCCATACATTTGTACATGAATAATTGTATATTGGGATCCATTGTTTGACATGTGTGTTTCTGATGTATTCCATAGTTACATATCCATTAGATGTTGTTCGTCGTCGCATGCAGATGAAAGGGATCAAGAAGAATGAGTTTGCTTACAATTCAACTGTACATGCGTTCAAAAGTATAGTGAAAAAAGAAGGAGTTAGAGGATTATATAAAGGGATTCTACCCAATTTAATAAAGGTACTTACAGTGAGGACACACTAACCGGGACCACTTGAGCAAAACTGACCAATCAGATTACACCTGAAAATAATCACATTCCAGCAAAAGTTGTCTGGGCCAATCAGCGTTATAGTCATAATGATGATTGGCGCAGATGACTTTTGTTGGATTGTGATTATTTTCAGGTGTAATCTGATTGGTCAGTTTTGCTCGAGTGGTCCCGGTTAGTGTGTCCTCACTGTAATATACATTGTATAAACCTCTTAATTTATTAACCTAGCGTGAGGCCCATGCCATAAGTTATGGACTGTTTTTTTTCCACTGACTTATGGCCCCAGTGACTTTTTGTTTGATAAATGAAGGTGTCCATGTAAGATCAGAACAGTGTGATCAAAATCTAAATTCTCCTCTGGAATTTACAGAGCAACAATTTATTTATAAAGGAGAATTAAGATTTTGAGAGGTCACCTCTGTTGCACCTCCTGATCCTCTTTGATGCCCCCCAATCTGACACAGGTACAAACTTGTACGGGTGGATAACTAGGAAAACATGGCAAGACTGAATTTGGAAGTGTCGACTTTCAATCCTGCTTTTTCCCCCTCTTTTTTGTACAGCCAAGATAACGATAATGCATAGAAACCATGTCTACAACAGATAATTTATTACTCTTTTTTTCTTTTTCTTTCTTTATTTCTACATCTTACTCTCTTTTTTTTGTTTTACTCTAAATCTTCCTATTTCTTCAGCTTTTAACTAGCAACATTGCATTCACCTTTTCGTAGTTTCCCAGAATTCTTCAGGATTCCATGCATGCAAGCGAGGTCAGGGGACAAAAATGTTAAGAGGCATTTATGTAAACATTGCTGCAGTGAGCTCTGGTCAACCTTTGCTCGCTACCAACTCATTATGATACCCGCAGGTTTGACTGACTACAGAATCTGTGAGCATAAGCTCAGATCTTGGCTGTGACGTGTATTTTAGCTTTGATTCAGGGACCATTTTTTATATTTTTGTTCCCTGACCTCACTTGTGCGCATGGGATCCTGAAGAATTCTGGGAAAATATGAAAAGGTACATATATCCTTTGTATGCAGCATTTCATGTTCTTTTTATTGCATTATAGGTTGCACCTTCCGTTGGTATACAGTTTGTAACATATGAAACAATCAAATCAATGTTGTATGGTCACTGGATTCCTTTTAAATGACATTCATCATTCTAAAGGCAGATATTTAAACGGCACAACTTTTGCCTACAACTGTCGCATGCAACTTGCTTACAACATTTGTGAGCAAGTTGTAGTCTGATTTACACAAAGCAATTTGTGTTGTATGTATGGATTGAGCATGCGCAAGCAAGTTGTATGCAACAGTTGTAGGCAAAAGTTGTGCCATCTAAATCAGCTTAAAGTAACCTATTTACGTCAATAATATTTCATTGTAAATATGTAACATTTATAGGTATGTATAAACACCATCGTGAATAATCCAATTCAATTGCAACCATCCTTTTACACTAAACATATATATAGCTAATTACATAATCGTTGTCGGGTCATAGAAGCTGAGACCGCAAGGATGGATGGGAAATCAGTTCATGACCCGCATTACATACAGATATGTTCAATGTTCTCGTAGTTTTGAAGGTATATGAGCTATTTAACTAAGATCCTACAAGTCTGGATAAAAATGTCGATCATTTGACGGTGTTATTTGAGAGTTTTAATTTCCCAGAATTCCTTTTGGTCATAGCTTTCATGATTTTCAACCCGACAACGATTATGCAATTAGCTATATATTGTTTCAGTTGTTTTAAACAAACTTTCGCCTAAAGTAAAGAGGCCCAATAAATTGAAGGAGTTTGTGCAATAATATCACAAGTGACCTCTGATCAAAATCTAAATTCTCCTGTATACTCTTTGCATTATAAAGGAGCATTTAGATTTTAATATCAGGTCACCGTGTTCTTGCATGGATCTCTTCAATTATGATAAAATATATATAGCATTAAGTGAAGAGGAGTATTGCTACTACTCCTAGGCAGGATGCTAGTCCATCACAGGTTACCTCCAGCATTTAGTTAGAGTACTCGAAGCAATTGAAGGGGACCCTGCAAGAACAGAGTAAGTGACTTGTTATCAAAACCCAAATTCTCCTTTGAAAATCAAAGAATCTCGAGGAGAATTTAGATTTTGATCAGAGATCACTTGCGTTGTTCTTGCAGGGAGCCCTTCAATTTGCTGGAACCCATTTATACACCTGGGTGGGTTGAGACAATGTGAAGGTAAAGTGTCTTGCCCAAGGACATAGTACAATAATTGCCTGATCCAAGGATCAAAAAGTGTGATGGATTTTAATATATTTGCACCCTTCACAGTTCCCTGCGCCATCTTGAAAGGTAGCTGTGCCTTTGCATCGAAGCGAGACCAACGGTGACCTTGCAATGATAGAGAAATAAAGACATTGATATTATTTCGAATATTAGAAGACTAGCTCTCAATCTCACTGAATGGGCTTGTAACACCCGCCACGTGACTTTTTAAATTTTCGAAGACAAACGAAAATACCATAACTTGAAAGAGCATACTAAAATTAGTACAATTTGAAAATTTGAAAAGAATCAAGCAAATAAGAAAAACGTTAAAGGCTTTCAAACCATCCTTTTACACTAAACATATATATAGCTAATTACATAATCGTTGTCGGGTCATAGAAGCTGAGACCGCAAGGATGGATGGGAAATCAGTTCATGACCCGCATTACATACAGATATGTTCAATGTTCTCGTAGTTTTGAAGGTATATGAGCTATTTAACTAAGATCCTACAAGTCTGGATAAAAATGTCGATCATTTGACGGTGTTATTTGAGAGTTTTAATTTCCCAGAATTCCTTTTGGTCATAGCTTTCATGATTTTCAACCCGACAACGATTATGCAATTAGCTATATATTGTTTCAGTTGTTTTAAACAAACTTTCGCCTAAAGTAAAGAGGCCCAATAAATTGAAGGAGTTTGTGCAATAATATCACAAGTGACCTCTGATCAAAATCTAAATTCTCCTGTATACTCTTTGCATTATAAAGGAGCATTTAGATTTTAATATCAGGTCACCGTGTTCTTGCATGGATCTCTTCAATTATGATAAAATATATATAGCATTAAGTGAAGAGGAGTATTGCTACTACTCCTAGGCAGGATGCTAGTCCATCACAGGTTACCTCCAGCATTTAGTTAGAGTACTCGAAGCAATTGAAGGGGACCCTGCAAGAACAGAGTAAGTGACTTGTTATCAAAACCCAAATTCTCCTTTGAAAATCAAAGAATCTCGAGGAGAATTTAGATTTTGATCAGAGATCACTTGCGTTGTTCTTGCAGGGAGCCCTTCAATTTGCTGGAACCCATTTATACACCTGGGTGGGTTGAGACAATGTGAAGGTAAAGTGTCTTGCCCAAGGACATAGTACAATAATTGCCTGATCCAAGGATCAAAAAGTGTGATGGATTTTAATATATTTGCACCCTTCACAGTTCCCTGCGCCATCTTGAAAGGTAGCTGTGCCTTTGCATCGAAGCGAGACCAACGGTGACCTTGCAATGATAGAGAAATAAAGACATTGATATTATTTCGAATATTAGAAGACTAGCTCTCAATCTCACTGAATGGGCTTGTAACACCCGCCACGTGACTTTTTAAATTTTCGAAGACAAACGAAAATACCATAACTTGAAAGAGCATACTAAAATTAGTACAATTTGAAAATTTGAAAAGAATCAAGCAAATAAGAAAAACGTTAAAGGCTTTCAAAGTTTCCTGCTTTGACAAGGATTTGTATGGTTTTTTTTTCTCAACATACATTTCCATACAAAAAAGGCAAAGTTTGAATGCCTGTAACTATTGCCCTATTTACGTATTTCCCTTCAAACTTTCCACTTTTACTAACCTTAGCATGCTCTTTCCAGGTATGATATTTTCGTTTGTCTGCAGTGAAAATTTAAAAAGTCACGTGACAGGTGTTACACGCCCATTAGAGTTATGGCACTTAACCCATGAAACAGATATTAGCCAAGGAGATATTAATAAACTGTAATTCCATTGTTTTCTTTTGTGTTGATTTGACTATTAGTCACTAACTATTATATTTTGTTTCACGGGTTAGGTGCCATCACTCTAACCAGTCAATAATTATTATTATATAATTATTATTTATGTGGCTATTTCAGGGCACCATTCATTTATCATGTGGAAACAGAGAACATGATGAAAATGATGATGAAAATCAAAGGGTGAAGTGAAATTATTTGTTAGTGTTCCCTGAAACAGTCCCACAAATCTAGATACAATATATACCAGTTAACGGTTTGACTGTGTAAATCCAACTGACACAGTCCCAAGGAGGTGGAGTCAAACAAGTGCCCAAACAAGACCATTCAAAATGCGCAAAAATGCCCCAAAATGACGATTTTCAATGGATTTTGCGCATGCAAAATGCGCAAAAATGCCCCAAAATGACGATATTCAATGGACTATAGCCCAAACAAACTCTTAAAAATGGCCCAAAATGACGATTTTCAATGGACTATAGACCATTCAAAATGCGCAAAAATGCCCCAAAATGACGATTTTCAATGGATTTTGCGCATGCAAAATGCTCAAAAATGCCCCAAAATGACGATTTTCAATGGACTATAGACCATGCAAAATGCGCAAAAATGTCCCAAAATGACGATTTTCAATGGACTATATATAGCCCAAGCAAACTCAAAAATGGCCCAAAATGACGATTTTCAATGGACTACAGACCATTCAAAATGCGCAAAAATGCCCCAAAATGACGATATTCAATGGACTATAGCCCAAGCAAACTCTCAAAAATGGCCCAAAATGACGATTTTCAATGGACTATAGACCATTCAAAATGCGCAAAAATGCCCCAAAATGACGATTTTCAATGGACTATAGACCATGCAAAATGCGCAAAAATGCCCCAGTGACGATTTCAATGGACTATAGACCATGCAAAATGCGCAAATGTCCCAAAATGACGATTTTCAATGGACTAAGTCCATAAAAAATGCGCAAAAATGGCCCAAAATGACGATTTTCAATGGACTATAGACCATTCAAAATGCGCAAAAATGCCCCAAAATGACGATTTTCAATGGACTAAGTCCATACAAAATGCGCAAAAATGGCCCAAAATGACGATTTTCAATGGACTATAGACCATGCAAAAATGCCCCAAAATGACGATATTCATTGGACCATATAGACCATTCAAAATGCGCAAAAATGGCCCAAAATGACGATATTCAATGGACTATAGACCATTCAAAATGCGCAAAAATGCCCCAAAATGACGATTTTCAATGGACTAAGTCCATACAAAATGCGCAAAAATGGCCCAAAATGACGATTTTCACCATGCAAAAATGCCCCAAAATGACGATATTCATTGGACCATATAGACCATTCAAAATGCGCAAAAATGCCCCAAAATGACGATTTTCAATGGACTATAGCCCAAGCAAACTCTCAAAAATGGCCCAAAATGACGATTTTCAATGGATTTTGCGCATGCAAAATGCGCAAAAATGCCCCAAAATGACGATTTTCAATGGACTATAGATCATTCAAAATGCGCAAAAATGCCCCAAAATGACGATTTTCAATGGATTATAGCCCAATAACTTAGTTGTTGATGTGAATGATGGTTTATCTTGTGACATTAAAGTGTGAAAATCAAAAAATTGCAGAAGCCGATTCCAAGAGTGAGCCGATACGATTTCACGACGACAAATCGCCAAAGCTGACAGATTTTCAAAATGTCACAGAATCAGGAGTGAGATTGTGTCTCTGGCCTATCTGTGGTGGATTCCAGGAATTGGCCACTTTCGATTTGTAAAGAATGTAACCGGTGCAATATTTTGCCTGTAGGTCGGGGTGGCAAAAGACTTTAAAAAACTACATCAAGTGGAAATGCTGCCTGCACCCATAATACATTTCGGCCGTGCGTTCGAAAAAAACCAGGGTTCCTAAAATAGTCGAATCTAAGAAAAACAGCAACTAAAAGGTAAATAATATAATATAAAAATTAACTTTACCGGAAAGAAAATCCAGAAATGAAACTAAAAGAAAAAAAATCATTTAAAAATAAAATTTACCGAAAACAAAAACAGAATAAATAAAAATAAATAAAAATTAACTTTTCCGAAGAAATAAAACCCAGAATTTAAAAAAAAAAATTCGGTTCCACCGGACAGTGACTTGAACCAGCGATAATTAGCTGCATTTTATGCAAAACACTAAAATTCGACCATACACCCAGACTTAAATGCTGAGTCACCGTATTTTTGCGCATTTTGCATGGGCTATATAGTCTATCAAAAATCGTCATTTTGAGGCATTTTTGCGCATTTTGCATGGCCTAGAGTCCATCAAAAATCGTCATTTTGAGGCATTTTTGCGCATTTTGCATGGCCTAGAGTCCATCAAAAATCGTCATTTTGAGGCATTTTTGAGCATTTTGCATGGCCTATAGTCATCAAATATCGTCATTTTGATCAAAAATCAAAAATCGTCATTTTGAGCCATTTTTGCGCATTTTGCATGGTCTATAGTCCATCAAATATCGTCAATTTGGGCATTTTGCATAGGCTATAGTCCATCAAATATCGTCATTTTTGGGCATTTTGCAAGGGCAATAGTCCATCAAAAATCATCATTCAATTTAGCCATTTTTGAGCATTTTGCACGTGCTACAGTCCATCAAAAATCGTCATTTTGAGCCATATTTGCACCTTTTGCATGGGCTATAGTCATTCAAATATCGTCATTTAGAGCCATGCAATTTGGCGCATTTTGCATGGGCAATAATAGTCCATCAAAAATCATCATTTTGAGCCATTTTTGAGCATTTTGCCTGACCTATAGTTCATCAAAAATCGTCATTTTTGCGCATTTTGAGTTGGCTACAGTCCGTCAAAAATCATCATTTTCGGTATATAGTCCATCAAAAATCGTCCTTTTGTGCCATTTTTGCGCATTTTGCATTGGCCCCCGGGCCCATGGGAAACCGTCCCTCCCCCATGTGTTCATAATTCTTATTTTAATTGTACTTCATTTTCCTTCTCAATTCCTCTATCCTAGTCTTCCATCTTACCTCTCTCCTTTTACGGCATGAATTTCTATTTCATAGTTTTAAACTGGGGGACTCTGATCTATGGCGTTCCGTTACGGACAAAAATATGATTATAATATTTCAATCGAAAAATTACAATCTGTATCGAGTTTTTGAAAAATAGGTGTTTAAAAATAAAATAAATAAAATATAAAATGAAATATATATCCAGTTTTATAAAATAACTGTTCAAAAATATTTTTTAGGTATCGAAAATATTGTGAAGAATATATATTGAAATGCAATTTTAAAAATTGAATCGAAGTTCGAAAAAAAAATCAAAGTCGAGAGGAAACGGAAATGAGATCCGAGATAAAATATTCAAAGTCGAGAGGAAACGGAAATGAGATCCGAGATAAAATATTCAAAGTCGAGAGGAAACTAGTCTCCCTCGCAGCCGTGCTAAGTGTCGTCACGCAACGCTCTCTCCCCTCAGACACGGCTGCTTACTCAAGCTAAACATTCCGTTCCACAGAATTAGCCAATCAGAGCTCTTTGCCCGAAAACAGGCCAAGGTTCGCGCCATACCGAACATACCAAAGACCAGTGACAAACAAGATGACGTCCATTGACGAAGCGTTTTGCCTTGCAGCGAAATAATTTCATATGAACGCCAGTATCAAAGAGTTTAACTGGGCAATTACACTAAACCAATACACTAAACACGGCTGCCAGGAAGACTAGTAAATCGTGTATGTGAATTCATTTCCTAACTTTGCAATGTTCTTAGGTAAATAAACAACGAAACATGAGCCTGGGAGTGTCGAGTTGTTGACAACCAGTGAACATGAATATCGAATAACTTGATATGATTGGCTAAACACTTACAATTGGAACGGAATGTTTAGCTTGGGTAAGCAGCCGTGTCTGAGGGGAGAGAGCGTTGCGTGACGACACTTAGCACGGCTGCGAGGGAGACTAAGAGGAAACGGAAGTAACAAAATCTTGCGATTTACACGTGACAAGACATGTGACAAAATGCGCGGGAATTCCCCCTGTACTTTTTCTTTTGACTTGTAATTTTCGGTTGAGCCAGGATCGGTATGTCAGAACAAAGTCCACAAAATATACAAGGTATAGTGAGGGCGGTCGTCGAAAATTTGAGAAAACTTCCAAATATAACCCCCGCAATAACCCCATAGACTCTCCAACTCCAAGCACTGCAAGTAGCAGTGCAACAACAGCAACCGTTTCTGAGTTGAATCGCACCTTTCAAATACCTCGTGGTAATGGATCAAGCATGAATTTGTCATCTGGGTTTTCATCAAGAGAAAATTATAGCAGTTCTGGAATGAGATTTCAAGCACGATCAAGTGATCGTCTCTTCCCCGTGGCCGTGGTATAATAATAATAACTAGACGCTCTTCTAGCGTGAAGTCGGGCTTCTAAATGAAATGTAACCTATTTGAACTAAATATAGATATCTTATAGTGCGATTGAAACAGTTTTTGGTTGCTCGTCGTTGCGTGACTCGAGCTCGATAGAACATGCTTTCCTTGCAATTTCAGTACTGCGAACTTTACAGTATATACTTCACGCTACTAGAGCGTCCTGTTTCAATCTAAATTTAGATTTAGACGAGAAAAGACTTATATTTTGGCCCCTTGACCTCCGGTGCTTTCCCTGATTGGTTTGTGCTTTCTAATCTTTCTTGGCCAGACTTCATGTCTCCTTCGGCTTTAGCTCGACGTTGACGCGTACGGAGAAAAATAATAAAAAACAAGACGACATACTAGTAACCTTCCTCCAACTGACAAGGTTTGTGAAGAAACCATGTTGTTAGAGCCTTGGGTGATTATGCATGACTCGGTAGAACATGCTTTCTTTGTAAAATCGATTTCACAAACTCAATTTGACAATAGTTTATTTGGTGCCATAAATATATCCATACCAAATACAAATATAAGCTTAAACAAGACGACATATTAACCTTCCTTCGACAAGGTTTCTGAAGAAAGAGGACGATGTGCGATGTCTCGTGTTGATATATAAGATCATGTTGTTGGTCGGTGATTATCTTAGCGGCCGACAGGGCGCATGCGTGCTTTTTGGGGTCGACGACGAACGCTTCTCATTTCTAGAGTCGGGTCTTCCACAGGAAGCCCGACTAATAATAATAAGTTCTTGTTTAACGCATTAAACTGACGTCTCAATGCGTTTTACATTACATAATAACATAAAATAACATATAGGGATGAAACCTTCCGTCGACAACAAAAAACTAAGTCAGTGAGCGGCTCCAAAGACGCCAAGATGACTAACGACCCTTTGTTACCCCTTAAGTACCTACACCAATTCCCTTGGTAATACATACCGTCGAGAGCATCTTTTTTCGCTAATTTGCAAAACGCGAAAAAATTAATTTGTTGTTGCACTGCTACTTGCAGTGCTTGGAGTTGGAGAGTCTATGGGGTTATTGCGGGGGTTATTTGGAAGTTTACTCAAATTTTCACTATACCTTGTATATTTTGTGGATCTCATTTCCGTTTCCTCTCGACTTTGATTTATTTTTCGAACTTCGATTCAATTTTTTAAATTGCATTTCAATATATATTCTTCACAATATTTTCGATACCTAAAAAAATATTTTTGAAGTTATTTTATAAAACTGGATATATATTTCATTTTATATTTTATTTATTTTATTTTTAAACACCTATTTTTCAAAAACTCGTTACAGATTGTAATTTTTCGATTGAAATATTATAATCATATTTTTGTCCGTAACGGAACGCCATACTGATCAAAATCGACCCTTCTTGAAGTGACTTTTCTCCAGCGTCTACTAAAAGTATATAGATAAAGTAATAAAAAATAGGAAACATTTTTGTTTTTGGTCCAGAGAGTGTCGAGAAATCCTCATGAGAAGAGGCCGAAATCACCCGTACGCCATGTTGGTTTTGAATAAACGAGCCCGTGATAAACAGACAGCGGTTGGTTTCTGTGACGTCATCCAATCAACCCATTGAACACGTCCGTACATTCACATACAAAGTCTTGTAAAATACTACCCAGTTTTATTGATGTTTCTTCGTCTTATTTTGTCATTCAGCCGTCCAATACATTTTTCAGGCAGTTAGGGCTCATCACCTAGCACCAGAAGTTTCTAATGTGGATAGAACTGTGATATATATCTTGCTAAACGAACCTGAAGTTTTTGAGAATACCGCGGGCTTCGTGTCAGGCACTCTTGGCCTTACGACTTCAAATGGATTTGAGATCTAAATGTTATCATATCAAATCGGCAGCATACAGATTTGTAAGCATATCCCAAGTAAACGATTTTCTTATGAAGCATTCGTGAAAGCCGAAAACCAGAAAGATTTAAGGATTGTAAAGCTTATATTGTGACTGTAGAAGAACAAGACGCTCAATGAGCGTACACTCGGGCTTATGACAAGGACAATGTCAGTTGCGTGAGGAGAGACCTGACAATGACTGACAGTTGCGTGACGAGGGAGACTATGTATATACATGTATGTGTCGAGTTCATTTGATTTGCCTTTGACTTTGAGTTCATTTGATTACCTTTTGACTTTGAGTTCAATTGATTTGATTTTGATGAGTTCGTGTAAAGGCCCGCTCTCTAGCTTCAGATCCCGAAACGTCGAGTTTGGAATCGAGTTCGAGTTCGGGTTCGAGTTACGGTTCGAACGTCGAATAAAACAAGGACATCTTCTTCAATACAATATCATTTCTCTGACGTCATGACAATCAGTGACAGTTGAGTGACGAGGGAGACCATGTGGCGGGTGAGTATGTACATGATACGTCTTGAGGTTGCATAGGTCAGATGGTTCTGATAACGCCCTCACGTTTTTTTTTGTTAAATATATTTTAAGCGAGCTTCTAGTCCTTCTACCACTTCTAGTCATTGAACGATGAACTAGAATCCTGACCTTTAATAGCTTGAAGATCTACAGCTGCTTTCAAAACTAAGATTCAAATCTACTTGAGTCCTGTGTGTCGTTTGTTTTTTTTCTTATCTGCTGAGTAATCTTGAAACTCGATACGATTAAATACGTCGCATACTTTCGTCATTCTTTGACCGGACTACGACGACGACGACTACCGAAAAACGCATTTTATAACTCGGGCTTCCTTCGGAAGTGCCCGAGTAACAAGCAATGCCCGGCAAACACGGCTCCCGCCGAGACACTCACAGTATACATGTTACGACACTTTTAATTTTCAACACCAGAATCATTGGAAATTGATAATAAAATGCATAGAATGAACAGTTTTCTTGCAGATTAATTGCTTTCTAAAAAATAATTTATGAGATAGGATTTTAAAATCTGTTGTCCGTACAACTGCAGTGTGTTGACAATCGTGCAAAACAGATTGATCAGTAGAGGTCATCCTGAAGTACATTTCGTGACTACTACATTTACTGGTAGTATTAGGAGACTATTAAATTGTGAAGTATTTATATACATCAGATTCGTGGATATATCCAACTTCTTTTAGTTTTATACCGAAAAATAATTATTGAGCAGATCAGTCACCTACAACATGGTAAACATGTACGGCGTATGTTTCTAGTACTACTCATAATACCGGTCACGCTCCTGCCCTTGAAGAGACTTCAGATGATGAATTCGTGGCATAAATATGTCGAAATTAATCTTACCAGAAGTCCCAACGTACACTTTAGATCCTCTTATATGTTAGGATATGGAAGAGTATATATTTGGGAGTTATATCCTGCTCGTACGCCGAAAGCGGCGGACTTGAGAATACGTGAGAGTACGTAACATTCAGCTATAAATCATAATGGAATCGTCGAATTCTGCAGTGAAAATATCTTCTTTTGGATGTATTTGTCGCTTGAACACAGCAACTTGATTGTATATTTTGCTATTTGGCAATCAAAATAATATTAGAATGGATAAAGCGTGATTTTCTGTGGATATTTTCAGAGACCTCCATACTTTGCCCCTTGTAGCCGAATATTTGGGTTGATTGGATGACGTTACTACCGCCCGTTCCAGTCTCCCTCCAAGTTTTCGATTTATTCACTGGCCTCGAAAAAGAAAGAGCAAAAAAACTAACACTTGCCGTTGAAATTTCGAAAAACCATTTGGTAGAGTTATTATTGATAGCTTCAAGATTGTAATTACGGAGTTTCAGCTGGTTTAAAAGTTTGAGGTATTTTGATCAGAGTCCCCCTTTAACAGGCCATGAGTTGGTCATTTTCGACATAAAATGCAATCGGTGCAATATTGTGCCTGTATAGGTTGGGGTGGCAAAAGACTTTAAAAATTGATAAAAGGGGAAATGCTGCGTGTCGCGCATGAGTAGTTCCGTGATTACCCATAATATATCACGGTCGTGCGTTCGAAAAAAACAGGGTTCCTAAATTAGTCGAAACTCTATCGAAAAAAAAACAGCAACTAAAAGGAAAATAAAATAATTTAAAAACTAACTTTACCGGAAAAAAAACCCAGAAACGACACTAAAAGAAAAACAAATCATTTAAAAATATACTTTACCAGGCTCCTAACTTTACCCAAAGAAAAAGAAAAGAAAGGAAAAAAACAAATAAAAAGAAACTTTTCCGAAGAAATAAAACCCAGAATCTTAGAAAAAAAAATTCGGGTCCACCGGACAGTGACTCGAACCCGCGCGCTGCTTAGGAAATTCTATGCAAAACACTAAAAATCGACCATACTCCCAGACTTAAATGCTGAGTCACCGTATGTTACGTATAGGACGAAGATTTCCGCCTCATCCGCGCTATCGGGTAGTACACAATCAGCGAAGTAGTCAAAGAGGGAGGGAACAGTCGTATCCTAGTCCTAAATGACTGCCCCTTACCACCTCAGCTATCTGTACTTCCGATTGAATTCGAGGGTCAATTTAGTAGTCTATCGTGTAACGGTTATTGTTATGGAAATTTATTGACTAATGTAGTCCTCTGGAAATACGCTGGACCACGACACCAGAGACCCGGGGATCGACTCTCCGTGGCCGACACCAACTTTTTTTAACGTATCCTTTTCTTAGCTTTTTTTTCTTGTCTTTTCTTTCGTTGCAAAATGTCGAAATTAACATTGATATATTTTGAGTCAGTTAAAAATATATATATTTTTAAATTAATTATTAACCGCTTAGCCGTTATAGCAATACCGATAAAAAGTAGATTGGAGCCACACAACAGTATTACTTGCTGAAAATGTTGTGTTGAATTAATATCGAACCGCGGAAGTCAGACAAGTGAGTAAAGTACTTCGTTATTATAAAGTGTTACTAGACTAGATCGATAAATAAATGCATGAATGATTATTCGATGGATGGAGTGATGAGATGGATAAACGGATGGAAGGAATGGTGGATAGATGGATGCATGAGTTGATTGAGGGAGAGAAGGAAGGATGGGATAGATAGATAGAACGGAGAAAAGGATTATGGAAAGGATGGGGAAAAAGGAAGAGTAAAAATAAATGGGATAGATGTGTGGATGAATGAATGGAAGGATGGTTGATATTAAAATATGGTATTAACGGAGGGGCTAGAGTCTTAGTTCTAGGGCTGTCCACAAGTTGCTTGGCAACTTTTGCGCAACTTCTTTCTTTCTTAAACATTTCCACAAATTAAAGCAAATTAAACAGGCCTATTAAGCACTAAAATTGGTTTATTTCGCTTTATGGGTCGACATAATACAGTTTGTAAACAGCATGCAGTGTTCAGGACTGAGTTAGTGCATTTGGAGTAGTAGTGGGCTGCCTGTGGTTATTTGAAAAGGTGATTCAGGTGGTCAGCGGTTACTTTTATAGAAGGCATACTAGTATGGAAAGAACGGAGAGAACAGTGGTTGTATGTGAAATGATAAAAAAGGATGAAAAATAGAAAGTAACAAATAAAATGAAATGTGGGTATATGAAGTATATGAAAAAAAATTAAGAAAAACAGTTAGAAATATTCCTTTTATTGGGTAATTAGCATCTTATTATAGTATATACGAAGCAACATTGTAGCAACTTTAAGATTTTGGAGCAACTTTTGAGCAACTTTTAGAGTTTTGGAGCAACTTTTGAGCAACTTTCTGTTCCTTGATGACTATAAATCAAAGTGATGGTTCTTTTGTACACAGATATTTAAATTAGGGACTGCTGCATTTCTATCGAATAATATTTGTAGATAGAAAAAATATTGTAAATAACGACTTGTTCGAATAGACACGTGATGTTATTACTCGTGCCCAGGCCGTAGGCCGCACGAGTTATAAAATCCAACGCGTATTTTTTTTTTTTTTTTTTTCAATGTCAGAAAATCGCAAAGTTGTGCAATATCCGGTCACATGCTATCGAGACCCAAATATAAATAGGGGAGAGGGTTGGGGATCAGAGAAGGGGGAGGGCAAGGGGAGAAGGTTTGCAACGCCTAGTACCGAGGCCTAGTATCTACATGTAAATGTATTGGAACTATTTATATACAAACATTTATCTTTCTCGTAATCGATGTGGGACTTTGGCAAATCCAAAACATGATATAGTCACGTCAAAGCTGGTGTGTCTATTAGGAAGGGAATTTTGTACTACTGAATTGTCTCGCACAATCGCAATGTTAAAGAGTGGCGAAATTAAATGTGTTGGCCCAATGAAGGATAAAAAGACGAGGTATAAAGCAACAAGTCAGAGCCCGGGCATCCCCTTCATCGGTCGCCGTTCAGCGCTAGTCAACACATCAAAATTCACAAGACAACTGACCCATCATCGAATAAATACAACTCAAAACCTCAAGAAAACTACACAGGGGACTTCAACAACTATTATTCTTTATTTCTAGTATTCTAGAAACAAACAAACTCATACACAAAACTATAAAATGACCTGAACCAAAATTTTCGAATCGCTCAAAACCACTCAAAACCAGAATTTCTTGCTCAAATTTCTACACCAATTTGTTCTTTAATTTTCAGACTACTGTTGTGAAGACATTTTTGAGAATCTCATACCCTTTGAAGGCTTTATCAGAGCTCATTCCCGACCCAAAACGAAAATCCAAAGACGTCACGATCCACTGATTTCTACGCTTGGGCTACCTGAAACCACAGGAAGCCCAATTATACAACTGACACACACGCCACATTCAGTGAAAATCCTTATCGTCCAACTGATATAAGCACACGAATAGCTGGACGTCTATGTGTTCTACTAGAAAGGAAACCACAAGCTTATATTTATGGTATTTTATATTTCGAAGTCTAAATGAAAAATCGACCGACAACAACACTATCAATCATTGAACTTTACTCGTTGAATACATTTTTATATACCAAGATAATGGTCTCTTGATTTTACTTTTAAAATGTTCAAATATTTTCACTCTAACAGCGAAATATAAAACATACGGCATTGATCACGAAAGATAACTACATGTGCTGGTTCCAGGTAGAAAAGGGAAGCTTTCAAGCAAAAATAAAACTCGTATCCACACTACCACAGGGATCCCAATGAAGCATGTCAGTACATGTAGCTCATTCTCAACAGGGCACGAGTGTACATTGCCCATAGCAATGTCTAGTTTCATTTTATTACACAACTTGTAATCTTACAGTACAAATACGAGTACAAATATGACAGCGTATTACACGTTTTAGAATTCGGACACGTCAATTTTGCGCGCGCGCTCAGTTTGTTTCTTGTTTTGTCCGGTCGCAAATAAAAAGAAAGAGAAAAAGACGTTTGCTTTTTGTTGTCGTATAATAAACATTTTATTACACGGGAAGTTGTGTAATACGGCTGGATATTTTTACTCGTCTGTTTGTATTTTGACTCGCCTACGGCTGGCGAGTCAAAATACGGCACGACTCGTAAAAATATCCAGCCGTATTACACAACTTCCCGTGTAATAACCTCTATGTATTGACCAAATGATGTATTGAGTACATTATTGATTATTAGTGTTTGTCTCTGACTTCTGTTTTTCATATAGACGTTTCGGCCATTAATCAATGGCCTTCATCAGTATTAATCGGAAACGTTGCGATCTTTGAAATACTTAACGTTTGCGGCGCGCGCTTGATGTCCTTGCGCGCGCTTATTTCTTAGTCCCATGATGGTCTTGTAGACTTCAGAAATTTGAATGCAATCATTCCCTGCGTTGGCATCTTGGCCCGTGAACCACGCTTCAAGGAAAAGCCTCTGGTGATAGTTTTTTTCTCTGTCCACAATTGTAATGTTTTTAAAGTCAAAAGAATGTCCTGTTTCGTTGCTGTGCTGTGCTATCTTTGAGTTAGGGTGGTTGTGAGCAATGGCTCCTCTGTGCTCCGAAGTTCGAGTTTCCGTGATTACCCATAAAACATCTCGGTCGTGCGTTCGAAAAAAAAACAGGGTTCCTAAAATAGTCGAAAAAACTCTATCGAAAAAAATATAAACTGAACTAAAAGGAAAATAAAATAATTAAAAAATAAACTTTACCGAAAAAAAATCCAGAAAGTAAACGACAAAAAAAATATTGCCGGGATGAATGGATGGAGATAAGGATAACTGATAAATGAACGAGTGAATGAATAGATGGATGGAAAAAAAATAGGAAATTTTGTTAATATTTTCTCTTGTAAATACGTAAGAACCGCCAAGCGAGGACATTCTTCCAAATCGTTGCGTGATCGGAAGCACGAGTCTCCCATTCATATTCACGCTATTTCCGTTGATGAACCGGAAGTAATTTATCTCCAATAGAACTTCGAGTTTGCGAATCTGGCATTCTGGCTGTATTTTACTACGAGAATTTCACTCCATAATTTACGTCGATTCGTCCAACTTGCAAGGAATACGCTCAACCGTTTATCGATCTACTCTCCAACACTGTTTGTAGCTGCCATAGCTCACATCTTTTTCCCAAAATCACTTACAACGTTTTCACACGCAAAAACAAAATGCCGGCAGATAAAGCAGGGAACGAGCAATGGTGGGAGAATTATGTCCCTAAAGACCAATTTGTTCATCTAATAGCTGGGGGACTCTCTGGCGGTGTCTCTAGGACTTGTGTTTCTCCTTTGGAACGTGTGAAAATGCTATTACAAGTAAGGTGTCAATAATTGCGTGAATTGCTAGCTTTGCAGTGTTAAGCTTAATATAACTTAATTAGCACGTAAACAAATTCACTTGTAGCAAGCACTCGAATGGTATTCTTACATTGTATTTGTTTTAATATCAAAATACCTGTGCATCTTTTGTACTTGCAGCAATACCTTTTTATAAATGATGTTGTTTTATTGATAGCTGTTATTTTTCGACGCAGATTCAAGTCTCGAGCTCCAAGTACTCTGGCGTCTACGGCACGCTTGCTACAATCTACAGAAATGAGGGTTTAATAGGTTATTTCAAGGTACTTTTATGTTCATGCCAACATGTTAATAAAGAATTCTGTGATTTGCGATTATTACAAATGTTTTCTTATGCAATTCAGGTGACAGATGGACGATAGCAAAGTACACCAGGGCTCAGTCCCCTCAGTCTACAATTGATCTGTTTTGTTCTGTCGTGGAACACTGAACAATTACAGCCTCTTACTCTTTATTTTAATCTAGGGAAACGGCACCAATATTGTCCGTATTGTGCCTTACACTGCAGTGCAGTTTGCAGCGTATGAAGAATTCAAAAAGGTAGATTTGCTGTCAAAATTATATTTCCTTTTCTGGAAAATAATCACTGTATATCAGATTTAAGCTTACTACAAGAAATTGAGAAAAAGTTGTGAAGAAAATTCGAAACCATTCAAGTGTATTATCAAAAAATACTACTACTAATAATAAAAGATTGTCAGAATCCACCCGACTGTGTTATTTTGTTCTGTTGTGCAAACTCGATCAGGTCCTATTGTTTTTTAGATCCTAAAAATCCCTGAAGATACCAGACAACAGCGGCCTATAATGAGACTTACTGCTGGAGCATTAGCTGGTATAGTATCAGCAACAGTTACATACCCACTGGATTTAATAAGGTACGTTGTATACAGCTAAAAGGTTGGTGAAGGTTTTGTTGCATGTTGCATACCAAGCCCGAAATGCACTATGGGCGATGTGAATGGAGTCAGCGAAAAGTACGTCATACTGCTGGAGCATTAGCTGGTACATATAGTATCAGCAACAGTTACATACCCACTGGATTTAATAAGGTACGTTGTATATATGTGTGTCATTACATAATGTAAAGTTGTGGTCCAAAGGCTAGGAAATGGTAAATGTTACTGTGCGATGCAAACAATATTATTATTTGTGACTGCATGCCTTTATATGCCTTCGCATACTTCTGTCACCGTTATTATAGCCAATCCACTTCCAAAATGGCGAGACTTTAAGTTGAGACAGAAGCAGGCATTAATTCTGATTTTACTGCAAACACAAGCAAATATCTTTCATTGCTGCCTGCAAGCACAGAGCGGTTTCCTCATTGTCAGAACTTTGCACAGTCCATGCAGTGCAAAATGGGTATTTAATTTTTCATTGCTGCCTGCAAGCACAGAGCGGTTTCCTCATTGTCAGAACTTTGCACAGTCCATGCAGTGCAAAATGGGTATTTAATTTTTAATTTTTTAATTTATTTTATTTTCAAGATTCACCCATAAGGCAGGTGTTGTACAATAGGACACGAAATTCCCTTTACAATACATTACACCACGTCCCACCCAATAATAAGATTACCCAGTATACCCGACCCCTGATGAATTCCCAATTTGCACTTGCACACATGCACAAGCACAGAGGCAAAAGAGACTGGTGTTTAAAGATGTTCATTGATTGTTTGTAACCTCTTATTGTTGTTGGGTGGGTCATGACATGATATGTGCCTCTGTATTTCTCCCGTACCCCACCCCTTTCTCCCCTCCCGTGCCTCCATATCCATGCACCTCCCCTAGATATTTCATAATAAACACATTACGTGACTATTTCAGGACCAGACTTGCCTGCCAAGGTGACGGTGCTGAACGTAAATACAGGTACAGTTTCTAATTCATTTGATTATAAATGTAACTTAGTTTTATGTTAAGATAGATAGACACCTTTATTTAAACACAAATAAAACAGCAGGGTAGTTCAGTCAGTGGCTACTGCCTCTGATATCAAAAGGAGCCCTGTGAGACATATACAATAAATAGATCGAAAAAATAAGCAAAGCAAAATATAAAACTAATATGCCTAAGGCACAGCATTGAGAAGAGAAATAGTGCAAGGGTTAGACTTTGGGTTAATAATGGGGCCTGGCAGAACAAGAAGGGTTATGCTTCAACCTTCATGCTTGCACAATTTTTCCTCTCTTTTCTTTGATATAAAATCACTTGTCAAACCATTTCTAACATGATATTGCCATTTTATGATTGCAGAAACATAAGACATGCATTTGTCACCATTTTGAGAGAAGAAGGGGGATTGTTTAGTAACTGTCTTTTCAAAGGCATTGGGCCAACACTAATAGTAAGTCACAGTCAAAACTGTACTATTACTGGTCTTTCTTTCGTCCAATCCATCCATCCATCCTTTCTTCCTTTCATTTTTCTTCTTAATTCTTTTTCAAATTTTTTTTTGTATTCGCAAGCAATTTGCCAGGCTTTAACTGTCACAACAGAAACTAAAATAATCCCCATTTATAGCAATAAAAAAGGGCTGAAAGGCTCCCGCAAGAACGGAGTAAGTGACTTGTGATCAAAACCCAAATTCTCTTTTGAAATGCAAATAATCTAAGGAGAATTTAAATTAAGATAGAAAAAAATTATAGTCATTGTAAAGAGAGAGGCGCTGCGACAAGGGTTCATTCAAAATTTATTTACTGTTTTTCTTACCAATTTAGGGAGTAGCACCTTACATCGGTCTAAACTTTATGGTGTACGAATCTTTAAAAGGTAAACTTTTTAAAGGAAACATGGCCATCAACTGTTCCATAGTTTTCAATAATTCTTTAGGATCCTGTGTATGTAAGCAATGTCAGGGTACAACATTAAAAAATTGATCAAATTGTTAATCATGAACAGGAAAAAAAATCTTAATTTTACTTTAACTTTGGTATATTTTGTAAGTCTACATCAATTTTGCGGATACTACCACTTTTGATTTATGAACTATCATTAGAGGCCGATTCCTAGTGACTTTGGGATGGTAAAACTGACACAACCCTGCTAGAATTAAAGGGGGACTAGTACGTAAATCGTTCAAAATTTGATTTAGCTGAAACTTCACTGAAATAATCTCAAAGACACATACAATCACTGGTTTGTTTTTTTCTCAGACATTCCAATGGGAAGTAATACATTTTTATGAATCATTAGAGGCGTTAGTGACGTCACTGACACAACCCAAACAATCATCACGGCTTTGCTCCATACATTTCTTCATGTTTAATGTCTTGAATTATCATTTATTTCTAATGAGTATGAAGCTAAACGTTTGTGTGAAGGAGTTTTCTTACTTTATTTGTGCTTAGGATTGATTGTTTCACCAGTTTTCTTCAATGCAGAGCTGTTATCTGAACAAACCATTCAGATATTTTGATCATAAAATACAAAGAAATGTATGGAGCTGAGTTTGGGTTGAGTAAGTGATGTCACCGACACCTCTAAAGATAATATAGTCTTCCCTCTCTAATATTGAGAAAAGATTTTAACTAGTGATTCTAAGACCCTTCAAGATTATTTCAGTGAAGTTTCAGCTAAATCAAATTTTGAACGATTTATGTCCTAGTCCCCCTTTAATGACTCTTTTGCTTATGGTAACAGGTTACTGCTTGACATATTATCTTGCCGAGACTGCTGGACACAAACTAAGAGTGATGCACCAGGACAAAGACCTTCCTGTGGCTATTAAGCTCTTGTGTGGAGCAGTAGCTGGTGCTGTAGCACAGTCTGGTATGGACATAGAATAGAGTACCGTATTCACCGCACTCGCAGATAAGTCGCACTCGCAGATAAAA
>JAUJYZ010000013.1:375000-672168 GCA_033675265.1 Actinostola sp. cb2023
ACATGTATGTCACTTCTAGATGTGTCTTACAGTGGACATAGGACAACTGTCACCACCTTTAATGTACTGTATTTGCATACTTCAGAAGCTTTAGTCACAGGGTTTACTGTACCTGTAGTAACACTATGAGCACAGCTCTGGTGGTGGTGGACATTCAGGGATTTTACCGAGTACAAACTTGTCCGCTTTGAAAGCAGCAATGTCTTCCTCTGAGCAAGTTAGTGGACATGTTGATGGTGCTGCACCTGGTGCTGTGCTGCTCACTGGTACAGGTGGATTCCCAAATGTAGTCTGCAAGGATAACATGTTTGAGGGCAAAGGGTGGATAAGAACTTTTGTGTTCATCATTAGATTCATTGTTATTTATACATCATCATCATCATCACCATCATCATTATCATCATCATCATCGTCATCATCACCATTATCATCAGTATAAGCACCACTACCACCACAGGAACTACACACAACATAGTCATCATCATCATCATCACCATTATCATTGGGTATAACCACCACTACCACAAACATGCAATCGTCAGAATCAGCAGTATCATCAATACTGTACATACATTTGTACCACAGGCAACCCAAGCTCTAGCCTGCGAATACAGCCGCTTTTTTCGCTCGCCATAGGGGTCTCCCGAAAGAAGCGTCTGCGTTGTGAGGGCAACATTCCTGTACTGTGACCTCTGAGGTCATGACAGCTCGTTGTAAATCTGATACAACACAGCCGCTCATGTCGTGAACACTAATTCCAAACGGCCTGAGTTTGTTGATTCGGCAATCAAAATTATTGTAGAACATGATTTTATTCATCTGTGCATATGATAAGTCCGATACAATCGCCCACGGCTCGACATTGTAATATATGTTCAGGTCGTTGAGTTTAATTTATGCAAATAATGCGATTACCAGCAAGCTGACCAATCAGCTTCTTGGACCAGAATCGGGTCAAAAATGACGTCACAGTACAGGAATGTTGCCCTCACAACGCAGACGCTTCTTTCGGGAGACCCCTGTGGCGAGCGAAAAAAAGCGGCTGTATTCGCAGGCTACCCAAGCTCTTATATGGTGGTTTTTAGAAAATATTTTACAATAAATATTGTTGCTAAAAATAGCACAAAATGGCAGATTTTTGAAATTTCAAAAATTCATATCTTTGGATAGAATAGCGATAACTGAGATATTGTTTCAGTTATCTCTCTCGTTTTACATGTTCTTTCAAATGCGATGATCAAATTAGTATAGTTGTGAATTTCAAAATTTGTGGGTTTGTTCATGACGTCATTTTCCCGCCAAAAAAACATTAAAATTAAAAAACAAAAAAGATACGATTTGTTGCCTTGTCATGTACTGTCACATTGCCGAGTTTCATTTTGATTGGATTAAAACTGTAGAAGTTTAATGACGTGTTAAAAGGGCGAGAACTTGATCAATATCCCTTACGACTTTTCCTCGCCCTTTTAAGCAATTTTAAAATATTTTGTAAAAACCACATAAGAGCTTGGGTTGCCTGTGGTTGTACACCAACATACCTGCAGCATTGGTCCTGACTGACTGACAGCAGTCGCTGTTCCAAAAACACTGGTACTAGTGTTTCCAGTCCCAAAGAGCGTGTTACTAGGAGTAGATGATGCACTACTTGTTCCAAATAAACCTTGGCTTGTCGAGCCAAATAGACTACTTGCTGCACCTGTTAAATAACAAAGCAATTCATGGAATAAATTTTAAAATAATTATTGTTGAAACAGCTGTGTAGCCATTATGATGGTGATAAGTGATGATGGTGATGATCATGATGATGATGATAAACACTATCAAGAGTTTGTGATGATGATGATGACTAATGATGATGGAGTTAATATGATTAACACAACAATGTTGATGATGATGTCAACAGTTCCAATGATTATGATGATGGAATTGATGATGATTAAGATGATGGATTTGATGATGATTATGATGATGGAATTGATGATGATTGTGATGATGGAATTGATGATGATTGTGATGATGATGGAATTGATGATGATTGTGATGATGATGGAATTGATGATGATTATGATGATGGAATTGATGATGATTGTGATGATGGAATTGATGATGATTGTGATGATGGAATTGATGATGATTGTGATGATGGAATTGATGATGATGGAATTGATGATGATTGTGATGATGGAATTGATGATGATTGTGATGATGGAATTGATGATGATTGTGATGATGGAATTGATGATGATTGCGATGATGGAATTGATGGAATAGATGATGCTGATTGAAATGATAATGGAGTTGATGATGTTTATAATGATGACAGAGTTCCAATCATGATTATGATGGAATTGATACATATACATACATACATGTGCATGTAGGTACAGTGTACATGTACATGTAAAATTAAGTTGTACTGTACATGTGGAAAACTAAAGTGATAATGATGATGATTGTGATGGAGTTGATGATGATTGTGATGGAGTTGATGATGATGATCAATGCAAATAAAGAGTATCATTCATAATTGGGATGATTAAAACACTGATGCAGATTACACACGATGATGGAAAGATGAACAATCTGAACCGTGACTCCACCTGTACTGCTAGTCTGAGGTGACGCTGTTCCCATATCGACTGAAGCAGTAGGTATAGTTCCAAACGGTTGCTGTATGCCGGGTGCAGCACCAAATAACCCACCACTCAGACTTGGAGCACTACCACTGCCAAACAAGGCTGGTGATTGGCTTAAAGGTGCCGAGCCACCGAAAGGACTCCCTGTTCCTGGTTGTTGGCCAGTCGGCAGAACACGCATTGAAGACTCACTGGATGACTTAATTGCTACTGAAGACCTTATTTCTGTTTGCTGAAGAAATTGCAACAAAACAGATGCATATTCAAAAGTTCCTAGTTACTGGATGCATTCAGTTTTTAGAAGGATTCCTGGCATTGGTTAAATTTTAATAATGATATAATAAAATATAATAATAATAATAACAACAACAACAATAATAAAATAATTTAATCATCATCATATCATCATCATCGGCAGTGACTGTAAAAGGTAGATTTTCTTTGTACATACATGTATGTAGGCGTATGTATGCTGTATTGTGCAATGTCTCTCATATGACATACATGTAGAATAGTCATAGGGATTTCACATAATAATGATAAAGATGATGATGATAATATTAACTAATAAAAACTGGTAAATTTGTGGGTGTCTAAAATCTAAGTTGTAATCAATGTAGTAATAATGGATTTGTGTAGTATTCAGACAGATATTTTACCAGTTGATGCAAGTTGATGTTCTTGAGTTCCATTCTTCTTTGCTTGCTTTTCTCTAACAAAGTCTTCAATCCTTGTTCCTGTTGTGATCAAACAAGATGCTTGATAAGCAAGTGTTCACTTGGACATGTGACCCATACACTCATCCCACACAGAAATACACGGTGGTTGGGAACTACGTTTTTCCATGCTAAAAGTTTATCCATGATTTAATAAACAATGATATGCTAAAATGAGTTCAGTCTTGATCATAATTTAGGGGGGTGTTGTGGGGGGACAGGGGTGTTGTGTGGGGGGGGGGGGGGGGGGTTGGGGGGGGGGGGGGGGGGGGGTGTGCTGCCCAGACATCTGAAAAATGCAATATGCAAAAATGTAGATTTCTTATTGTTATTTATTTTATTTAATGATTCGCTGAAGGCAGGTAATATTTTGCAACTGCCAAAGTTGAGACCCTGTTTCACTGTAAATTACTAAATTTGTTACTCTGTTTCAGTGAAAACCCAACCATGTTAGGAATCACATATATGTATCCATACCACTTACAGTCATTTGCAAAAATTATGGCCGCTACGAAATATCAATATATCAATATATCGGGTGCATTATGGGTAATTAAATAATCGAAAATTCTACTTAAAGCGGGTTAACGCTAGCAAAGTTGGTAGAAACATTTAGTATAATGTTTATTTTAGTCTTACGTTTGTTGTTTGTAAATTTTGCTTCATTTAATAGTATTAGTGATGCACCCGATATATTGATATATTGATATATCGTGGCGGCCAGAATTTTTGCAAATGACTGTATAATAATACTAATACTAATAATAATAATAACTAAATATTTATCCTGATAAAAACCAATCAGCTGTACATACATGTAAGTGAAACGTTGGTATAAACCGTCTGACTTATATTATGTGGGAGTTCCCTACCCCACCCCAGGGGAGAAAGACAGGGACCACTCCAGTCATTGACTGGTATAACTATGGAACTCACATAGGCTAATGCCTTGTTGTCGGCTTTTGCATCGTAAGCTTCTTTTCGTATTTCTTCTGGGGAAAAGTCCATCAAACCTAGAACGACATGGACATTACTTGAGCTGAGCTGAGCCCAAGGCAGAGGATTTGCTGAATGGACACTGTTATAGGATTATCAATCAAATAAGATATATGGCCAACATGAGTTCCCAGAGATCTCAGATGGTTAGAGTGCCTGGTCAGTATTATAGAGCTTAAGCTGAATGGACACTGTTATAGGATTATCAATCAAATAAGATATATGGCCAACATGAGTTCCCAGAGATCTCAGATGGTTACAGTGCCTGGTCAGTATTATAGAGCTTAAGCTGAATGGACACTGTTATAGGATTATCAATCAAATAAGATATATGGCCAACATGAGTTCCCAGAGATCTCAGATGGTTAGAGTGCCTGGTCAGTATTATAGAGCTTAAGCTGAATGGACACTGTTATAGGATTATCAATCAAATAAGATATATGGCCAACATGAGTTCCCAGAGATCTCAGATGGTTAGAGTGCCTGGTCAGTATTATAGAGCTTAAGCAGCAGATGTTTTTGTCAACACAGACGGTGCGCGCACAGATGAATAATGTTCAAATCGAACGTTGACATCCGTGACAGCATTTCACCTGTTTTCACATCATATATTAGATCACAGACGTCAACAGTAGTTTTGAACATTATTGCTGGTTTTCACGTGACGTCATGGCGGCCATGTTGGTTCCCGATAACAAAGCATTCCTCATTAGTTTCTCTTGTTTGTACCTCCAACATGGCCGCTCAGCGTCTTTGTATTTGAAATCTCCAGGGATTGATTGCAAACGATCAATTCATCAGTGCGCGTGCCGTCCGTGTTGACAAAAACATCTGCTGCTTCAGCTCTCTATTAACTAAGGAGGCCACGAGTTCAAAAGCTGTCTGGGACTCAGAGTTTTTTCCGATTTGATAGCTGTACGCTTGAAGAAACCCCTTACATTCTGTCATAACTCATTTCTCAAGACCATTAGTTACCTGTCAAACACGGCTCGTCTTTTAAGTATGTGTAGCATGACAATGGCCACTGTTTACTGGCTTCCCATGTCTCCATGTCACGTCGAACTATTTGCCTGGTACAAAGGTTTGTGTTAGTTAAGTCACAGTTATGCATTATCATTACCAGTTTGCAATAGATGATAGACAAAAAGGTACCAAGTAGAGGTTGGTGTTGATAATAAAATACAGTAAAACACCAGCCTGGACTTGACATAAATACCACATTTCCTTGATTAAGCGCCCTGGGAGCTTGCGCTTATTTCAAATTTTGTGGTCAAGGGGGGCGCTTAAACGAGGGGTGCGCACGCTTAATCGAGGGGGTCACTTAATATAAAAATGTAATCCATGAGTTACATAGGGATGACATTGGGACAATTTTGGGATCATATAACTTGGCTGTAAACTTTCATTACGTTGGCTCACAACTTTGGGGAAGGGGTGGTACATGTAATCCACAAGTTGGCCAATGGGTGCCTTTAATTTACACAGTGCTCAATTATATTTCATTCTACACACTTGTTGTAAATTAATATACACTGACACAGTCTCTACTAGTTCAACTACTAGTCCCTTAATCAGTCTGTACATGTACTACATGTACATTTAGTTTAACTACTAGTCCCTTAATCAGTCTGTACATGTACTACATGTACATTTAGTTTAACTACTAGTCCCTTAATCAGTCTGTACATGTACTACATGTACATTTAGTTTAACTACTAGTCCCTTAATCAGTCTGTACATGTACTACATGTACATTTAGTTTAACTACTAGTCCCTTAATCAGTCTGTACATGTACTACATGTACATTTAGTTCAACTACTAGTCCCTTAATCAGTCTGTACATGTACTACATGTACATTTAGTTTAACTACTAGTCCCTTAATCAGTCTGTACATGTACTACATGTACATTTAGTTTAACTACTAGTCCCTTAATCAGTCTGTACATGTACTACATGTACATTTAGTTTAACTACTAGTCCTTTAATCAGTCTGTACATGTACTACATGTACATTTAGTTTAACTACTAGTCCCTTAATCAGTCTGTACATGTACTACATGTACATTTAGTTTAACTACTAGTCCGTTAATCAGTCTGTACATGTACTACATGTACATTTAGTTTAACTACTAGTCCCTTAATCAGTCTGTACATGTACTACATGTACATTTAGTTTAACTACTAGTCCCTTAATCAGTCTGTACATGTACTACATGTACATTTAGTTCAACTACTAGTCCTTTAATCAGTCTGTACATGTACTACATGTACATTTAGTTCAACTACTAGTCCCTGTCAGTGATATCTGAACTTACTGAATTTGAGTAACTTGTGTAGGGTTTTGAAGCATTGATTCGGTACTTGATTGCTGTTGGTTGCCGCCACCAAATGCAGTGTTCTGTGCACCACCCATTGACACTTCATTAGATAGCGCACCAAAACGATTCTGAAACAATAATAAATACATTATAGTCAATTCTATTGAGACAGACACTTGTAACCGAAATTCTCCTTTGAGATTCAAAGAATCTTGAGGAGAACTTAGATTTTGATCAGAGATCACTTAGTATGTTGTTCTTGCAGGGAGCCCTTCAATTAAAAACAAAACCTGTCCATTTCCAATGAGTACATGTGTATGTGGATCAGACATTTATAAGGTAGTGCGGACCTACTGCTAAATTAATGTGCATCCATTACACTCGTCACACACATCATGCCATTTCTGATTGTACCCCTCCCCCTCCCCAAGCTGTCATAATGCACCAATCATCACAGACCTGATTTCTGTTGAAGGTATTTTTATTGCCTCCTCCAAAACCTGATGTCGATCTGTTCTCTCCAAAGACAGACTGGTTGCCAAAACTTTGTTGAGAACCAAATACATTTTGACCTATGGATATTCAAGAAAAAATACACTGACAATGAAAAATTAAGAATGGAAGAACGGAAAAAGAAAGAAAGAAAGAAAGAACGGTACAAAGAAAGAATGGAAAAATAAATAAACATGAACATACAATGTACAATCAGGGGTTTCATTAATTTTTAAAGTAGCTGTACAAGAAGCCGT
Organism: Actinostola sp. cb2023; assembly: GCA_033675265.1. Lineage (NCBI taxonomy): Eukaryota > Metazoa > Cnidaria > Anthozoa > Actiniaria > Actinostolidae > Actinostola > Actinostola sp. cb2023. The sequence goes on from JAUJYZ010000013.1 coordinate 382,418, forward strand.
ATACTCAATGATTTGTTTTTAGATCTGTACGATCATACACTGAAATAAGTAGCCACCGGAGGAATGGTAAATAACTGGCGGGGCTCTGGCTTCTATTGAAATCCCAGACAGTATTCCAAGACTGTTATAGTGGTTGCTATTGGTTACATGTATTTGCGGTTAATGACAGCCCTGTGTAGAATCTTTGCAGCATCAGTTTGACAAACAAACTGGAGTATCAACTCACCAAGAGTATTGAAATATTACTACATGGAAACCATGGTTTAATTATCAAGCATGTTTATGTAGCAGCCACGTTGCCAAATGTTGTATTCCCTTATGGAATAGTCAGCCAGCAAAGGCCACATGTGCTACATCTTTACAACAATTCCAAGCAAATGCTTACACCATCATTTTCAAATAATAGAACTACATGTAGTACCTAATATACGCTGACCATCATTGCCTGGATTAGCTTGCTATTAGGTAATTATTATTGATTAATGATTGAAGATTACTATTATAATAACTAATTTATTATTCCTTTCTAACAGCATTAGGTGCCAGTACAACCCATCAACTACAATAGGTTACTTACCAGATCCTCCACTGGCTCCAGAGGGATGAGCAAATTTGCAATTATTTCCAAAACGGCAGTTTCCTTTTAGGTAGTAATGACACACAGTTTTGGATGAAGTGTTACTTGATCTACCAAATGCATTACCGCCACCAAACGTTCCATATGGCTCTAGCAGAGAAATTGCATTCTCGTCAAATACGTCATCATACATGTATAATGTATTTATATGACTACCTCCCTCATTTTGACATGTACATCAAATCAAGAGAATCAACAACAACAACAACAACAACAACAACAACGGGGCAACTACAGAATGCAGGGCCACTCAGGGCCACTGGCACTCTTTGAAGAACGAGGCATAATACAATGGACCATATTGTTATTCAAATAAGTGGCCATGTATTCTGTAGTTTAGCCACAACAACAACAACAATAACAACACTTGGGGATCGTCTAATAAATTGTATTGCACATTATATTGTAACCAACCAATATGGAAAGACTACCCTTTTCCCACAACGTAGAACTTTCGCGTATCTTTTGGAGCTTTTCCCAGCTCAAAGTCTTACTAATTTTCCCCTCGTGTTGTCATAGCTTACTTGGTCCAGGATGTTCGTACTTGCATCGGTCACCAAACCGACACTCTCCTTTAAGGAAATACGTGCACACTACCATCTTCGCATCGTAGTAATCATTCTCATCTACAGTTAACTGCTAACGAGATTAATAACATCTATTCAAAGTCAAAGTAGTTTGAATCCGACCGCCATTTTGGATTTCAAAACAGGGACTAGTTACCAGTTTCTTTCCTCTTACCACAGGTAACCCATTATATCGATAACTCGTGGATTACAAGCCATTTTCATGACAGCATTTCGCGAAGCTTTATTTTCGCGATTTCGATAAGAGAAAATGAAAAAAGAGCATTAAATTTCGCGAAAGCGGTGTCAACACCATTTATTTTTTTCTAAAAAAACAAACTTATTTCTATACAAACAGGAACAAGCTAGATGGCTGTCAACTAGACGTTATAAACGTACAGACCAAAAAGTTTACGCTATACGGTTGCTCAGTTGCAAATGGTAGTATTATGTTGTTGAATAAGTCGTTTAAAAACCAATTTCGTATTAAATAACGTTTATTGTTCATGTTGATTAAATGGTTTCGATATGTATTTTTTTCTCTGGGTATTATATTTCGCGTGTTTACTGAGTCCGCGAGCCTTTTTTTTCGCGAGGCTTTAATTTCGCGATATTTTTATAATCGCGAAAATCGCGAACTTAAAGCCTCGCGAAATTAAGTACGAATAAGGTACTTCAAATGTTGCAGGCGCTTTTAACGTATAACCCCCTCCAAGGAGGCCAATAAGAGGATTTATAAATCATAATAATAATAGCAAATGTGTGATATTTGTGGGGCACACAACTACCCCTAGAAACCCCGGAGTTTCTGGATACCACATGCAGTAGACCGAGTAATTACAGACCATTATACAAAGTACAAATGTTTTATTCAAAATATATAATTTACACAAAGTTTTTAAAAACCTTACAATCTTAAAATCTTACAAATATATAAATATACAAAGGCAGACAGGCAGTCAGTGAAAGGGGGATGTGAAAGGGGCGGGAATGATCGTCGTCTCTTTTAGGGGTGTAAATTACGGTTTTTGGTGTCACTAAGGGTTTTCACGACGGAACGCCAATATGTTTAGCCATCGAGGTATCATTTAGGGTTGCGCGCGAAGAAATCGAAAACGCTTCATCAGTACTGTGTTGGTGTCTGGTCTGGTTTAGAATGGTATCTTTTAGGGGTCAAATAAAGCAAAAGCCATGCCCAGGTTGGTCTTCTTTAGGGGTCTAATTCACATTTTCCGACGATCCTCCCAGCCCCTTTCACATGGGAGTCCCCCCCGGAGAATTGATGCTACTTTGTAAGTCTACGCAAGCCTTAATGCATGGATCAATTCCAGCTGTTACCATCCCCCCCCCCCCCCCCCCCCCCCCCGTGCTGACCCCCGGGGATTTGTAATTTTGTTTTCTTGGGACTACAAATTCCCTGCCCCTGGACCGCCAGAAATAACAAATTCCCCGCCCCAGGGCAACGAAAAAGCAACCAACAATTGAATAATATTAAACGGCATGTTTAATAATCAAGCTAGACACCTTTTGGAAATAATTATTGAACACTGCCTTTTTTTTCCAAAGAAAGCCTTTAACTTTGCAAGACCTTGTTTTTCAAGCCAATCGGCGACAAAAGTAGTCTCTTTATTGGCGAAAGCCATTATTTTGAATTCCTCCATTGATTATACGCTCGGTCAAGTTATCCCCGCCCCCCGCCCCCGGGGCAACACGTTGTTGTACAAAATCCCCGCCCCTGGAACACAGGTCCTTACAAATCCCTGGGGTATGCCCGGGGGGGGGGGGGGGGGGGGGGATGGTAACAGCTGCAATTGATCCATGCATAAGGCCTTGTTACACGGTGAAACTTTTTCGTGAAACTGTTTTGTGAAACGGTGCGAGACAGTTTCACCGTGTAACATGTTTTCTGAAACTCGTTGTAAAATTCTGATCACCAGCCTCCCTCGATATAATTATTTCTAGTGCAATGCCCTTTATCGAAGCCGGTAAGGCGCGCGAAAATTGATAAAACATGGCGCGAGACGATGGAACAAGACGTGCTCTTGCCGTTTTATTGAGGATGACGAAACTGAACCAGTTTTCGAACAGAGAAAGCGCATTAACTGCATGTATACGATCGTGGATAGCAATTAAACTATTTTTGCAATTTAATGTAGGAAGCGGTCTTATTTAGACCTCTCAAATTCCGTAACAAAACAGCGTACAAACATAAACAACAGCTTTTGTAGATCCGTTTATCGAAATGACTTGAAAATTACACTAAAACAACTCCCAAACTGCTAGGAATGATGGATATTAGTGACGTAGTTGGTTCTGATTGCTTTGTGAACTGAAGCACATCAACACAAGTTTCACGAGGTGTGTTACACGGTGGAATGGCTGGTTTAATGAAACTTTTTTGCTTCGAGTTTCACGAAAAAGTAGAAAGCAGTTCTACTTTTCATGAAACTGTCTCGCAACGCAAATTCGAAAAAGTCAGTTCCTGAAAACGACCATGTTACACGGTGAAACTCTTGGTGAAACCTGTCTCGCACCGTTTCACGAAACAGTTTCACGAAAAGTTTCACCGTGTAACAAGGCCTTTAGCGTGGCAATGCTTCTATTTCACTTATCTTTATTGCTATTGTTTGGATGATGACAATGATGGTTCTTCGAGGTAAAAAGGGTCAGTATGGGTGACCATCGGAAAACCTCGAAAAGTACCCTAAAAAATACCAAACCATGAAACATTTCCCACCCAAAAAATACCTCATGGTCTAAAAATCACCCATAAAAATACCATCAGATCGCTCCCCGGGATCCTCTATGCAAGACGGAATGCACTTGATTCAAGTTTTATACCCAAAGAATACCAGCTCTTTTAGAAAATTGGATTTCGCTTGACCAACCCCTAAGAAATACCGGATTTCAAACCCTAAAAATACGACGATAACCTCTATCAGACGAATACAGCAAGAATCCCCCCCCCCGGAAGAACTCCCTCCCCCCCGGAAGAACCCCCCTCCCCCCCCTCGGGGTACTGACACTGTCAGGGCCGTTTAGTGACAGATATTCTGAAGGTCGGTGGCCTAAGGACGATGCCAAAAATACTGTCTTCCACATCAGGCAGCACATCACCTTCATCACAATCGAACGTGAAGTGCTGCAGAAGACTTGAGGTGAAAAGGAACACTTCCATTCTTGCCAGCAGTTCTCCTGGACACACGCGATGCCCTATTCCATATGGTATGACTTTAGAGGAATTCTCAGCATTAAAAGTTCCGTCTTTATTCAGGAATCTCTCAGGGTTGAACTCGTGTGGATTTTCCCACGTTTCTCTGTCATGATGAATGGCGTATAAATTGAGCATGACTGTGGTACCTTTGGGGATTTGGTACGGGCCTAGAGACGTGTCAGCGGTCGCCTGGTGGGGAATGGCCAGCGGCATTGGGCTGATACGGCGCATGCTCTCAAGAGTAAAGGCTTCCAAATATGGTAAATTCTGACGATCGCTCCATTTTGGCGGGCGATGACGTCCGATGACGTCATCCAGGTCTTGCTGGATTCGTTGCTGCATTTCCGGGTGTTTGACCAGCAAGTAGATTATCCACAGCATATTGGTAGCTGGACTTTCACTTCCAGCAATGATGGTGTCATTCATTGTCATGACGATGTGGTCGTCAGTGAGGTCTTCTTCGGGACGCCCGCGGGATTTCTCGGTCACGTGGAGGAGTGCGTCAGTCAGATCCTCAGCTTCCTCGCTGTTTTTATTGAAAACGTTTTCTTTGTGTTCGGTGAATTTAGCGTCAAATATTTTGTCTCTCACGCTACAGGCTCTCTTGAGCTCGTTGATGATCTTAAAAGGGACGTGCTTCAGAAATGGGAAGGTGTCGATGAAACTCGTTGCTCCAAGGGCTTCGACAAACGTCGTCAGAGTTTCCAGAAGTTGCGAGAACTCACGGCTTCCGTCACTGAAGCGCTCGCCGAAAGTTAACGAAGCTACGATGTTGCTTTTCGCTTTGGTGATGTCTGCTCGGAGAGTGCTCGGAACTGCCGTTCCTTCCGGCTTGTTGTGCATGCGTGAAATAAGGCCTTGCAGTTCCCTAGCAACGATGTCCTCCAACTTGGAATTCTTCTCGAATTTCCTGATCGTTTGAATGAGAGTTTTTCGCTGTAGTTTCAGCCGCCGCGTGTAGCCTTGGAAGCCGATACCTTTGCCATCTCGTGAAAAGAGGCTGCCAGCGAACTGTGGGGGCCGCCCAGCAAAATCGGCTCCTTTCTTGACCATCGCTTCTTTGGCAAAGGCGTGGTTGTTGATCACCACCACACGATTGCAGCCCAGTCGTAGACGATACAGGGCACCATAACGAGACACCAGACGGTACATATCCAAATGAGGTCTGTTGGACAGCAAGTGAAGGTTGCCAATAACCGGAAGCGGAAACGGCCCTGGCGGAAGTCGTCGGTTTCTTATGACCTCATCAAGTAGGAAATACGTCACGAAGGCAGCGGTGATAAGCAATATGGCGTACAACATGTCAACGTCGTTACTTCTTCCCTTAAAAAAGAGAGAACAGACAAATGTTTGTCTGAATTAATGCTATGCAGAGTCGTCTAGTCCCCCGGGGGGTGGGGTGGGGTGTCTAAACCCTGACCTTGTTTTAGTGCCAAAATGTCGAGTTTGAAACTCCGAGTGCAAAAAATGCGTTTTCAGTACAAATTTCCCGCCGAGTTTGCAACTCTTTTACAGTGTATTTTACTAATCCATTACCCTGCTTCAATAGTACTGGGAGGTTCAATAAGCCGATCTTAGCTGTCGGATGGTAACCACTTACATAGGGGGTACCCCTGGGGCGCCTGGTATACACTATTTATTGATACGGAGTTGTTGATACACCATTTTACAGTTTGGTTGAGTGACCATATCAACAATGGTGCAAATCAAGTCAAAGTTAACGTTGAACTATCGTTAGATCGAGCGTCACTTTTAACAACCGGGATAACACTGATTGGAACGAACAAGTTATGTAATCGGATGCTTAAAATGTACTTCCATTAACACTGTTGAGTTGAGATATTTTTACAGACCTTTTCGTGGCTACTGTCTCTTGTTCAGTGTAAACGCGGGTCAGCCACAAAACGCCCGTAAAAATATTTCAACTTAACAGCGTTCAACTCATTATTAACCTTTACACAGGTGCTACACAGTTTCACAAGATTCTTAATTAACCGTTATTATTAAATACAATATAAATCATCAAACTCTCTGAATCAAAGTATAAAAATAGTGACACCAACCTCGACTTTGCAATAACGATTCGTTGCACGATCATTCAATGTATTTTGTTGATTGGGGAGGAGACCCGCATCTACAGCTGAGCCCTGCAGTCCTTCCTGCTATGTCAACAGCGCCGGTGTATGATATGATTGGTTATAACACTTTATATATTTCTCCCAAATGTTTGATCTTGCAAAACGGTATTGCACGTACTTTAGCATCAACCGTATCTGATGGACTGAATGTCTTTGTTTCTTAAGCTGGTGTAACAAGGCCCTGGATTTACTATTGTACTCATTCAAATCAAAATTACTAATTGTTATACTAAGGACAATTTGTTGTTAGTTTTCAGTCCTAGAGTCTAGACTACGAATCTTATCAGTACCCCGTTCACACCAAGGCTTAAACATGGTTTAAGGTGGTTTAACTATAACGGACAGGTATAGAAAATTATCTGCAAACGGCACGCAACCTTTGGCACAAAACTGCTGGTAAACTGTCCCTTATGTTGCACAGTATAAATACCAGGTAGTTTGATCATTGTGAAATTAAATACTCTTAAATTATAGAAGCGAGAATAAACTCAGTTTAACTAAACAAGGTCAGGTGTGAACGGGGTATATTAGGCCGTGTTTACACTTGGCGGTTTACTGGAGTAAACGTGTTACTGAACACTCGGTAGAAATTAGAAAACTATTGTTTGTTGAGCGGTTAATAATAATAAATAATAATAATAATAATAATAATATAATAATAATAATAATAATAATAATAATAATAATAATAATAATAATAATAATAATAATAATAATAATAATAATAATAATAATAATAATAATAATAATAATAATAATAATAATAATAATAATAATAATAATAATAATTAATGTATAATAACTTTATTCCTCAAAACAAATTACAAATAAGAGATAGAAAAATAGATAAAAATCCTTATTTACATAATTTAAAATGATCGCTTGGATTAACTAATGATATTAAAATACAAACAATAAATATGAATAATATAATAATAATAATAATATAATAATAATAATAATAATAATAGAGTATTTATATAGCGCATCCTGGAACCTCGATGCGGTTTACAATAAGAAAAAGAACTAGAAACTAGTGGATTATAAAAAAACCTTAGTTTTCTGATTTGTTCCTTGGTAAAGCGCTCAAGTGTAAACACGGCATTAGTAACCTGACTAGTTAGTCGCTGCGGTTTCATGATATTTAGATGATTGGATTCATAAATTGTAGCCAATCACAATAAGACGACTAATGCTCTCTTATATATTTGAGACTGCCGGAGCATTTATGGTCAAACCTCTCCACAACGGCCACGCTCGGGAATAAATTTTGTGGCCGTTGTGCGGAGGTTTTAAAAACGAATAAATGTATGGGCTGGCTAGCTGGTGGCCGGGAGAAAAAACTCTTGGTCGTTACTGAGAGATGGCCGTTGTGGGGAGGTGGCCGTTGTGTAGAGGTGGCCGTTGTGCAGAGGTAGCCGTTGTGCGGAGGTTTTAAAAACGCCGAATAAATGTATGGGCTGGCTAGCTGGTGGCCGGGAGAAATAACCCTTGGTCGTTACTGAGATGGCCGTTGTGTAGAGGTGGCCGTTGTGGGGAGGTGGCCGTTGTGTAGAGGTGGCCGTTGTGTAGAGGTGGCCGTTGTGTAGAGGTGGCCGTTGTGTAGAGGTGGCCGTTGTGTAGAGGTGGCCGTTGTGTAGGTGGCCGTTGTGTAGAGGTGGCCGTTGTGTAGAGGTGGCCGTTGTGGGGAGGTGGCCGTTGTGTAGAGGTGGCCGTTGTGTAGAGGTGGCCGTTGTGTAGAGGTGGCCGTTGCATAGTGGAGGTCACAATAACAATAAATGTATGGGATTGCTTGTGACCGGGACAAAAAAAAACCTGACCTCCCCATCGTTATAGTAGATCAGTGTTCGACTGTAGTAGAAATATTTTGTAACTATGAGAGTTATAATTCAAAGAAGTTGTCCATGGCAAGTAAGCCTGCTGATCATAGTTTCTCAGGCCTTGTGCTGCTCACACCACCCTCCTCCGGTCCTGAATACCTCTTCCTACTCGAGTGAGCGCCATTACAATACTCCCGTTTCGAGTTTTAGACACCGCTGTACTTCTTGACAAAAGACGCGTTTGCTCAGCCTTAGCTTCAATTATCCAGAGAATAACCCGTGCAATTAAAAATGGATTCTATTGTTGACTGTCAACACTTTTTCGCGTTCTCGTTGGTATTTGTGAATAATTTACACTGAATTGAGGCTAAGCCTGAGCAAATGCGTCTTTTGTCAAGGACACCGGTCATCGCTTAACAACTCGAAACTGGAGTTTTAAGAATTTTACTCTTCTCATTTCACTCTTCTCAACATGTAGATAATCAACTGCGTAAGACAAAGGACAGTTTACACCCAATTTTGCCTCGGTATGAAAACAGTGCTTTTTATCCGCGGTTCTTTAGGATTACGCGCGCGAATGGGGCAAGAATGCAAAGTTATAAAACTATCTGTCACAGACTGTCACCCGACCTCGATTGCGCTCGCAGATTTAATCCTGTGAAGGTCTCATGTGAAATTCGTACCCAGATCATTCTCATCCACCAAAACCGTGCAGACTGGGTCAAATGACCTCCAAGATATATAACACGTTTAATAATCAATTAGCATAAAGTTAGTAATTAGTATTAATCAATTAATAATTATCATTATTTAAAACAACATCACAATACTACAAGATTTAACCAATTAATTAAGACAACTTTTAACAAAGTCAATTCATCTCATTCGATAAAAACTAAATACTCAACGTATCTAACTTCTAACTGCAGATTTATTGTCGAGTATAAACTCAACAGACGTTAAAATTAGCATAAAGTTAGTCTCTTCGCCATTTATCGACCAAACGTGTGACGTCATATAGTGACGTCATATGGTGACGTCATATGGTGTCGTCTTATTGTGATGTCATACAGTGACGTCATACATTGATGTCATATAGTGACGTCATATGGTAACGTCTTATTGTGATGTCATAGTGACGTCATGCAGTGATGTCATATGGTGACATCATATAGTGACGTCATACAGTGATGTCATGTAGTGACGTCATATAGTGACGTCATATGGTGACTGACGTGTGCTAGAATTTTCCAACCAGACTAGACTTTGCGTGAAACGTTTAACTCGAATTGCTGTTTAGAAAACTTAGAGATCACGTGAAAGCTCGGCTGAGACTGGGCTGAGTGACGTCATCGTGTCTAACAAAAAACATTCGACAATAAAAACATCAAATAATAAGAAGAAGAAGAACAACAACAACAACAACTAGTATTCTATAAACCTCCAGGGCTTGAAATCTATTGGATCATATTTAGTAGTGCTAAATTATTGATAAGATTCACTATTTAGTGAAAGTACTGTTCAAAAGTACTTCTAATAAAGACGCGTGCTCTCCTATTCGCTCGTTTGGTATCCCTGTGTTGAATGAAACTCGATCTCGTTCCCAGGGACTCTCATCTCGCTATGACAAAATGGCGGTTGCGAACTCTTTCACCACAGGAATCCCGTGATAAGAGTTCAACGATAATTTCAATGACAAAGAAATTGCAATAAAATTTTAACATAATTTCTGACCGTCGAGAGATTGAATTTTTGTTCAGTGCTTCCCGTCCTTCCCTCCCCTCCCCTCCCCTCCCGTCTGATTCTAGATTTCCCACAATGCACATCATTTCCCTAATTTTAGCTAGAGACTAGTTTTCCTAGAATGCATCTGAATCATCTGTATTTTCACAATACGACACTCGCATCTGTGGAATAAAAACAACAAATAGAAATAAAAAAATAACTCAATAAAAAAAAATAACTCAATAAAAAAAAAAAACAATTAAATCAAATACATAATTTTTTTTTTCTTAAATACACGATTGAAACGATCGCGGTGTGCCGTCGCAAGTAAAACCGCTGACCACTTTAGATGCTACGTGCTCACGTGGTCGTCACGTGTCTACTCACCACAAAAACGTTCTAACAGGATTAATGTAATCATACACGGTACTACGTGCTCACGTGGTCGTCACGTGTCTACTCACCACAAAAACGTTCTAACAGGATTAATGTAATCATACGTGCTCACGTGGTCGTCACGTGTCTACTCGCCACAAAAACGTTCTAACAGGATTAATGTACTCATACGTGCTCACGTGGTCGTCACGTGTCTACTCACCACAAAAACGTTCTAACAGGATTAATGTAATCATACACGGTACTACGTGCTCACGTGGTCGTCACGTGTCTACTCACCACAAAAACGTTCTAACAGGATTAATGTAATCATACACGGCACTACGTGCTCACGTGGTCGTCACGTGTCTACTCGCCACAAAAACGTTCTAACAGGATTAATGTAATCATACACGGTACTACGTGCTCACGTGGTCGTCACGTGTCTACTCACCACAAAAACGTTCTAACAGGATTAATGTAATCATACACGGTACTACGTTTTCGATTGCTGTCTTGTATAGTGTGTGAGATACCTTTCAGATCATCAAAGAACCTGTGTCGGTAACAAATGGTATGCAAATTAGATGGGGACGGGAAGGTACAGTTCTTCGCGGTCATTTACTTTGTCGTCACGCAACACGGAGTAGCGTTACGTGACCATAGAGGGAAAGACTGCAAAGGAGAGTATATAGTGTTGCGTGACAGCAATGGGAACAGCTGCGAAGGAGGCTAAGGGAGGGGAAGGTGGGGTCATGATTTTTTCACAATATCAAAAGTAGAGCGCCGCAAAGTTTGGTATAGTAAGCTTAGAAACGATTTCGGTCTCGAAACGTATTCGTGTCTTTCGCGAAAGCACGCCTGCATGTTAAAAAAGCCAGTAAAACCTGTTTAACTAGTTTTACCTCTCCCAGGCCTTTAAGTCGTCAGGATCGTAGAGGTACTGGGTACTAAGGTTAGCCAGGCCGTAACTACGTCTCTCAGATAATAGTTTCGTCACCACCATTATGTCGATGGATGTGTTCTTAGGCGGCAGGCAGTCCAGGATACAATTTTCCTCTCTCCAGCTCTGTGACAGAAATAACCAATATTGTCACTACTATAGTAGGGGTGGGGATTATGACGGTCAGGGGTAGGGAGAGGAGTCTTCAGCCGCCATATTTTTCTGTGCAGTGGATTGTAGTGGAGAAAGGAGTGGTACTTGAGGGAAGTAAGGGAGGAATTGAAGGATAGAAAGAAACAGCACTGCACAGGCAGGCCAACCATTGCTTCTGAGGCTACTTGTAATAAATTTGATGGCTTCCTGTGGTAGAGAGCGCGCGCGTAAAATAGTGCATGTTATTTTATACAGTTGGTGTGATGTCCTGACTTAATAAATGTAGATGTAGATGTAATGTATTCTTGATAAGCAGCCTCAGAAGCAATGTTTGGGCTGCCTGTGTTACTATACCTTGTCCTTGGGAGGAGATCCCATGAGTAGTGCTGGGTAGTTGGGTATATACCCGTACTCCTCGTACTGCGGTGTGTTAACGGCAGCGTTACCAACAGTCGTTTGGAATATGATCGATGTTAACAATGTTATTAGCTCATCTGCAGTCGTGATTAAGCCGTCGCCAGGGATACCCTATATTTAAAAATAACCTCATGAATAGTAAGACAATTGGTGCTAATTAGGTTGTTTGCATGATGGCGTCATATACAAGTACCAGAATGCTTTGCCCATTTTCTTTAGATAATGAATAAGAAAGAAAATTCCCATAGCATTCTGGTAGTTGTAGTCAAATAACGCCATCGTGAAAATCACCGATTATCTAACAAAAGGGCAAAGCATTCTGGTAATTGTAGTATATATAGCCTGCGTTACATCCAATTCACATCCCGATTATTGTAACGCAGGCTAAGTATATGACCCCATCATGCAAGTAGCCTATACAAGCATCAAGAGTTCCAGACTTCCGGTATTATTACAAAGGAAAAGTGAGCACCAATTCTCGACACAGGGAGCCCAAGCTATGTTTTTGCTCACTTCTCACTTTTCCTTTGTAATAATCTCACAATGCATTGCGCGCGTACCGGAAGTCTGGAACTCTTGATGCTTGTATTCCAAAACGCCTACCCAAAAGTAGACGATTACCTTAATGCTACAGCCATCGTCGCCATCTGATACCAGCTCGATGCACCATTGTCGTAGCTCAGAGTCGGCAGTTAGGATCTCAGGATGAACTGAAACATGCAAAGGTATTCGTATAGTTTTATTGTACGAAGACTGACCAGCGGTATCACTCAGACTATGCATGAAAGCGAGGTTCGAGTGTCATTGATGGTATCGTGTCAGGTAATTAATATAGTCAGTTCTCTCTACATGCAACCATCTAAGCCGGACACCTTTGCCTGGTACCTAAAGACGGACACCTCACTAAGCCAGACAGTAAAAATTGTTCCCGATGGCGTCGGGCTTAGAGAGTATAAATAAGTTGAATGTACAGTCCAGTTTAGGGACGAGTCTGGTTCCCTCTCCTCCCCCTCCCCCTCCTCTTCCCCTCCCGCAGAGCTCGAGAGTGAAAGAAGCTATTAAAGGCCCAGACACACGATGCAACTTTTCTTGCAACGTTGCGAGCAAGTTGCAGAAGTAGGATCGAGTTCTACTTCTGCAACTGTTGCGCGCAACGTTGCATCGTGTGACACTCCAAAAAACTCTTGTTGCGCGCAACGTTGCATCGTGTGACACCCCAAAAAACTCTTGTTGCGCGCAACGTTGCATCGTGTGACACCCCCAAAAAACTCTTGTTGCGCGCAACGTTGCAAGTAAAGTTGCACCGTGTGCCCGGGCTTTAAGTGTGGTCAAACAGTTTGTACAGCTTCTACGTTTTGTGCAAAGTTGTTTGTAAACTATTCGTTCTTACTGTATTTGTTGAGTATAACGGTGCGTACGAAGTTCTCAATGGCGTGATAGAGAGGTAAAGAATCGTCTCGGTAAGGATAGTCAGGTAATACGTTAGGATCGGCGACCTGGAAAACTAAAAAAGAACACAATATAAGCACCGGTGCGAAATAGAAATGATTGCAATAATGGCGTCCAATTTTATTGCCATTGTACTGGAGACTAGCCTTGCGAGTCCGAAAACTGACTGCATCACCGACGACCCGACTCTCGATCAACAAACAGCGTCATTTGTTGCTTAGTTACGCTACTAGTAGTACTTACTCCTCTGACAATGAGGTCACGTGGTAGGCAACCCTGGACATCAAGACGCCATTCTTGCCATCTGTACATCAAATAAACACAAGAGTTAGTCTCGAAAAGACTGGGTTCGAGTGTTTTGATTGGCTGAATTAGCTACAAGTTTTTTGAGGTGTTTGTCCTCGATGAAAGACTAGTGGAAATATCACTTGAATGGATTCAACGTTCTTTCTCCAGCACATTGGATAGGCTATACAGTTGTGGAGATAATATTGTCAAAATTTAAGAACTGCTATCTCAATGGTTATAACACTCGTACCCAGTCTTCCAATGTATTTGCCACAGACCGGCCAGTCTTGAATGAATACAGAGGAAAAAGACACAGGAAACCCGCCTTTCAAGCGAACATTACGATATTTTTATACTGATTGCTTACCCGAGTGATAGAAGATCCAAGGTGCCTTGCGAGCCCAAACTGGTACATTTGTCGATCCAGAATCCTGGTGACAACAGTTCGTTGATTTCAAAGCTAAAACAAGTAAAATACCATTTTAACCTCAAATGGACGAAAAAAGACATCAGTCCAACGACAGCGCCTGACTTTCAGACGGGTCACCGCTGGCCACCTTTCAAAAGTGGATTTTTGAGTATATGACGTCACTATAAATCGGGTAAATCGGACGTCCCGAGTATACACCGCTGACCATTTTCACTACTGCGATCCAAAATCCAAGATGGCGACCGGGAATACATTTTTCGGACGAAAAAATGGTCTGAAAATGAAGACAAATGGAGTTCTTCTCCAAACAGGATTCTTGTTCTGTACGTAATAGATTTTCCAACAACAAATGACCTTTCTACATCATATTTCTAGTGTATGTTTTCAGACGGATGCCTCGTTCCCAGGACCCTCTAATGTGTTTTAACCTCGTCTCCAGGGCCCTCTCTTCTAGCTATTTTCAAAATGCCAACATAGCCGTGAGAAGAGAGGGCCATGAGGACGAGGTTGAATGTGTTTGCACCCTGACCTCATCCAATCTCATGCAGTACTAATACGTTTTTCATATCTATATTTCGGAGGTTTGGAAATTTACTTTCCAAAGAATGTCCGAAGAATTTCCCGGCAAAGTTTGACTACTGAGAGCGTGCGTTGTTCACAAGAGATTGATCCTCTAGCTAATCAGTCAGCCTGGCAATACACTGTCTCAATAAGATATAACAGAACAGTACTCTTTGGTATGCTATCTTTAGATTGTAATAACAGGTCTCAGCTTTCTAGTCCTTGACATTGATACTACTATTTTATAAGTAAGGTAGCACTAAATAGCTAAGCTAATAAACTTGTGGCTCTACCGTATCCAAATAACTGTACACAAGAGACCATTATATAAGCTTATATAATGCCGGGTCTCTTGCTGTATGAAATACAAGAAAAGCTGATACTACATAAAAATAAAAAGCTTAATTAACACAACACCAACACGATAGAGCAAGACAGTTTATTTTTTAGATTTAGATTTCAATGGGCGAATAGCCACCTCGTGGAAATACCATTGAATAAACCATTATTATTATTATTATTTTTCGATTATTATTAATATTATTACTATTTTTATTATTATTAATATTATTACTATTATTATTATTACTATTATTATTATTACTATTATTATTATTATGGTTTCAATCCATCGTCACAAATCATTAAACCTATTTTCCTTGGCATTTCTATATTTACTTCCTAAAATAGCTCATAGTTTATGCTATTATTCGATAATTCTCGTTATCGTCGTGTTATCTTCAGTTATGTCAAGGAATTCGGTTATCTCGAGCCATCGTTCGATAAGTGTATCTACGGAATTACTATCACAACTTAAGTGTTTTAATATGTCAAGGTCACAAGGAAACACAAATATATGTTTAAAAATAAATTTGGACATCTTGCGCACATTCGTGACCGAATACCTCTGATGCGCATGCGTGGTGATATATTCAAAGGGGGTTCGCTTTATAGGGTCTAAGAGGACACTGGGGGAGGGGGTGGGGGTATTCTGCATGCTAGAGTATTTCTCGACTATATTTAGTTCGACATTCTCAAAGGGAGTTCGCTTTGTCTAATAGGACATTGGGGGAGGGGGTGGGGGTGCTCTGCATGCTAGAGTGTTCCTAGACCATAGTTAGTTCCATATGCGGACAAATTAACGTTCTCCACGTGTTAATCATTCCCTGAGGGTAGATATTCAATCATGTAAACCGTTGTGCTAAGCGCCGTTTATTAGGGAAATTCCACCCCACCATCAACTCACTCACTGAAAGATCTACTTCTTCAAGGTGGGCACTTAATATACAATGACAAAGTGTCCAGCACACGCAAACTTGCTGCCAGGTCTCTACTTGTGTGTCGGGGAGGGTAGGTAGGGACTTGTCAGAAATTAGCAGGGAGGAGAGGGGGGGGGGGGGGGGGGGGGGGGGGGGGGGGGGGGGGGTGGAGGGGTGTTGAAAATGGGGGATGGGAATGACATTTCCTGAACCTCCCCTTGGGCTTGGCCTAATATACCAAAATACTCTCCTTTTCACTGTCTATTTTTTTCATGACCCTCCCTTTCAGGGGGCTCAAAAAATTATGACCCTCCCCCATTTTCCACCCCCCTCCCCCTGCTAATTTCTGGGTCCCTTAACTCAGAAAATGGAGAAAAAGAGTAGTAGAGTACTATTCCGTGATGTTGTACAAATGGGATTGCTAGGGGGGGGGGGGGGGGGGGGGGGTGGAGATTTTAAATTGAGTGTTGAAAATGTTGTGACCCTCCCCTAGCGATGGGAATGACATTTCCTGAACCTCCCCTTGGGCTTGGCCTAATATACCAAAATACTCTCCTTTTCACTGTCTATTTTTTCATGACCCTCCCTTTTCAGGGGGCTCAAAAAATTATGACCCTCCCCCATTTTCCACCCCCCACCCCCCTGCTAATTTCTGACAAGTCCCTTAACTCAGAAAATGGAGAAAAAGAGTAGTAGAGTACTATTCCGTGATGTTGTACAAATGTACATGATTGCTAGTATTAATTAACTTTAATCTATTTGTAGTATAATTAATTATTATTATTATTCTATATGTATATATATTTTTTCTTAACTTCCACTTAGGTTCTTTAGGCTCCAGATGTATAGCTACTTTGTAGATAAGCTGGAATAAACCATTATTATTATTATTATTATTATTATTATTAGTAGTAGTAGTAGTAGTAGTAGTAGTAGTAGTAGTAGTAGTAGTAGTAGTAGTAGTAGTAGTAGTAGTAGTAGTAGTAGTAGTAGTAGTAGTATTAGTAGTAGTATTAGTAGTATAACGCTGGCACAAAATGGCGTATTAAAACGATTTATCGGATGCTAGCTACCAGAGCATTCAGTCGTTCGCATCTATACAGGGCCAATGAATACCACACCACACCCTGTCACGATTGTTGCCCTTGTTACCCTGGTTCTACCACAGCAAAAGTATTTATATCACACGTATTCTAGACCACCACACCCTGTCACGATTGTTGCCCTTGTTACCCTGGTTCTACCACAGCCAAAGTATTTATATCTCACGTATTCTAGAACACCACACCTTGTCACGATTGTTGCCCTTGTTACCCTGGTTCTACCACAGCCAAAGTATTTATATCTCACGTATTCTAGAACACCACACCTTGTCACGATTGTTGCCCTTGTTACCCTGGTTCTACCACAGCCAAAGTATCACACGTATTCTTTACCCTGGTTATCACACGTATTCTAGAACACCACACCTTGTCACGATTGTTGCCCTTGTTACCCTGGTTCTACCACAGCCAAAGTATTTATATCACACGTATTCTAGACCACCACACCCTGTCACGATTTATTGCCCTTGTGATTGTTGCCCCCTGGTTCTACCACAGCCAAAGTATTTATATCACACGTATTCTAGACCACCACACCCTGTCACGATTGTTGCCCTTGTTACCCTGGTTCTACCACAGCCAAAGTATTTATATCACACGTATTCTAGAACACCACACCTTGTCACGATTGTTGCCCTTGTTACCCTGGTTCTACCACAGCCAAAGTATTTATATCACACGTATTCTAGAACACACACCTGTCACGATTGTTGCCCTTGTTACCCTGGTTCTACCACAGCCAAAGTATTTATATCACACGTATTCTAGAACACCACACCTTGTCACGATTGTTGCCCTTGTTACCCTGGTTCTACCACAGCCAAAGTATTTATATCACACGTATTCTAGAACACCACACCTTGTCACGATTGTTGCCCTTGTTACCCTGGTTCTACCACAGCCAAAGTATTTATATCACACGTATTCTAGAACACACACCTTGTCACGATTGTTGCCCTTGTTACCCCTGGTTCTACCACAGCCAAAGTATTTATATCACACGTATTCTAGACCACCACACCTTGTCACGATTGTTGCCCTTGTTACCCTGGTTCTACCACAGCCAAAGTATTTATATCTCACGTATTCTAGAACACCACACCTTGTCACGATTGTTGCCCTTGTTACCCTGGTTCTACCACAGCCAAAGTATTTATATCACACGTATTCTAGAACCACCACACCTTGTCACGATTGTTGCCCTTGTTACCCTGGTTCTACCACAGCCAAAGTATTTATATCACACGTATTCTAGAACACCACACCTTGTCACGATTGTTGCCCTTGTTACCCTGGTTCTACCACAGCCAAAGTATTTATATCTCACGTATTCTAGACCACCACACCCTGTCACGATTGTTGCCCTTGTTACCCTGGTTCTACCACAGCCAAAGTATTTATATCTCACGTATTCGATTGTTGCCCTTGTTACCCTGGTTCTAGACCACTACACCCTGTCACGATTGTTGCCCTTGTTACCCTGGTTCTACCACAGCCAAAGTATTTATATCTCACACGTATTCTAGACTAACTATTTACGTCTAGTTCACACATTCTCAAGTTTAAAAAAAAAAGAGGTTAAAAAAAAGATATCGTTAAACAGGTATCTGGCATAACGGGCGCAAACGGTTCGCTGCAAGACGAAACAACTCGGATCTTTTCATGGTACGTTTACTAATAGTGTAAAACTAAACTATGCTACTCAGCGGTGTGTTTGTCTTGATCAATTTCCTCGTATCAGAGTTCTATCTTGTCCATCAAAGTAGTGCACTGATTAACAATAATGTCCTTCAACGTCATGACTGATATTTTTAACTTCACAGCAAGTTTCCGTCATTATCAAACAACTTGGACAACAGATGTAGGTGCTGCTCGCTAGCATCAGTTGTCTGTCGTATGTGCCACAGTGGCAATATTGCTTGGAAAACAACGAAAAAAAGACACTCAAAATAAAATTACATTTTCAGAAGACAACAGATATAGGAATTGCTCGCAAACATCAGTTGTCTGTCGTATGTGCCACAGTGGCAATATTGCTTTGAAAACTACGAAGAAAAGACACTCAAAATAAAATTACATTTTCAGAAGCTTTATTCAGAGTTCCAGCTGCATTTTTATCATACTTGAATATTTCTACATCTTAGCAAAGAAGTCGAACTTTTAATAAGATTCTCAGTTTTTTTGTGTTTCAACACAGTGAACGTTTCCAGCCGACACTTGTGTCTGAAGTCATTTTCCTGATTTCTCATTCCTGTCAAATTCGCTTTCCGTTTGTACAGTTTTAATTCACGTTCGATAGAATATTCGTACTATATATATCGCTTGAATCTAAAAGCGTTCCTAGACCTTATGCGGGGCGGATGAGCCATTTGTAATGAGCCCCGCTGTCGTAGAGAATGCAACCTTCTCCGACACATCTAGAGGGATTTTTCTCCTAAAAGTCAGCAGGATTTTAAATGCCTTTCTGAACTCCAAATTCCCCCACGTGTAAACAATAGGGTTGATACATGCTGAAGTTGTTGCAATGAGGCAAAAAATTCGTACCAAGTCATTGATTTGTGTGGAATTTTGGAATTGTTGGAAGACTAGTCCAAAGATAACCGGCACAAAACATAGCGTAAATACTCCAACGACTAAGCCCAGTGTTTTGGCAGCTTTGAGCTCGATGTTTCTTCGTCTGCGTGTCGATATTCGTTTAAACGAGCTCGCTTCCCTTTTCACTCTCTTTCTCTGTTCTAGCGACACTTTGAAAATGTAGCCATAGCTGAACACGATGACGACGAATGGTAAATAAAAGTACAACAAAACTACGAAGAACGAGTAAGGCTTTCGCACGTCAAACTGTCTGCGGGCGTCGTGGTTGGGATCAGAACAAACGTGAAAGTCTTCACGGAATTCGCCGAATCCTTCCAATTCCTCTCCCTGTAAATGTGGCAAAATAAGTGTTCCGACAATCCCGATAATCCACGTGAAAACCAACAGAATAATTGCACGGGACTTGGTAATAATAGATGGATAGCGTAGAGGATATTTAATGGCTAGCAAACGCTCTACGCTGATGATACAAAGATGAAGTAGTATCAGGCAAGTGTCGGTGAAAGCGAGCTCAGACGTTGCGTGGCATGCTTTGCCGTAGTGTCTCCCAAGAGTCAAAATCACCACTCGGTTCAAAAATACAATTCCCATAATAATATCCGAAGCAGCCATGCTAGCGAGAATGAAGTTCGACGGCGTCCGAAGCGCTCTGAATTTGTAGACAGCAGTACATATTAACGCGTTACCAGTCACTGTGGTTCCCATGAGGACTACATGAACTGTTATAAGGAAGGCGACGATCCCTTCGGAATGCTTCGGAGACACATCAATGGTAGTCCGATTCTCTGTCCAAGTATTATTGAGTAGCATGGTAGAGGGAAAGCCCAAAACACGAGAAGGACTTTCTGCCAGACTCCTCTTAGCTGTTGTTCTATTTATAATCACTCTAATATGTAAGAATGAAGAGATAATCCGGCCCAAGGGCCAAACGCATAGGGTCAGATGCTATCCGTCTGTTCACTTTGACAAAATTCGCTTTTTCTCTTCACGCGAGAGGCTTTCGATGTCCTGTGATTGTGGTCGAGCGTCACCCAATAGGAAAACCTGCTTCCTCGATAGATAAGTATAACGAGATCACGTAGATATACATGATCTTGGCAAGCCGAATCTCTGAGGCGACATAGGCATTTCAAACTTCAAAGCCATCCAGGGAAACCACTTCGCTTGGTGTTAAAGTTGGCTCTAAATTGCCAGTCAAGACAGGCTCCTATTCGCCTACAAAGCATTTAAATGGATGGCATAATTTATAACACTTTTGAAACTTTAATGACGCACCGATCAGTAGGCTTATTTTAGACGTCGCTTAGCGTGCGTTCGTCATGTTGATTGCAGCTGCCATTACTGTCATGATATTCAAACAACGCTAGACTGCTCGCTGAGTGTGCTCACTCGCATCAGACTTCAAACTTTCAACCGAGCTTCCCTCCATTCTAGACAAAAACGATTTTATTCCACTGCTTCGCAACAGAAATACACAATCCTGGCTCTACATAGTCAACAACCAGAAGGCGTCCCCAGGCCTTCACGAATCACTATGTTACTTTTCGTGACACGTTTGCCCCATTTTCTAAAATCATTTATTTAATTAAAACATTTCAGCCAATAGTACGTGTATGTTATAGTGGTAGTAATGAGTCGTGACCTTGATGGTTCGTGCAAACACTAACAGGTGCTACAAAGTAATCGTTTATTCACAGAATCTAAAAATATCACCTTCCACTCCAACCGACCATCCAAATATTTCCACGACAACATGATTGAACCGTTCATTGATATTTTTGGAGCAAAAATCGTCGATCTGTTGTGACCTGTGGCTTTAGATATCCGGGGAATTATTTTCAGCATCGCTTTCTATAACGGTGTCTTTTGGAATAAAAGAATTTCGCGAAGATCTATTTTTATGGTTGGCGGTTCCTTTTCACGCCTTTTTGAACAAGGAACACATTTTTGAAATCTGCTTTCTGTTTTCGCGCGTTTTGAGCGATATTTACGTCACTGATCAATTTGATCGACTTTTTGAATCCCACAACCCTCATTTAAAAGCTAAGTATTGCATTAAACATCGTGTTCACCATTCATGGCCTTCGCTTTCAAACAGTGTTGAAATTTAGAGCGATAAAAATACAATTTCAACACCGGAACGAAAACATCGGAATTTAACGCTACCCAGGATGTCATACACAGAACACAGTTTTACCCGAAACCTGCAGGAGACCGTGTTATAAATTTCTCTTAGGATATTTTCAGTTAGTGTAAACATATAGACTTAGTGGACTCATAGAGAGAAGGCGGA
This sequence comes from Actinostola sp. cb2023, assembly GCA_033675265.1. Lineage (NCBI taxonomy): Eukaryota > Metazoa > Cnidaria > Anthozoa > Actiniaria > Actinostolidae > Actinostola > Actinostola sp. cb2023. The sequence continues at coordinate 404,384 of JAUJYZ010000013.1, forward strand.
CACAATGAACTGTAGATTTAATTATGTGGGGTTTTAAGGACGTCAAATTTGTATATCAAAGTAATCTGTGACGCAAGTGTAGGGAAATGTGATCCAAACAGACCTGTTTGCTGATATTGGGACTTACAAGAACCATTCAAAACAACTCCTCTAGTTGAGGGGAAGACGCGATATCATCAAACTTAGATATTCCATTGACTGGGGCAAGACAAAAGTTGTTGTTGAGCCGCATTACAAATGTGCCCCGAAGGCAAGGACATCCATTTCAATTTCTCAGAATCTCTGACACATAATGGTGCTAAATTAAGCGAAACGAAAATAATCCCTCGTCAAAATGTTTTTCTAAAAATTCTATTTAATTTTGAATTAATAATTCACCTAAAAAAAATGTAAAATGATTATAGCTTTTTTTTTTAATTCTTTTTTTTTTTTGATTATATAGCTCATGATAAAAATGAAAATCACTGTTCTGTTGGATAGAAATCTTCCTCGAGTACATTCAGTTTTGATTCCGTTTATATTTTTAGTGTTTCCTTTGCCTGCCAAGCAACGATTGAAGTTATTACATACGCCATGTACTACAAATGTGGGACACATAATGGTGTTGCCATGTGTCCTGGTCTCGTAGCCAATATCCATAAAGATGAGTGGCTAAAAGAACTGTTGTTTCCAGTGTATCAGGCTCCAGGAGGTAGTTTTAGAGTCGGAGTATTTTTGGATTAAAAAAAAAATCAATCGGGAATAACAAATTTGCCGGAAACAATAAATACACGAGAATAGCACAGAGAAATGCAAGGTCTGGTGGGGTGTCAAATAAAATATACAATAAATACTGCAGCTAGTCGATTTGTTATAGGTAAAGGAAAACAAACACTGAGAAATGTAGAAAAGAGAGAGGAGGGGAGAGGAGAGGAGGCAGAGGGAAGAGAGCATAGCAGAGCAGAGCATAGCATAGAGGAGAGGAGAGGAGAGGAGAGGAGAGGAGAGGAGAGGAGAGGAGAGGGAGAGGAGGAGGAGAGGAGAGGAGAGGAGAGGAGGAGAGAGGAGAGGAGAGGAGAGGAGAGGAGAGGAGAGGAGAGGAGAGGAGAGGAGAGGAGAGGAGAGGAGAGGAGAGGAGAGGAGAGGAGAGGAGAGGAGAGGAGAGGAGAGGAGAGGAGAGGAGAGGAGAGGAGAGGAGAGGAGAGGAGAGGAGAGGAGAGGAGGAAACTAAGGAAGTCAATCAGTCAGTATCTTGGCGACTATCACACGCTAACAATAGGTAATTTCCATCACGGCGTTATTGACTATATGGTATTAGTGCTAATTATATCTTTATATCTCACAAAGACAATGGGTACATCATTCTGGCACTTGCAGTGTACCATTATACAAACGGCTATTTGGTTAAGATGCGAAGGTGGAATAATAGAAAGACAATAAACAACTTAATCAGTCTCCATGACACCTTTTTTGCGTCAGTTTAAGAAAAAGAGAATAGAACTACAGCATCTAAAGATAGACAAACATGCAGACCGACAGAGGGATAGTCATGCAATCGTGTTTGTTAAGACAGACAGACAGACAGACAGACAGACAGACAGACAGACAGACAGACAGACAGACAGACAGACAGACAGATAGACAGACAGACAAAGAAATGTACAGTCAGATCCGTTCGATATTTGAATGAAAATGCAGAATGAGAATGCGATGAGAATGCGTTCTTCAAAGTAGAAACGTTTATACAAGCTTTGCAGACTATCGTCTCCACGTGGAAGTTCATGACACCCATTTATTAGAATTTTTTTCTAACTATCTACTTAAGTGTAATTTTAATGATTCTACGTAATTATTATATATGTGTATTTATATATAGATTAAATATACAGTGATTTTCAAAAATTCTGTAAAATCCCAATATATCGATATATCAATATTATAGTAATTTGCATAATCCTTTTAACCTTTGTAGTATGTATGTGAAAAAACAATTGAAAAAATGGAACTTTAGATTGGGTGACGGCTAAACGGGATACCTCAAAAGGACCTCATTAATATAAAACAATAGAACGATGCAGTAACACAATAGATTCGTTCTATTGTTTGGTCGGCCAAGGCAGTTTGGGTTATGGAAACAAGCCTTTATAATAATTACCTTTAGATTGATTATTCAGCCATTTTATGATGAAAATTACCCACAATGCACCCGATATATTGATATATTTGATTTTTACAGAATTTGTGCAAATCGCTGTATAGTAGAAAAAGAGACGCAGGTAACCTCTGACTGTTCCAAATAATGTATTAACGTTTCTACTGGAAGCTCGTCGTTGGCCTACCTTATCCTTATTTTGTTCACGTTCACGTTTTAACGAGCTTTGTAGCTCCTAGGTGACTACGTGTTTAAATAAATTATTATTATTATTATCCTATATTCAAGTTTTATTTTGTATTTATATATATATATAATTCAGGTGAAGTTCACCGGTGAAACCAAGATAGTGCTCTACATTAACCAATATGTATACTACTCAGTTTTTGAGTACATAGAGTTTAATACAATTTGTTTTGTAGACCGACGTGAAGTCAGTCCACTCTTCAGTTAATCTCTATATACCTCTATATATTTTTTTACAATTCTTCCAGAGCCCTACTGAAAATCATTCTGTATGACGTAGGCCTTCTGAATAAAAACTTGATTAACAATAATAATAATAATAATAATAATAATAATAATAATAATAATAATAATAATAATAATAATAATAATAATAATAATAATAATAATAATAATAATAATAATAATAATAATAATAATAATAATAATAATAATAATAATAATAATAATAATAATAATAATAATAATAATAATAATAATAATAATAATAATAATAATAATAATAATAATAATAATTTTTGTGGACGGAATATCTAATTGGCATTTTCGTTTGAAAACGCATACATGGGTTTGGTCTTGCGTCCTCGCTCATCGAGAACGCATACATTCGACAACGCTGCCCAGAGTGGAGACATTTGAAAACGCAGCCCTATCGTATTAGTGTGAACGACGAAAACGGAGACTTTCGAAAACGCTGACGGCACGCCTAGTATTCTCGGTGTAAACAAACAGCGTTGTCCATCGTTTTAGTGTTTTCGTGCAATGTGAGGGCCACATGTTTATAAGTGTGTATTCACTTTGATGTGTCACCCTCTTTAAATAAAGTTATTGAATGGTATTGTATTGTATTATATTATAATTGTATTATGTGAGGGTCACATGTTTATAAGTGTGTATTCACACTCAGTTTTATGTGCCACCCTCTTTAAATAAAGTTATTGTATGGTATTGTATTGTATTATATTATAATTGTATTATGTGAGGGCCACATGTTTATAAGTGTGTATTCACACTCAGTTTTATGTGCCACCCTCTTTAAATAAAGTTATTGTAATGAATGGTATTGTATTGTATTATATTATAATTGTATTATGTGAGGGTCACATGTTTATAAGTGTGTATTCAGTTTTATGTGCCACCCTCTTTAAATAAAGTTATTGAATGGTATTGTATTGTATTATATTATAATTGTATTATGTGAGGGCCACATGTTTATAAGTGTGTATTCACACTCAGTTTTATGTGCCACCCTCTTTAAATAAAGTTATTGTAATGAATGGTATTGTATTGTATTATATTATAATTGTATTATGTGAGGGTCACATGTTTATAAGTGTGTATTCAGTTTTATGTGCCACCCTCTTTAAATAAAGTTATTGAATGGTATTGTATTGTATTATATTATAATTTTATTATGTGAGGGCCACATGTTTATAAGTGAGTATTCACTCAGTATTGATGTGCCACCCTCTTGATATAAAGTCTTCATGTCATATCATTCATATCAGTGTGGACGCAAGGCCAAAACGCATCGAAATATGATGCATTTTCAAACTAAAGCGCATTATTGTATACGGGTGAAAACGATTAGAAAGTGTTAACGCGAGGCTTTGGCTACGATACGGAGACAAAAACATCATGTGCGACAGACAGACAATGAACTCAGTGGGTATAAATTGATGGAAACACTTATGTATGACGAACGTTAGATTACCTATTTAATTTACCCAAGTAAAGAGCAAACATTTCACCAACACGCGTTGCCTTTAGGGGCAACACAAGACAATGCTGTACATTTAGCATACAAAAATATAAAAAAAATAAAAAAAAAAAAAAAAATACAGGTTTTCGCGCGGTTTCATTTCGCTAACACGCCACTGACGTAAGTGTGATTATCCCACGTTTTCTTTTGACGCGCGTTGTCTCCACCTGTCCTCGTTACTGTACTCGCAGCGGCGATCGTAAAGAACGACAAAGAGATTTATCATGTTAAATAGCGGATCGTGTCGGATCGACTAGAAAATCCAGAAGAGAAATTTTAAAAACACTCGTAGGAGATTGGGATCATGGACGTAATGAGCGATTAAAGTTAGCATAGTCTATCGATTAATAGACTTTAATAGTCGGTCCTTTTTGAGTAGATCGTTGTACACAAGCCGAAACGACCGGTTAATCTCGTCTTCCTCGTCAAAAATAATTGCTCGCATATAAAAGATATCTCGCCAAATCTTAAATCCTATACTGTCTCACTTATCTTTGCAAAACAAAAGCAAAAAAGGAAGAAAAGGAAATCGATTTGGCTTTTGTTTTCCGTGTACCGGAAAGAAGATTTTTTTTTTTCATTATTATTTTTATTCTGTAAAGCGCATTAGATCATATTTACATGTAATTTTTGCGCTATATAAGTATTAAATTATTATTATTATTATTATTATTACCGGACGTAAGAAAAGTCTTATTTTCCCAGTGAATTTGTTATATATATTGAACTTCAGTTGGGCCCAGCCTTCCTTGAGCCCATGTTTTTTTATGGTCAGCGGTTAAATTCTGAATATTTTTTTTAACAACACGACTGATTTGATAAAAGACTTTCCATACGCCTTGTAGAATACTCGATCAAGGAAGCCGTTTTGAGATAGATTGCACTGTTCAAAGGAAGCCCCGTCAAGATCAAATCGCTTCATTAATTTGCGTTGATTGTGGAGCAAAATCAAGCAGGATTTACATCTGATTTCACTGATAAAAGCACAGTAAAGATAGACTTTGAGATACGACGGCTACACTAGTAAACAACCGGTCTCTGTATTTGTGCGGCGGCGGTCAATACTGGCAGCGGTCGCATTCAAAAAATTAAAATATTGACGTTCAAATCAAGGAGAAAGTACGCGCTCAAGGTTTGAAGAGCGTGTTTCCCCCCTCCCCTCCCCCCAAGGGATATGGTTTGTATGGTGGTCGTACTAGAGATAAGGTGGTCGTATCACAAAGGTTTTAATCGACGAATTTTAATACAAAAGTTAATTGGAGCGGTTTGGAAATAAGCTGAACTTGTAGCCTCGCGGTGGTTCGCAAAGGATTATGGTTAAATGTACAGGCGCCATCTTTTTTTCTGTACAGTGAGAGACAGATAATCAAGAATTCCTTTCCCCCGTCAATTTACTTAAAAATTATGACTGTTTTACCACACTCGCCGCAGCAATAAAACAAACATTTTATTCCACATTCTTCTGCTAAACTAATGAATTTTCGCTTTATGAACGCTATTCAAAATCCCTGTTTTAATTGAAATTGTAAGACTTTTTGCTTCAGTCTTCAAGGCTTTCGGACGTACAGTAGCAATCGTGTCCAACTTATCCTTGGAAACCCAGGGGTACCCAGTGGGGACGAGGGGGGGGAGGGGACGGGGGAAAACTGAACTGGGAGCGTAGTGAGTAACCCTCGCATGCTAAGTGAACAAGAGCGAATAAATCACTTCAACAAAGCTGTTTTTTGTCATCAATGAGCACTTCAACAAGACCTAAAGTGCACTCGACACTCGAGAAACGATGATTGATATACACACTCTCATCATTGCCTTAAATTCCTCTGAGTCTTCGTGAGATAACGATGATTCTTGAGGGAAAACTAACTGCAACCACAATTTAACCTCAGATTTAGATAATAGTTGTTATGGCACGTACTGTTATCAAACAACGGGCAAATCAAGTTGAGTACTCAAAAAATGAAATACCTAAAATAATTGAAAAAACTCAAGAACATTTTTGGAATACATAAACCATCGGCTGACAAGGAAACCTTAATGGTATGTATGTAGATCCTATTTACACCGAAAATCCGCAAACAATATAATAATCCGGATTTAAATATCAAGCTTCAAAGACTCTTGTTCTTGTCTGTGGATATTTCGTAGAAAAAGTCGATTTATTACAGAAGATATCTTAAAATTCCTTTTCAAAGTCATTTCAGCTGAGGTCAGCGATACATTCAGTTTAGCGGAATGGTTTTTTTAAAGCAGTCTACAAGTTGGGCTCCCTGTGTTGCAATTGAACCTCTGTAAGCGACCACCTCAAAGCGACCACTTTGCAAATTCGTGTTTTTACTTTTAGTCACACATTGTTATTACTCCTTCGTTGAAGCGACCACATTATTTTACGATATATAAGGGTGGTCGCTTCTGAGAGACTGTCGGTCGCAACACGTTCAACTTTCTCTCTCTCTCTCTCTCTCTCTTCTCCTCTTTGGTCTTCCTGTCTTTCTGCTGACCGGGAGAGATTTGAAGCGATCCAAGTCCCTTTCGGTCTCAATAAAACAAAGGGATCCCAAAAGGGGCAAGCGCGCTTGCTTGGAGAAGTAAACTAAACTATTGACTTACCAATTGATTGGTATAATGTCCCGGATGAACGGAGCAAGCAAACGAAAGACTGGGTGCGAGGGAGAGAGGTTCCGATGCGTTGCTATAGCAACGGATTCAATGAGAAGATGAGTGTATCCTGTGAACAAAAGAAAACGAGATTCCTTTCAAGACAAAATAAGGGAACAGAGAGAGAGTCTCGAGCTTGTTCTGGGATACATCTAGAACATGCGAACGTCTGTTTGAACAACGACTTTTTACTGAATATTTTACATTGTTCGTAGGTCTGACGTCATATCTAATTTAACGGAAGTATGCTTACGCGGAGGTTCGCATGTTCTAAAAATAGCCGGGGGACCATATTCACGATCGAGATGGACTAATAAGAAAGGGGCTCTCTCACCTATCAGAGAACAGGCCCTGTGATGTTGGGCCTCAGCATTGTTGTACCACATCTTGGCCAGGGTCCAAGTGTACCAAGGGTCGCTTGGAAGAAAAACCTGCAAGAAAGCCTCAACGTAAATAGACCTTTTCTAGATTCACTGGACTTGAAACAACTCCACGTTAATAATAATAATAGTTTAAGGTCAACTAAGCAAGTTCAAGAGACTGGGCTTCAATAGAAACACTAGTGTCAACATCTTAGACATTTTCTTGTGCACAAGAAATGGAACATTTTGATCCTTTTGCTCAGGGGCGTAGCGAGGACCCAGAAATTGCGGGGGCACCCAGAATAAAAAAGCATTGAAACAAAAACAAACAAACAAACAAAAACAAAAACAAAAACAAACTTCTTTACCAAAAATTTAGGGGGCACGTGAACCATCCCCCCCCCCCCCCCTCCCCGTGCCCCCCCCCCCCACGTGCCCCACCCTCCCCACGCTAGTGCTTTTGCTTATACTTTCGCCGAGGCTGTTTTCACATTGAAATCATGTTTCTTGTGAAGCAGCGAAAATGAAACTTTAGTAGTTTACTTACGGGATTGTCGTCTGCTTTGAGATGAAATAGTTGTACAGCAATGGGCATCAACATCTTCTTTGCATTCAAGAAGAAGAGTGCGAACGGCGAAGGAATCTGCAAAACACGACAATAGAAAACAAGTCAACTTTCAGATTCCTTTTCAAAGCTGCGCGAAAACTGGTAACTAGGACCCCAGTTTGTGGGACTGTTTTAGGGGGAGGCCTGGGGAAGGAGCGGTCCGACGATTGGCCCGACGCATGCCCGACGTTAGCCGCGAAATATATTAGTTACCAGTCTTACCCGCAACTCTGAAATGGCAAAAATGTTAGAAATATCATATATGGTAAAAATCGAATTTCTTGAGTTCCAGTTTAACTTTAGCGACCACCCTTCCCAACCGACCAGCGGTCGGACACGAGAGGTTCGAGCCGGTATAAATTGATAATGTACGGTAAATTGATGACACAAGCCGTGTACCTTGTTTGGGATATTTTCAGGTCGTATTCGGGATAAAATCTCTAAGCTGATAATAAAAATTCGATTGGTGTCCATTGCGTCTTGTAAAGACATCCCTTCGAGGAACGGTTCCACCATTCCTGACGTCACAGCAAAACTACAATGAAATATCACAATCGTTAGTTCGTGTTATTGGTCCTAATGGAGGGTAGTGGGGGATCGGGGGGGGGGGGGGGGGGGAGGGGGAGTAATCGAGGGTAGTGGTGAATCGAAGGGGGAGGGGAGAAAGAAGAAAATGGACCCCTTCCCATTTGTCCTTCCATGTCTCCTTCTCCCACCACCCCTAGGGCCAGCTACGCAGGCTACATAAACACATGGTGGAAGTAGATTTCAGAATATTTGCATGGAGAGCTTTGCGCATGCTCCGTAGGTTCCAGTGTACTCACAGTTTTTTGCAGGGAGGATTTAAGGTTCGTTTATTATTAGCCACGTTGATGTACTTACTTTTCAGGAATAACTTTACATAATGTAATCAGAGAAGGGTTACAGCCGCACAGTCTTTGTCGGCCAAAGTGAAAATCATCGCGCCAGAGCTCCCGACCCTGAAAAAATACAAATATTCATCATCATCATCATTAATTAACACCATCACCACCACCATCATAATCGTCACCATCAACATTATCATCACCATCATAATAATTAATTACCACCATCACCATCACAATCATCACCATCAACTATCATCACCATCATCGTCATTAATTACCACCATCACTATCACCATCATAATCATCACCACATTCATTATCATCATCATCATCATCATCATCACATTATCATCATCATTTCCACACCAAGTTTGATGATTTTCACCGAATTATTAAATTATTAGAAGAAGCACGTTTTATGTTGTGGTTTGTGTTATTTTATTTTGCATTAATTGAGTGACCATGCAGTTATGTTGAAGAAATAGAAAACGAGGCAGCGTGCTCTATCGAGTTATAGAAGCACGCGGGAATTGGAAGACGAGAGAAGTGCTAGGAGAAGCACGAGGCGTAGCCGAGTGCTTCTCGCACTTCTCGAGTCTTCTTTCAATTCCCAAGTGCTTCTATAACTCGATAGAGCACAGCTGCCGAGTTTTCTATTTCTTTTATAAAATACAAGTATGATTTATAGCAAGTTTTCAAATTAGTTCGCTGCAAAAATGTTTGAATATCTGCGCGCGCGTGCACTGTGCTCTCATAGAGCACGCGGAATATGCATCCTTTGCCCAATCAGAGCGCGCGTTATATCATAGTTATTTTATAACAGTAGTTACAGTAAGCTGCAAATAGAGTCGTTTTCGTATGAGTGGGAAACATATGGCACGAAGTTACAGTCACGGTACGGAATCGAAGACATCTATTCAACCAATCACAGCGTGCAAAATCATTGCTCAACCAATCAGAATGCTTGGACACGGCACGGTCACCGCACGGCACGAACCGTACCGTGACTACTTCCCACTCATACGAAAATGACTATCACAGTACAATCGAATAATTAACGTCACTTCCGTTAAATCGAAGAGTTTAAGAGACAATGACCTAGCAAAGCGTTACCTAGACTTGCCACAAGTCCTTTTCTGAGGAAAAAAATCGCGTCTAGCGTGACGCACACAGGGAGCCCAACATTATACATTTCTACGCACAGGGAGCCCAACAAAATACGTATTTCGCGCGCGCGCTCTACCACAGGAAACCCGTCAAAAAAAGACGCGCGCATACGATTACCAATATATATTTTTTATAATTATAAATAACCTCAGAAGCAATGGTTGGGCTGCCTGTGGTGCAGCCGTGACGTATCTACCACAGGAAGCCCAATATATCGCGCGTGATAATAATTATAGGGAAAGGAAACAAATATGGACTTGTGGCAAGTCTACGAGTTACCCGGCACCTTTGAATGCCATACTTACAGCAGGAGTGCTGAGTTTCTTGCCAAAAGTTTCATCAAACTCAGTGAAACTCTCCCATGGATGTGACGAATAGTTTAGTAGTCTGCATTTGGACATCAAAGCTTGACGTTTCACCATGATGTCCCACTGCAAGGGAGAATGCATACAAACTTATTTATGTCTGTCTGTCCACTGATTTTTATAACGGAACGCACCAGTCCTGTCTGGATGGACCACAGGCAGTCCAACAATACTGCATTACGGGACGCGCACAGGGAGCCCAACAATACTGCATTACGGGACGCGCACAGGGAGCCCAACATAATACTGCATTACGGGACGCACACAGGGAGCCCAACATAATACGCGCGCACTCTACCACAGGAATCCCATCAAAAGACGCGCGCATACAGATATATTTATTATTTATTATAAGTAGCCTCAGAAGCAATGGTTGGGTTGCCTGTGGATGGACCTGTAAATAAGGCCAAGTATCAAGGAAATACTTGCTGTGCGTCCGGCCTGTCCGTGTTCAAGATGGCGGCTGCTAACCCGCTGCTTAGTTAGCTATAATGAAAAGTGCCGTTCATTGTGTTGGCTCTTGGACCGGTCTGTTACCCCCAAACCCAACCGGGAGGCGTGATCCCAGGTGATTTCTTCGACCTTCCCTGAACCTCCCAAATGATTCCATTTAAAGTCTCTTTTTCGTTCTCTACGTTCAGTTTATTGTTTGGCGAATGCGTTACTGGTGGTTGGTGCAGTGGGGGAGGGGTCGGGGGAGGTATAAAACTCGATAAAACCTCGATAAAATGCAATAATAATAATAATATAATTATCTGTTACCAGGGTGAACCATTCAGCTAATGCTGATATAATAGGTGCCCTGCAGAGCCTAGAACTGCCACATTAGAGATTTTTGGGAAACTCGGAGTGGGATTTTTGAACCCTCTCAGGCTCCTAGCCCTAGCTCATCGTGGATTTGACTTACTTTGTAATTGCCTGTGAAGACTTCATCCTTTGGACAAAAACTAACCTGTTAATGAAAAAAGAAAAACTCTGAGATACAGAAAATGTTCTAAAAAATCTGACAAAAACGACTTTTATGTGAATTATATTTGATTGATATAACACTTTTTTGTATTATTAGTATCAAGACTCTAAACTGTCAATGTGAAGTTATAGTTAGGAGTCCGTTCAGTAACCTAGCAACACGGTTTGGCAAGGCAGCGCAACACGTACTTCCAGCCGACCCCAGCAACAGGTGGAAGCGAACAACCTTGTAAAAAGTATAATGGCACGTCTCGCTAAGATTACAAAACTGCTCCTGTTTGTGACCGAGTGAATTTGGTTATAATAGCGGCATTCTTTGAAGGGATAATTCGGCTTATGGGATCAGTCTAGCGAAATCATTACTCAGGTTTTTTTTTGTTGTTTACAGAAAAAAATGAGAAACAGAGAAACAGAGAAACAGGTTTTGGGACGCCGGACTGTCTATTTAAAGATTGTTCTTTTACTAAACTGACAAATCCGAACACCTTACCTGAGGCGGAAGACTTTCAAATCTCCTATGATAATTATACATCTTTCGCTTCCAGAAGAGTTCGAGTTCTCGTTGTTCTCCCTCTGTATCACTCTGTGGTAAAGAACAGTCGAATTTCTCAATGATAATGGGTCTTCTGTTTCGAACCCAACGATTGAAAGGAAATACTATATCTTCTTTCCCCGTTAAATTGTCCACGGTTCCGAAATAGTGACGAAGCTCTATCTTCTCCACAAACCAGTCTACGCATCTTTTCTCGTTTAGTTCAGAGCGGACTAGTTTGAGCTTCACTATAGGCCCTATGCCTTCCAAGTTGGCGCGGAAAGTGAACACATCGGTGTGTCCTCGTTTGAAAACCGTAAAACAGTTCCCAAGCAGGCAGAATTCTTGCGTACTCTTCCCTTTGTCGTCGATGAGAGTAATGTAAGCACAGTTGTGTAGCCCTACACCTTTAGTATCTCCTGTTTTAACAGCGATGATTAAGTTAGGATAATCAAAGCAAGAGAAGCAGTCGTTTACGTTGCCCATGGTTTGTAGCCGAATTCATTTCCGAAGAGTACAACTCCTGGAACTTCAGTCTTCACAGAAACATTTCTGAAAAATGGAATTTCTGTCTCTCGGATTTTTACAAATTAAAGTCTTTTTTCACTTGGTATGCTTTCTGAATTTCCAGTTCTGTTATTAAACGATGCTCATCTCAAAATAACGCTACAACTTGCATCCACCAACAGAGCTTCAGTAAGGATGATTGTCCAAGTCGCTGAACTCTAGAAGTAATTTCCAAGCTTTCCAGTTCTTGAATAATCTCTTGAATTACTTGCAGTAAAGTGAGAAAGTTTTTAGGATAAAGCTTGCTGCTTGAATACAGCTCGACGGAACTGAATCTGTCAGAACTTGGATTTCGCAGAGTAAGCTAAGACCGGCGTCGCATAAATTTAGCAACAGGTTTTTGCAGTGACATGAATTATTAAATGTCTAAAACGGTTGGGGGTGAGGAAATATTAAAATATATAGCGTCACGACTGAGTCGGATAAACCCCGTCTCCTAAGCATTCGATGGAAAAACACTCAACAGCGAAATTCAAACAGAAGAGAGGATTTTCGTGCCAAGTTTACCGTTTCATTTTCAACCGTATTTGTACACATAACAAATCTGGCAAAGTTTAGGATGCCTTCGGCAAATAAGATGTTTAAATGTACTATATCGAAAGCCAAAAACTAAGTGTCTCCCGAGGCATAAATGGCACGAAAAAAAACGGCGAAAATAAAAATAAAAATTAATAAAGTCAGCTGGGAAAACAATCTTAAAACATTGAAAGAGTGAACGCGCAAACACTGGACAGAGATTTTCATAAAAGACTCTAATTTTGTAGTTTTACTTCGTTTATAAAAACATTATCCTAATCCCACTGTTACTTCAACAATCTTGAGGTCAGTTAGCGGTACAATAATACTAAATAAGAGCATCTCATACTAAAACAAGTTTCGTAATAGCGACGGGAATCTTGATACCGGCTAAGGAGGGAAACAAGCTACTCTATAGTCTGGGAATGAACGTGCAATCTAGCTCATTCTCTTGAAAATTTGAAAATGAACATTTTCCAGATCTTTCGTGTTTTTTTTTTCCTCTTCGTTTTTTGTTTGTTTTTGTTTGAGAAATGAAAGCTAAGTAGTCGAGTAGAATGACAAAATGAAAATTACCGCCAAGAGCGCAAACATTGAGAGTGACACCATCAAACATTACTGCAGCTGCTAATTATGTGGCTTTGCATCTATCCACAAAACGTAACATGCAACACCACAGAAAACGAGTCTTTCAACCACAAACTCGGTTGGGCCATTGCATTTTGAGTTTTAAAGTAACTACAAGACACGCAAATATGACTTGAGTTGTAATATGTGTGCATTTTGCGTTATATTTCGTTATAAGTTCGTGAAACTTATCATCGCGACAATTCAATAACAATCCTGACTTTGCTTTTTTTTCCGTTCGCAGCGGGAAGCGACAAAATATCTTTTAATAGAGTGACATTTTAGAGTACAAACAGCGAAAGAAAAAAGCTAGAAAAAAAATCGAAACAAACAATTAACAAACCCGCGAGGGTAAAATATATTGCAGTATTATTACATATAAGAAGAAGCTGATTTAAATTAATTGAAATTTTTTAAAGTTTGAAGCAAATTGGGATTCCTGTGTACTAATGCCCAGTCCCCACTCAGCGCGTGACGTCACCTAAAACAAAACTCAGAACTTGTCATCATTGTGTCATGCTTCAGATCGATTGTTCAGAATGTTTATAAAAAATATCGAAAGAGACAATCACGATTGTGCAGAAGTTTTTAATCGAAGTAAAGATAATGTTGATATAGTCGTAAAGCAATAAAAAGTTGTTTTTTGTTTCTCATTTCGTAGTTGGCCCTGTGGCCCAATGGATAAGGCATCTGACTACGAATCAGGGGATTCCAGGTTCGAGTCCTGGCAGGGTCGCGTTTTTTTTTCTTTTTTTTTCTCACTCTCCTTTTCATAACTTCAACAACTAAACATGCATCGAAGGAATCGTTAATTTTCGACACAAATTTTTGATTATTAAGAACTTATAATATGAATTCTTCCGAATTTTTCACTTTTACTTGCGCGAGTTGAAGTTTTCTAAATGATTTTACAAACCAAAATTCAGTTTGCGGTGTATTATATAGTTTAACTTATATGATACTTACGTTAGTTCTTTCTTGGATGATTCAGGGAAAGAGCTTGCAGCTTTCAACGGCCAAGTCTGACTCCGGCTGACTCTCGCCTGAGCTGTCGTGCCGGTCGGCTGAAGACAACTTTGCAATGAAGCGATGTATGCGGCCACAGTCTCCGACGTTCGAGCATCTGCACGCTTCTTTTCTATCAGTTTATGAACCATTTTCCTCGTGGTATGAATACTATATTTGTAGTTGAAATCGTTTAAAATCACAGAGCTATTATGGAGATTCGCGCTGGTTTGTGCGTGAAACTGCTGACCAGTAAGAGGCAACAGAGAACTGAGGGGGGATGGGAAGGGGTATGAGGCTTTCTCCATATTTTTTGCAGACATGTAAATAATTGACATGAAGGGCTCCTAGACTTGCCACAAGTCATCCTCACTTGTAGATCCCAGATGTGTGAGCGAAGCGACAGCGTAAGTGATCTCTGATCAAAATCCAAATTCTCCTCAAGATTCCTTGAATTACAAAGGAGAATTTGGATTTTGATCACAAGTCACTTACTCCATCGTTGCAGGGACCCCTTCAATTTATGTAGTTTTCTCAGCTAAACTCTGATTCAAGACAACAAAAGTATTGCTGACATGTGAAAAACTTTATTAGGCAAACAAATGCATGAATGAATGGCTGAATATCAGTCCTAATTTTGCATAGAATTGCAAGGTGACTTATAAAAGACATTTATATGCACGAGCTAAAAAGTGTCAAAAGGCAAGCCAAACTTGTTTAGATGTTTTTTTCTAATATGGTTTCGGACCAGCATTTTTGCAAGTTTTAATAGCTCAAATCCAGAATGCACCTGCATAATGTGAACTTGCATAATCATCGGAAAGAATTTGACAAGAGAACAGTGCCAAATATCAGATCAATTAAAATTGTCACAAAAGCCTCTCATATAATTTAGCTATATTCCTGGTAACTAAAGTTCTTCCTTTCCCTTCTTTTTGCCTTTGCTCTTTTTAGTCTTGTTCTTGTTCTTCTTTTCGCTGTCTTTCCTTACACAGTCCTTTGTGTAGTTAGTGCATATATAGTCGTGTAGAGAACCATGTTTTCTGAATTTCTCATATAAAACATCTTCTCCAATTTCTCCAACTAGTCCAGAACATTTGGAAGACAGTCTGAAATATGTGAGGAAAGATAATGAATTTCATTTCTGGGTGGCCAAGGGTGTGATTAGGTCTTAGTTTATAACCAACCAAATAAAGATCTATAAATGGAAACTAGTGAGTAAACTAGTAATGGGAAGCGTCGGTGTATATTGATCATAAATTTAATGGTTAAAGGAAATCTAGCTATTACACTGTAAAAAAGAGTACCTAATTTTACTCCCTCCTTCCCCCCTCATTGCTAATTTGTTTAATTAATTCAACAATTATTAATGAATTTACCAAAAATATTTTTTTCTACTCACCTTCCTGGCCATTTTCCACCTCCCTGCATCATTCCAGGGAAATCCTTGGCTTCAAGACCTTCACCAGAAATTCTGTTCACTCCATTCACAGTCTTGATACCGTAACTATAAAGAGAACAGCAAGCATAATATTGGATGCAAAGTGTTTCAAATGTACAATAAAACATGATTTACAAAGGAAAACAAAGACAAATAATGCCATTTATTTCGAAAATTTATGATTTAAATTTTACATGTATTCTGTATACCTATATTGATATCTCAACAAAAGCTTGGGCTACCTGTGGCCCCGCTATCCACTGGATAAGTCCTATCCAATGGATAAAACCTGTGATGCAGTTATCCAATACATTTTATCCATTGCATGGGACTTATCAAACCTCCCCCTATCCTCAGTGGGAGTGGGGAGTGGGAACCAGTGTGAGTTGGAGGATCAGACAGGCATGTTGAAAACTGCAGGCCCTGGTTGCACGAAAGGTGAATAGCGCTATCCACCGGATAAGTCTTATCCACTGGATAAAATTTATTGGCTAACTGCATCAGTTTTATCCGTTGGATAAGACTTATCCGGTGGATAGCGCTATTCACCATTCGTGCAACTGGGGCCAGAAGTTTAACAGTTAGCAAGAAATACTTACTCTTCCCAACTGTCGGATTCACAAACTCCTTCAATAATATCAATCACATCAGACTCTGGTAATGGTTTTCCTTTTAGTGACGGTCTCTTGTCCTCAGCTATAGCAATGGCTTTGGTTAGCTGAAAAGAAATAAAAACATACACTGCATTATGTAAATACTAAATTCAACAGGTGTAGCAGCACTTCCATGTCTACAAGTGTCAAGTAGTGATTACAAATACTCCAAAGCAAGTCTGCATGTATAACATATAAAAATAAAATAAAATAAAAGACAGAAAAAATTGTAGAAGGAAATTTAATTTCAAATTTTAAATGAAAGTTGATAATTAATTTGGGCCTCAAAGACTGCGTATATCAATGAGATAAATCATCTGAAAAAACATAGAAGTATAAAAGCAAATATTAAAATAACAATGTGATACATTTTGGAAGTTAGGAAGAGAAATAGGAAGCTTTCCATAAAGTCATTTTAAAAACCTGTTAGAGTTTAGCATCGCTTTCATAGATACTTAGATACAAGACAGGTCTCCTAATTGGCTATGGTTAATACTAACTTAAGCTTACTTAACTTAAAGAGCAGTTATTTGGCGGATTTCGCTTGGCGAGACTGAGTAACTTATAAGCTTACTGTATAAGCTAATATTGAACCGTGTGATAGGATTTTCTTTACCTTGTAGGCGATTACTGTACATGCATCACACTGTATTTCAAAGGATCCCGGAGTGTGTTGTGAATGTTGTTCTTCTTCGCTTAATGTCGGAGTTTCAAAAGTCATTTTTTGCTGTTCTTGAGCTCTTGCAAACACGAACAACGTGAAAAGTACACAACAAAGTTTCATCTTGATAAGTTGTCGTTCCAGAAAACCCAGAATTTTGCCACGAAAACTTTACTCTTGGATGAAAAGACGGGTATCTTTATATGCTTAGGAAGATAACAGATGTACTTGGCTTGACTAATAAAGGATCAGATGAATAAATAAATTGTTTATTCTCAAAAACAAAGCTGCCAGCAAATGACCGTACGCCACGAGAAAACAGTCACCCAGGTTGTCCCATGGGAATTACCGCTGAGATAACGCAAGCTTTTCTTCGATGACAGAACTCACTCAAAAATATATTTTGCTGCCATGAAGGTTTTACAGTTCGAATTTAGTATTTATTATCGACTTGAACAGTTATTTATTCAAGATTGTACGCTGAACGTTAACAAAAAGCCTTGAAGACAAGAGAATTCCACCTGTTCTGGACTGAATGAATTGGGCTACCTGTGCTTTTGAGGATCGCTGGCTCAGACGTTTCAAAGGAGGAGGGAGAGAAAATTTGAAGTAAAGAAATGACAATTTGAAATAAAAAGAACAGCACAATTAAATATATAAAACAAGTTTTATTGTGGTTTTATAACACTAAAACTTCCTCTGAACTGGTAATTACAAGCATTATTTCGACTGGAGCTTCCATGACTCGAGACTGAATCCAAGGCAGAACAGGAAATGGATGACAAAGATAATTTATTCATAAAGTTTGTGGAACACATCTCTGCCGAAATTTTAATCTTCAAATACTACAAAGGATTTTCATTGATGCTGGTATGCTACGCGTTTTGATGTGGAAGAGTATGACATATAATTTTGTTTGTAAACGAATTGAAAACTATTCATTGAACAACGCCCATATGGTAACCATATTATATTATCTATTTTCCATTGTGTTGATTTATTGTGATTTTATATATTTTTAAGATGAATAGTTATCACTATTATCACCAAAGTCAAGCATCAGCCCCGCATCTTGCTTGAGGTCACTATCTTCCCTCGACTTATTCCCCTGATATTGGGAAGGATACTGCATATAATACCCCTGTGGTTGGGTTCCATAAGAGTTCATATTGTTCATATTCGTCTGCCCTTGTGGGTTACTGGAGTAGTAATTTATTGGACCAGTTTGTGTGTCATTGGTGTTGAAGTGTGACTGCTGTTGCATCGTGTAAGGGTTGTAACTTTGCTCTTGCATTCCATTAGGGTCAACCCTCGCCTGGTTTTCACCAGAGTAGAAATGCGATGGGTCTTTCCCTTGGTCTTGCCCATAGTAGAAATTTGTTTGCCCTTGAGCTTCAGTCGGGTAGAAATTCGTTTGACCTTGATCTTCACCAGAGTAGAAATTTGCCTGATCTTTTTGGCTGAACGTCTGTTCTTGGGGTGCATGTTGATCGAATTGAGACTGTTCCTCCGTTTGAGAACAGTGAGAGTGGCTTACTTGCTCATCTCCTGCCTGTGGTGCTTCGGTCTCTTCGGTTTTTAATTCTTCTTCCGTAGGGTCTTGTATTACTACTGGCTTCAAATTTGTCTCTTCTTGTGGTGGACATTCTTCTTGGCTCGGTGTTCCTTGCTCTTCCACAGTGGATGGAGCTTCTTGAACATTTGTCTTCGTGTTGTCTTCTGGTGACTGAGCTTTACCTTGAAATCCATTGCTTTGAATCTCCGCCTCATCCTTGGGGACATCCTCTTGTATGCTTTCCTCTATGGTGTCTGAGTTATTGTCCACATTTTCATCTTTGTCATCATCTTCATCACCTTCTTCGTCATCTTCGTCACCTTCTTCGTCATCTTCTTCTTCGTCATCAGCACTTACTTCGTGTCCAGCCTCTTTGAGAAGTTTCTAAACAAACAAAAGAGAATTCTTCAGTTGCACAACTTTTCAAACTACTTTCTCAGGGGCATTCTTCTCCAGCTTGCTTTATGCTCATAGCACACATTGTCCAGGCCCAAGCACCCACGGGCGTGTCCACACAATATTGCGAAGAAGAAGGAATGAGCAGCTTCAATTCCAATAATACAAAAATTCACACTAATACAATCTTTTCCCAGGAGCTCTTGGATTTTCAATACACGCTGAGCTAGCTATAAGGAAGGGGCAGCTTCAATTCCAATAATACAATAATTCACACTAATACAATCTTTTCCCAGGAGCTCTTGGATTTTCAATACACGCTGAGCTAGCTATAAGGAAGGGGCAGCTTCAATTCCAATAATACAATAATTCACACAAATACAATCTTTTCCCAGGAGATTATGGATTTTCAATACATGCTGAGCTACAATGTATACCTTATATCTAGCTAGTTTCTCTTCCTGGTCTGCAAGCATAACCAACAAATCTTCATGCTCTTGTATCTGACTGTCTTTTTCCTCGGTAACATGTACAAGCTGTGCCTCTAGGTTGTTGATTCTCTGCTGCGCTTCGAGTGTAGTTTGAGTGTTGGGAAGGATGCCACTCCCGTTTTGTTTCTGTTGATGAAATTACAAAATTGAGCAGGATAATGTGTAATTTCATCGACAAGTACAACTAGCAAAAAGACCATTCCCCATTAGTCGAATCTCTCGTAAGCGACCACCTTTGTTGTGGGGCAAAGAGGTCGCTTATGAGAGGTGGTCACTTGAAAGAACCAATATTTAGTCCGAAGGAAAAACAGATTATACAAGTGGTCGCTTAGTTAAAGTGGTCGTTTACAAGAAGTAGTCTCTCAGAGAGGATTGACACTTACCCATCGATCGAGTTCTTCCTGGAGCGAGGCGTTATGTGCTTGTGACGTAGATACTTCATTTTCCAAAGAGCTTGTAGTTCGTCTCAACCCTAGCAGGTCTTCTAGTTGGTTTTTATTTAGACTGGAGTTAAGGGAGTCACATGGGTCGGCGAGTTCTGCAGCAGCTGCCGCAACGGCGTACTGCGCATGCGAAACCTCAAGATCCTTTTCCTGTTGAAGAAGAAACATTCTAAGAACTTGGAAAAATTTAAAAACATTCTACGAATATAATTCCTAGTATTTTACCAAGTTGAATGAAGCGCAAAAAAAAGAGAAAAGGTAAAAAAAAAAAAAAAAAAAAAAAAAAAAAAAAAGGTTGAGTGAAGTGCAACCAAAGCTTTTTCTTTCTTCCTACTCACCAGTTTCTGAACCCTATCCTCTTTTTCTTGCAGCCGTTTCTCAAGGTCTTGTTTATTGATCTGTAAGTCATTCATATGGTTTCGTAGCGAGTGTAGTTCAGAGCCACTGTCGGATACATAGCTGCCATTTAACTCGGCATCATGAGAACTATGATAAGCTAGGGAAGGAAAAACATGGCGTTATCTCAATGTCTCAAGAGTCAACACCTGTATTAGTTACTGGTCAAGCTCCTGCTAACAAACATGCAGCCTTTCAAGAGCTTACGCTTTCAGCAGTGCACAAGGAGAGGGTAGTGTAGTTCCTATTGAAAAGCTTCCACTGTGGAAAACATTTACTTACATTGTGCAAACGTTAGCTGGTTTCGTAGCTGAAGGATTTCTTGTGCTTGGTGTTGAAGCTGTGCGTTTGCCTAGACGTAGAGATAATAAATAAGAATTGTTGTAAGTTTATATCAGTATCCTAATGCACTACTATCACCAGCACCACTACTACTGTATCTTCACCAATACCAATACCACCACCATCATCACTACTACCACTACCACTACCACCACTATCACTACCACCATCATCATCACTACTACCACTACCACCACTATCACTACCACCATCATCATCACTACCATCACCAACAACAACCACTATCACTACCATTATCACTACAACCACCACCATTACCACCATTGCCGTACCCGTGATTATTTAGGATTTCAAATAAATTTGTGCCATGACCACGGATGCCGTGTCGTGCGCCATGGTTTTTCAGTTAGATGAAATTTGCTCTATCACTACCACCACTACCAACCACCACCATCATTACCACCATCACCATCATCACTACATGTACCACCACAATCACCGTCATCTTCACCACTGACATCATCATCTGCCATCATATGCACAGTCTTAGTAATCACCATCACCATCATTATCATCATGATCATGACGATGATCATGACATCCAACATCATTTGTATCATCATCATCATTACTGTATTACCTGATTATAGGATGATTCTAGATCAGCATACCGTGACCTTAGTCGACAAAGTTCCTCATCCTGTATATTAAAAGAATAGAACAGTTAGTGACTCAATATGACAGTTAGTGACTCAATATGACAGTTAGTGACCCAATATGAAGTGATGCCAGAAAGATGGCACATGCTTAAAGTGCCTATAACCCCCAGTTTGATGTCAATTTTAATGAAAAGTACTTGATTTTATAAGATGTTCTGCGAAAAAGATTTTCGATTCTGAGCAATCCTTGATTTGTTTTGAATTTTTGAAATATTTATTTTGAGGTCCCACTTGTCTTTTTGGAGACTGGGTCGAGTGACGTCTACTAGGGAACCGTTCGAAAGCGGCTTCCAATTTCACATATGTATACTAGGAATTTTATACCAAGATCAAGGACTTTTGCTTCTGAATTTCGAGCATTGAACGACAGAAAAACGATTAGGATCCCTTGAAAAGTAATCCATATCCTTATAATGGCTACTACAGAGCAGTTACGAGTATAAAATATAGTCTTTACGGCCTGCATTATGAACGTGAAACTCAGGTCGGTGAAGTATGTTTACACCCCGCGGGTTACACTATCCAGTACTGAAGTCATCGATCAAAAGCAAGAATAATCATGGAAAACAGTCTGGGAAAACAGATAACACGAAGACAATATGTTGTATGAGCAATACAAGTGTCCCAATCTTTGTCCATGATACAAGAAAACTAACACATCGGACAACTCTTCTGTTTCATCGTAGCGTATATCGACGTACGGTACGTACAGCTATATACATGTACATAGAGTGCAAACCATATGTCCGTGAAACAGTACTAACTAATTAGCTACTAAATAGCACTGATGAAACAATAGAAAACAATGGAGATAACACTATTTAGTGCTATTTATAATTTATATTTAGTAATAGTACTATTTCACGGACATATGGTTTGCACTCTATGACTCTATATTTATGTGAAGTCCCGTTTGGGTCGAATTCCGTACCGTGAAGCTGTTTTACCTCTACTATATTTCTAAGGGTAACTGAGGATAATTTTTATAATTTCTTGTTTCAGATAAACCCACTGAGCTGTCGGTAATAAATAGCGATGTCAGAGAATCCACAAAATTGTAGATTGATCGAATTCGCTTGTATACGTACAGTAACAATTTAATTTTGTGTATTTCGATGATATTAAAACCTCACTCCCAGTGTTGATATGTATTTAGATAAAAAGCTTGAGCTTTTATTACGGTTCCAGAACGCTGTGACAGCGGCAGTGATTTCGCCGTCCTTTAGCTGGTCGGTCATCGCCTGAGATAGGAATAAATGAAGACCAATACCTTCTTGAAGGTTTGGGTAATTGTTACATCCATAAACCATGCATCTAGTTGACTTTGTTACAAGCGATCAATCTAATTTTTGAAGTCCTGTAGCTAGCGTTGTGCCAAAGGGATTCACCCGGCGCCCATCATTTGCATTAATAATAATTTGTTCAGCCGTTTATAGGGCTCAAAATGTAGCTTATTATTGACAGTAAGATTATAGAATACTGTGTACTGCTCTATGCCGCAATTAAATTCAATATGGGCTCCTGACACATCTGAATAAAGTGAAATCTTTCAGAAGTTCTAGTGATTTTGGAATATGTTCGGTTGTTGTTGTCCCTAGTACATGTCACGACCGAGCTCGGCCCAGTCTCCCAACATGATCGATCCCGGGTCTGCAACCGCTTTGTCAAAAAAAGCCGTTTTTAACTACTTTCAAAAATTCATAACAAATCAAGGATTGCTCGGAATCGAAAATCTTTTTCGCAGAACATCTTATAAAATCAAGTACTTTTCATTAAAATTGACATCAAACTGGGGGTTATAGGCACTTTAAATTTCCATTCGTTTCCGTTCGACATCCTTCAACATTGATGTCTTCAAAAGAACATATTTTGGGTTCCCAAAATCTTACTTTTTGTGTATGCTGCACTCATGGAAGAGGGAGAAGATTATAAGAAGATGTCAGGAAGAGAGGAACCCATTTCCTCCCTCCAGCCTAACACCTCTCATCCCTTCCCATCTCCCCAGCCTAACACCTCTCATCCCCTTCCATTTCCCCAGCCTCATCTCTCCCCAGCTTCACACCTCTTCCATCCCATCCCCCAACCCCATCGCCCTCCCCTCCTGCTTACCTGTTCTCTTATCAGTTCTTTGTAAGATGCAACTATAGAATCGTGGTTTTCAATGCTGTCATTGTGATTGGATGAATTAGGTTCTTCTGTAGTTTCTTCGACTGCTTTGGTTACAGCAGCTAAGGAAACACAATGAAATTGTACCATCATTAGATGAGCAAAATATCCTTTCTAGTATCTGATATAACAGCGTAGAATGTCTCGTGTACAACATACCATCAAACTTCTTGAAGAGTTTGGTGAACTCATGGTCAATGAGCACTTGTTGTGAGCCATTATCTTTAATCTTAAAAAGGAAAAAACAAAAAAACAAAGAGAAATAAATACAATGTACCGGTACAACTCTTCTGTTGCAGGTGTAGTAAAATAGATGGGGACAGGAGTGATAGAGGGGACAGGAGGAGAGAGGGGACAGGAGGAGAGTTGGGGGCAGGAGTGAGACTGGAGGGGACAGGAGGAGAGAGGGGACAGGAGGAGAGAGGGGACAGGAGGAGAGAGGGGACAGGAGGAGAGAGGGGACAGGACCTGTGAGAGTTGGGGACAGGAGGAGTGAGAGGGTTTATATATGAGGAGAGAGGGGACAGGAGGAGAGATGTTGGACAGGAGGAGAGATACTGGAGGGACAGGAGGAGAGAGGGGACAGGAGCTAGAGAGGGTACACTGGAGGAGAGAGTGATACAGGAGGAGAGAGGGGACAGGAGGAGAGAGGGGACAGGAGGAGAGAGGGGACAGGAGGAGAGATCATACAGGTGGAGAAGAGGGGACACTGCTGTAGGAGTGAGAGAGGGACAGGATGGAGAGGGGACATAGGAGGAGAGAGGGGACAGGAGGAGAGAGTGATACTGGAGGGTTTAGGATCAATAAGAGGGGACAGGAGGAGAGTACAGGGGACAGGAGTGATACTGGAGGGTTTATATAGGATCAATAATTATATCATACCTGTGAGAGGGTACACTGCTGTAGAGAGGATACTGGAGGGCAGATATATGATCAATAATTATATCATACCTGTGCTAGAAGTTGGGGACAGGTAGGAGTGATACTGGAGGGACAGGAGGAGAGATCATACAGGTGCTAGAGATGGGGTACACTGCTGTAGAGTGGGACACTGGAGGTTTATATATGATCAGAGGGGATATCAGACCTGTGCTAGAATGAAGTAGAGGGAATAGGATAGAGAGGGTTTATATAGAAGTTGCCATACATGTTAGACAGAAGATGTAGGAAAGAGAAATGGAAGATCATAATAATTAAGGGACCTGTGCTAGACCTTGGTACACTGCTGTAGGAGTGATATGAGGGTTTATATATGACAAATTATATCATACCTTGCTAGAATGTTGGTACACTTCTATGAATGACACTGGAGGTTTATATATGATCAATAATTATATCAACACGTGATGCTAGAACCTCTGGTGATTTCACAGCTGAAGTGAAGTACTCTGATTTTGATATATATGATAATAATTTTTCATACCTGTGCTAGAAGGTTGGTACACAGGCTGTTCTCTTGTTTATCAGTAGCCTAAGATCATCCCTGGAACACAAATCAAACAAGAAAAATATAAGTGCAAGAATGTTCAGTACACTGCTGTAGGAGTGCACTGCAGGGTATATAAGAAGGCACGCAGGAAGGAAGAGAAAGGTATGGAAGACAAAGAGAAGTCATGGCCACTTACTACTTTCAAGAAAAGATTCAGCTTATGCATGCAGACAGGTTTACAGACATGCAGACTGGCAAGCAAGGAAGGAGACATGCTGGTGGGCTAACATAGGTGTAGGCAGGAAAAGAAGAACAAATAGATGCATGAAGAACAGGAATAAATTAATGAATAATTTACATTTTTAAGAATTTTCCACAGAAGTTACTCATTAAATCCCAAGCATCATAGTCCCAGTAGGAGATACAGAGTTTACACAGGTATCCCACAAGTCTCTCTGCTTCTTCACCATGGGCATCTACACTTACTTGAGCCATCAACTTTGTCAAGTTAAGGTTGCCATAACAATAGCAACAATTCATTAAATGGATTTATATAATAATCATATTAATTAGAATGTTGGTACACTGCTGTAGGAGTGATACTGGAGGGTTTATATATGTCAATAATTATACTTTTAGAATGTTAGTAGTGCTGTTAGTATGCGGCCTTCTAAGCGAGAGGTACCTGGTTCGATTCTTCATGACCTTGCATCCTTGTTTCGACTTCCTTCTAATCTGTGTAGCTAACACCTGTAGGATGGAGCACTGATGGAGGGAGGGGGTAAAAGGGTGTACACCGTCTGCCCCCTGATCAATAAACCACTTTCGGGTGAAGGGACACCAAGAAATACTGAAAGAGTTCTTCCTCAGATTTTCTGATCAATAATTATATCACACCTGTACATCAACAGTTTTGTACAATCTGTCGAGTGATACTGCATTATGCCATTATGAAGGATACATACCTGGCTAGAATGTTAGCAGCATTGTGCAGGAAATACGCCAGGGTTTATATAGGACAGTTGGACATACCATGCTAGACAGCAGCATCTGTAGACCTACACTGGAGTGTCTGAATATCACCTCCCTGATATCAAACAATGTGCTAAAATCAATGGTACACTGCTGTAGGATGATATGGAGGGTATATATATGACATTAATCCACTGTACCTGTGCTAAAAGATCAGTACATTTACCATGATCCTTTGCATGCATAAACTAACAATACCTATATCATACTTTACGTGAATTAAAACATGCGAAGCTGTCACATGCTTTGTTTATGTGAACGTCTCAGCAAGTTTAGATCTAAGTGGTACTGATTTAGGTTTGCACAGGATTACCTGTGTCTAGAATGTTGGTACACTGCTGTAGGAGTGATACTGGAGGGTTAATTAAAGATTACATCATACCTGTGCTAGAATGTTGGTACACTGCTGTAGGAGTGATACTGGAGGGTTTATATATGATCAATAATTATATCATACCTGTGCTAGAATGTTGGTACACTGCTGTAGGAGTGATACTGGAGGGTTTATATATGATCAATAATTATATCATACCTGTGCTAGAATGTTGGTACACTGCTGTAGGAGTGATACTGGAGGGTTTATATATGATCAATAATTATATCATACCTGTGCTAGAATGTTGGTACACTGCTGTAGGAGTGATACTGGAGGGTTTATATATGATCAATAGTTATATCATACCTGTGCTAGAATGTTGGTACACTGCTGTAGGAGTGATACTGGAGGGTTATATATGATCAATAATTATATCATACCTGTGCTAGAATGTTGGTACACTGCTGTAGGAGTGATACTGGAGGGTTTATATATGATCAATAATTATATCATACCTGTGCTAGAATGTTGGTACACTGCTGTAGGAGTGATACTGGAGGGTTTATATATGATCAATAATTATATCATACCTGTGCTAGAATGTTGGTACACTGCTGTAGGAGTGATACTGGAGGGTTTATATATGATCAATAATTATATCATACCTGTGCTAGAATGTTGGTACACTGCTGTAGGAGTGATACTGGAGGGTTTATATATGATCAATAATTATATCATACCTGTGCTAGAATGTTGGTACACTGCTGTAGGAGTGATACTGGAGGGTTTATATATGATCAATAATTATATCATACCTGTGCTAGAATGTTGGTACACTGCTGTAGGAGTGATACTGGAGGGTTTATATATGATCAATAATTATATCATACCTGTGCTAGAATGTTGGTACACTGCTGTAGGAGTGATACTGGAGGGTTTATATATGATCAATAATTATATCATACCTGTGCTAGAATGTTGGTACACTGCTGTAGGAGTGATACTGGAGGGTTTATATATGATCAATAATTATATCATACCTGTGCTAGAATGTTGGTACACTGCTGTAGGAGTGATACTGGAGGGTTTATATATGATCAATAATTATATCATACCTGTGCTAGAATGTTGGTACACTGCTGTAGGAGTGATACTGGAGGGTTTATATATGATCAATAATTATATCATACCTGTGCTAGAATGTTGGTACACTGCTGTAGGAGTGATACTGGAGGGTTTATATATGATCAATAATTATATCATACCTGTGCTAGAATGTTGGTACACTGCTGTAGGAGTGATACTGGAGGGTTTATATATGATCAATAATTATATCATACCTGTGCTAGAATGTTGGTACACTGCTGTAGGAGTGATACTGGAGGGTTTATATATGATCAATAATTATATCATACCTGTGCTAGAATGTTGGTACACTGCTGTAGGAGTGATACTGGAGGGTTTATATATGATCAATAATTATATCATACCTGTGCTAGAATGTTGGTACACTGCTGTAGGAGTGATACTGGAGGGTTTATATATGATCAATAATTATATCATACCTGTGCTAGAATGTTGGTACACTGCTGTAGGAGTGATACTGGAGGGTTTCCTGGTTCAATCAATAATTAAATACCTGTGTATTGCACTGTATGAGTAGTTGGATATGATCAGCCTGATAGATGGATGGATGATACTGGAGGGTTTATATATGATCAATAATATATGACTGTGCTAGATGGTACATGCTGTATACAGTTGATACTGATAGTGGATGGATGCATGAGATGGACTGGGGTTTATATATGATCAATAATTATATCATACCTGCCTAGAATGGATGGATGGATGGACAATGACTGGATGGATGGAAGGGCTATATAGTGGATGGATGCATGAATGGATGGGTGGACAATGACCTGGATAGGATGGACTGCTGTAGGCTGATAGTGGATGGATGCATGATATGGATAGGAGTACTCTATTGGTGGATTGATAGCCTGATGGATGGATGGATGGGTGGACAATGACTGGATGGATGGAAGGGCTGATAGTGGATGGATGCTGAATGGGATGATCAATGGATGATATGTGGATGGATGCATGAATGGATGGGTGGATGATATCAGCTTCCTGACCTGGATGGCCATGCTGATGAGTGATACTGGAGGGTTTATATATGATCAATAATTATATCATACTGGATGGATGGAAGGGCTGATAGTGGATGTATGCATGAGTAGATGGGTGGATTATATAGCTTCCTGGGATGGCCATGGATGAGAATGTTGTACAATGACTGGATGATATGGAAGGGCTGGATAGTAGATGGATGCATGAATGGATCGATATTATATGATTCCCTGCCAAATGGATGCA
The DNA here is from genome assembly GCA_033675265.1 of Actinostola sp. cb2023. NCBI lineage: Eukaryota > Metazoa > Cnidaria > Anthozoa > Actiniaria > Actinostolidae > Actinostola > Actinostola sp. cb2023. The sequence goes on from JAUJYZ010000013.1 coordinate 433,147, forward strand.
TGTAGATGGGTGTACACTCTATGTCTACATAGATAATGATATATATCAGCTTCCTTGGGCACAATAGGATATGTAGATATGGATGCTATGTCTACATAGATAATCCATATTGATATCAGCTTCCTTGGCCAAATAGGCCATGGATGGATAGACAGTTGATGGATGGATAGGATGGATTATATCAGGATGGCCAATGGCCATGGATGTAGATATGTTGTACTACTGGATTGGATGATAATGGATATTATATCAGCTTGGATGGGATAGGCCATGCATGTAGATACAGTTGTACAATGACTGGATGGATGGAAGGGCTGATAGTGGCCAAATGGATGCATGAATGGATGGGTGGACAATGACTGGATGGATGGAAGGGCTGATAGATACATAGATAATCCATATTATATCAGCTTGAATGGATGGGTGCATTGATAGCCTACTATGGGTGGATGTCTACATAGATAATCCATATTATATCAGCTACCTGTGGGCCAAATAGGCCATGCATGTAGTATGAGTTGTACTACTCTATTGTCTACATATGATAATCCATATGGATATCAGCTTCCTTGGGCCAAATAGGCCATGCATGTAGATGGAGTTGTACTACTGGAGGGTGGACAATGACTGGATGGCCATGCATGGATAGGGTTGTATACTCTATTGTCTACATGAGATAATCCATGAATGGCTTCCTTGTGCCACAATGACATGGATGGATGGACGGGCTACTCTAGTGGATGGATGCATGCATGTAATGGATGGGTGGATCCATATGATATCAGCTTCCTTGGGCCAATGGCCATGCATGTAGATACAGTGGTACTACTCTACTGTCTACATAGAAGGGCATATTATATCAGCTTCCTTGGGGATGGATGTGATATGAACTCTATTGTCTACATGAGATGGTGGATTGATAAATAGGCCCTGATGGATGGATGGGGATGGGTGGTACTACTCTATTGTGACATAGGATGGATGGAAGGGCTGATAGTGGATAGGCCATGCATGAGATGGATGTACTACTCTATTTCTACATAGATAATGATGATGGATGGATGGGTGGACAATGACTGGATGGATGGAAGGGCTGATAGTGGATGGATGCATGAATGGATGGGTGGATTGATAGCCTGATGGATGGATGGGTGGACAATGAATGGATGGATGGATGGAAGGGCTGATAGTGGATAGGCCATGCATGGAGATACAGTTGGGATGGAGTAGTGAACGACAAACACTCATTCCATTACAATGTAAACAGTTGTACTACTCTATTTTCAAAAACGATTTCTCACCTAAACTTGTAGCAAGCTGTACCCTCAAAAGCTGTTCTTTCTGGGTAGAATTTCCTTTAAGACAGTGAGACAAAGCTACAGCTGCGCACCAGTTGGCCAACGGATCCGTGCTATAAAAATGAACATTTAAAAGGAAAATTTGTCTTGGCAATTGTTGAGTAGCATTCTTTCATTTAGAGTGTGGCTGAGTTATAATTCTATTCTATATCTTGATAATTATTACTGTACGTCAGGGCAATTATACACATGTAATATGCATTGAACTGCAAATATTGTTAAAATCACTGGTAGCAATAGCCTTATATTCAGACTGCTCATGGTAGTCAGCAATGCCAAATGGTAGAAGTAAGACTCTCTGAGACTACAACATTTAGAATTCAAGCCTCAGATTTTGTTTCTTGGACAAATATTTGTTATTTGTTTATTTCCATATTATATGGAAATAAATGAACCTTTGAATCAGATAATCCATATTATATCAGCTTCCTTGGGCCAAATAGGCCATGCATGTAGATACAGTTGTACTACTCTATTGTCTACATAGATAATCTTATAGTTACCTAAACAGACCAGCACACAAGAGTTGCCCTGCAGAAAAAGATGCAGCTGCAAGAGATATAAGAAATAAATTATATAAAAAATATTGATGGACAATAATATTATAATAATATTATTATTATTATTGTCATATCAATCTTATTATGACTAAAAGCATAGAGTTTCAATCTGCTCAGTGGTATACATGTAGTTCAGTGTCTACTGTCAGCCATAGAAAACTGAGCAAGTAGTAGTCTCCCTACACATTTCCTACACTCGAGAAAATACACCTATTCCAAATATCGTTGTCCAGGCCGAAAGCAACAAGCAAGAAGCTGACGACCACAAAGGACTTTGGGAATCTCCTAATTAATTAATTTATCCGTGGTACTTGAGAAGTTATCCCCACGAGCGTTGAATATCAATCATTTGGAACTATTCGGCCATTTGAAAATGCATGTTGTCAAAATGTCTACGAATGAATAAATAAATAAAGCGAAAGTCCCAATGCCCTTTGCGGTCGTCAGCTTGTTGCTTGTTGCTTTCGACCCGGACAACGATATTTGGAATAGGTGTATAAAGAACTCTTAACAAGCTAGAGTCGTACTCAGCTATGCCTCATGTCACTCTTACGCTTGTGAAGAGTTCTTTATATTTTCTCTCGTGCGTCAATAACGCAATGGCCGCATGGACGTGAGTTGACTAATTGATCATTATTCTTGCTAAGGCATATGCTGTGAAATTTACCCTCGGAAACTGGATGCTCCTCTAAGCTTCATACATTTATTTGCCCTTGAAACTTGTATCAGGCTTTCTTGGGCAAATATCACAGCACAAGCCCAATGGATGTAACTACTGTATTGGATACCTAGACAGTGAGTATGGTTGGAAGCCATTTTACACTGATTGGTTCCGAATGTTTTATAAACTTACCGACATCTGTTGAAGATGGTAATAACGTTGAAACTATCAGGCTTTGACCTTGTTCATTTTTATATAAATAGCACTAATGGGAATAAAATGGGAAAGAATGAATGAGAAGTGAAGGTGAGGATGACAATTAATAGTGCTGAGCACCAACAAACCTGTGGCCCTCGTTGGTGAGATAGTAATGTAAGTACAGACATGGTTATATGGTAGCAATATGATTTGAATTGAACCTACTTGAAAGCAGTAAAGAACAGCACATCTCAAGCTGAAGGGTTGTTTATCGTTAATCATGGACATCAGAAGAACAACAATGGCTGGTCTGAAATGTGCATAACAATTAGATTAATTATTGTCATATTGAGTGGACATTGGATGCTTTTATTTCAGCACATTTAAAATTCCAAACTGTTCCTTGTAACTTTATTATGATACAACAAGAAAGTGTTTCATTTTACAGTGGACAGTAGTTGCGTGACAGCGATCTAGGGATGTTATTCCAATGTATTCCTATTCTGAAATAAGGTCAATCGAAAGCACCATAAGCAGACACCCTCAAGTGGACACCTGCAGACGTGGACAGCAAATGGTTGTTTTCATTGTCATTTATTAGGATTAAAGTCTGGACTGATGGCATGTACATAGCACTGAATCTGGTGTTACATGTACATGTATATAAATACCGGTAAGTAAGTATTGTACGGTACCTTGGAGGTTCAGAGGGTGCATTGACTTGTGAGAAGTACTCTTGATTGGCTGGAAATCCCCGTATTAATTCTGACACAGTATTAATAGCCTAAATGAGAATGAAGTATAAACATTGGTGATCTATGGTGATACTTATACTATAATTATTATTATTATACTACATGTACCATTATTCACGATAGGCAAAGAATGGTCAAAATCTTATGTTTTTAAAGCCAGGTAATGCTGTTGTCATGGTTTAATTATACACTTTCCTTATTAGAGTCGTTTTCGTACGAGTGGGAAACCTACGGTACCTTGACACTCAAATGGCTTCCTTTCTGAACCAATCAAAAAGCGTGCAGATGCATCTCATCCATTCAAACTCTTTCAATACGGCAAGGCGTGGTGCGGTGACGGTGTGGTAACTATCCTACTCATACAAAAACAACTCTAAGCTACATGTACATGTATGCCATCAGGAATGTTCACACTCTTTGTATTACCAAGCGACAACCTAGACAAAAGTTGTGAATGGTAAAGTTGCAATAGCCTTCTGTCAATCATAAACATCATATATACCAAATGCATATACCAAATGTATCCAAGCAATAGATGTCTTTGATTCTGTATCGTGATCATAACTCCATACCCGTAGGTTTCCCACTCATACAAAAATGACTCTATTGCAAACGGTGGTAAAATAAGCCAGTGACGGCACAACAAAACTTTGCGCTGGGAATTCCCAATACTGAAGTGCAAATATGACTTGGAACAAACCAATGTTTTTACGAATGTTACTCTATTATAGACAGTGATATACCTCTGTTAGAATGTCTGCAGGAATGCCACTAGCCATAAGAATATCACAAAGTAGTTTTAGTAAACCTAAACATGTAAACACCATTAACAACAATGAGATGTAACTAGCTGAAAACAGCAAAGGGGTCTATGCAAGAACGATGTTAATGATAACTGATCAAACACTAAATTCTCCTCTAGGCTCCTTGAATTCTAAAAGAGAATTTTAAAAGAGGATTTTGATCAAAAGTCACTTACACAATTCTTACACAGAAAATCAAAGCTCAGAGTTGGAATACCGTGAGCGACAAAAGGATATATCTAAAAGTGAAGATACATGACGTACACAGTGCATGTGATATGAGCATGTCCACTTCAGTCTACAATTTGTTGTGCGCAATGTTGCAGAAATAGGATCTCATTGTACTTCAATAAGGTGGCTCTAAACACTATTGCAACAGTAGACAGTAGAGTATAAACCTGTTCTTACCAGATTGATTCATCATCTTCTGTGCACCAGTACTTGCTTGATGAGGGTTATCAGGAGAAACAAGGATTCTAACAACCTGTCACAAAGAGAAACAACGTCAACATGGCGAAATCCTGTTTAGCCTACAATGAAGAACTGAAGTGTGCAAGAACACCATAAGTGATCTCTGATCAAAATCTTAAATATCCTTGAAGTTCTTTGAATTCAAAGGAGAATTTGGGTTTTGATCACAAGTCACTTACATGTACAATGTTCTGCAGGGAGCCCATCAATATATTGCTCTGACTTTTTTGGAGCGCAATTCAGAACAATTGGCTCAGTGGCATTTGTACTGCATCTTAGGACATTACACTTTAACGTCATGTTTTCTGTAATCACACAGTGAAATACTGGAAGCTGGGTACCCTTGAAACTTGAAACAACTCTTTCTGTCTTATTCTCAAAATTGTACAGAAAAGACGATTTAATGTGTCCATCTTAGAGGGGTATCTGCCTGAGAGATCACAGAGGGATGGATGGATGAATGAATGAATGAAAAACTGCACCTTAAGCATTAGTTGCACATTGGAAACTTTTTGTTCTGACCAACCACTTTCATTTTCTCCTAAAACAAAAATCAAAGAGAATGTATAAAGTAACAGTAAATGAATAATATAATAATAATATCAATAATATAATAATAATATCAAAAATATAATAATAATATCCTCACACTGAAACCTTTGTGCGTGACAAGTAGAGCATACATGTACATGTATATCCAAAGTGGGCGATTCAATTAGGAATTTGTCATTTTATCTGTTATCTTAGAACACATCCCCACAAGCGGCATCTCTTTAATTTTAATCATGAATGGATAAAGTTATTGTATTGTATTGAAATTCATTGATGCACAATCCTCCATGATACTACAGAATAAATACTGTCTTGCATATATACTCTTCAAATAAGGAAATGAACAGATACATGTGGCTCTGTGTTGCTACAATATTCAAATAATGTTCTTAGATTTCACAATACCTTGCATTGCTAAGGCAGACAACCCAAAGAAAGGAGTGAATCTCTGGATAAAACTGAAATATAAATGAATGAATGAATGAATGAATAAATGAATGAATGTATAAAAGAATGAATGAATGAATGAATGAATGAATGAATGAATAAATGAATGAATGTATAAAAGAATGAATGAATGAATGAATGAATGAATGAATGAATGAGCCACAATGAATGAATGAGATATATTCAATGAATGAATGAATGAATGAATGAATGAATGTATATGAGAATGAATAAATGAATGAATCCTACAAGAATGAATGAATGGTAGATGATTTGAATGAATGAATGAATGAGAATTGAATTGAATGAATGAATGAATGAATTGAATAAATGAATGAATGAATGAATGAATAAATGAATGAATGTATAAAAGAATGAATGAATGAATGAGTAAATAAATAAATAAATAAATACACCTAATTGCAGAAAGGTTGTCCACCTCGGAAAAGCACATTTACACATTTACACATTTGCACATTTACACATTTGCACTTTTACAAGCGCTGAAATACAACTATCCACCTGAAATCTTCTGTATAAGGCTGCGGCATTCTTATGGCAGTATACTTCTACTGAATCTATTGACTCTGGGTTCCACTTGCGCAAAACAAATATACACGTGATGTTGCGAATGTGCAAATGTGCAAATGTGTAAATGTGCAAATGTGTAAATGTGCTTTTCCGAGGTGGACAACCTTAATGCAATTGAGTGTATATAAATGAATAAATAAATAAATAAACAAACGAACGAACGAACAAATGAATAAATAGTAATGAATAAATGAATGAATAAATAAATACATCACTTCAATATTAAATTATATAACAACATTTCAGCCTATAATCCCAGGCATTCTCTACCCCTGTTTACAGCCCAAGTGCATACAAGCCTGTGAGAGCTGTTCGATAATTAATCACTTTGAGACGAAGTGTGGAGAATCTACCAATGCAGGTAATCTAATGATTATAGTTTCCTTTGGTGCCTAATAATAGTATTTATTATAATATGGCAAGTAAAAAATTCATTTGGTGAATTGTAATCAGCAGTCCCATATGGACCGTAGTGAACGAAAACATCCTTTTTATGTGTATTTGTTGGTGCAGAAGCCATATTAACCTCATTTGCTCGGTCCGTACTGTAAGTTATGGATCCTCATTTTCTCTCTCACTTTTTAGGAAAACACTAGATAGCAATGACCTAAACCAGGTCAAGATTTGAATAACAATAGGAACTATTGTACAACAATAGGAACTATTGTTAGATATGCTCTATTGTTATTCAAATCTTGACCTGGTTTAGGTCCTTGCTATCTAGAGTTTTCCCACTTTTTCAGGCCCACATGCTATGTGCTTCCGCCATAACTCAGTGAACAAAACATGTTCATAACTTATGGTACGGATCTCACACTCGGTTGATAAGAGGTTTATAAAACACAGTAACTAACGGTATGTATATTCACCTTCCTTCTCTGAAGAAATTCTGATTAGAAACATTATTTCTTAACAAATTAGCCATTAGACGAAGACAGTCTTCAACCACAATGCCTGTTATCAAGGAAAAATAGAAAATAAATGTTATAACATCAATGATTTGCAGAGGTGTTTGGCTTAAGGTACCAGGGGACCTTCGTGGCCACTGTTCACTGAAAGCCGCGTAGCGCGCTAACCACTCGTCCAACATGTATAAAAGTATACATTTTATTGAAGCTGAATAAATGCAGATTCTAAATTTGCTGGAGATTATTTCCTATTATTTTGGTAAATATTATTTTGTTATTGCACATTTTAGAAAATTCGACCGGCTTTGTTCAAAGAGAATTGTGCACGCGGGGAATTCAATCGATTTCTAAACGAAAAGTCACTTTTTAATGAGCACCTTTGTTCTAAAAAAACCGTGTCTCCGATTTTTGATATGTTGCCTCGTTTAAAAGTTATTTGATGACTTATGTGTAAATTGCTTAAAAACACATTATTGAACTTTGGCAGCAAATATCTCCTCAACAAAAGCATTTATCGGAAATCGGAGACACGGGTTTTTTAAAACAAATTGTGCTCATGACAATGGCACTTTCCGTTTAAAAATCGATTGAATTCCAGCGTGCACAATTCTCTTTGAACAAGGCCAGTAGAATTTTCTAAAATGTGCAATAACAAAAAATATTTACAAAATAGGAAATAATCTCCAGCATATTTAGAATCTGCATTTATTCAGATTTAAGAAAATGTAAACTTTTGTACATGTTGGACGAGTGGTTAGCGTGCTACGCGGCTTTCAGTGAACAGTGGTCACGAAGGTCCCCTGGTACCTTAAGGTGGTTCCCGCATAATGAATGACCGGTTTGCCGTATTTTTTAACTCGCTCGCTCCGCGTCAATATTGCTTGGATTTTATTGTGCTTAACACAAATACTAATTCAACTATTCTGCCTTTCGACGGTGTATTCAAAATTATCATTGTAAGCCGCGTTTGTGAATGCCAGCTGATATTCAAATGACACTATTTTCACTAAAACTGCTGCCAAGCGTTATTCCCTCGTACAATTTTTTTTAAACTTCGTGAACGGCCTTTTAAGGTCCCTAGTAATGTTCTGACGAAGTAAGAAGGAAATTGAAATCAAGATCAGATTCCAATAAAGATTGAAATTCAGAGTCCGCGGACTCTGTTAGAGTCCGACTCTGTTTGAGTTAGAGTCCGCGGACTCAAAGTTAGAGTCCGCGGTCTACCAGTCCAGTCCAGTCCATGACAATCTCAGTCCAGTCTGCGTTATACAGTATGCCGCTTAGAAGGGGTGTCCATGTTAGAGAGGTGTCTAGCTTAGCAAGACATCCATATTGGAGAGGTGTCTGGCTTAGAAGGGGTGTCCATGTTAGAGAGGTGTCTGGCTTAGAAGGGGTGTCCATGAGGTGTCTAGCTTAGAAGGGGTGTCCATGTTAGAAAGGTGTCTAGCTTAGAAGGGGTGTCCATGCTAGAGAGGTGTCTAGCTTAGAAGGGGTGTCCATGTTAGAGAGGTGTCTAGCTTAGAAGGGGTGTCCATGTTAGAGAGGTGTCTAGCTTAGAAGGGGTGTCCATGTTAGAGAGGTGTCTAGCTTAGAAGGGGTGTCCATGTTAGAGAGGTGTCTAGCTTAGAAGGGGTGTCCATGTTAGAGAGGTGTCTAGCTTAGAAGGGGTGTCCATGTTAGAGAGGTGTCTAGCTTAGAAGGGGTGTCCATGCTAGAGAGGTGTCTAGCTTAGAAGGGCATCCATATTGGAGTGGTGTCTGGCTTAGAAGGGGTGTCCATGCTAGAGAGGTGTCTAGCTTAGAAGGGGTGTCCATGTTAGAGAGGTGTCTAGCTTAGAAGGGGTGTCCATGTTAGAAAGGTGTCTAGCTTAGAAGGGGTGTCCATCACAAAATTTAGAGAGGTGTCTAGCTTAGAAGGGGCTTGTCCCATCCATATTCTTTGAGTGCAGTGTCTGCAGTGGTTAGAAGGCTTCTGTCCATGCTAGAGAGGTGTCTAGCTTAGAAGGGGTGTCCATGCTAAAGAGGTGTCTAGCTAAAGTGGCTAATTGAAGAGGTGTCTACATGTAGGTTAGAGGGGTTTACTAGCTTGGAGAGGTGTCTAGCTTAGAAGGGGTGTCCATGTTAGAGAGGTGTCTAGCTTAGAAGGGCATCCATATTGGAGTGGTGTTTGGCTTAGAAGGGGTGTCCATGTTAGAGAGGTGTCTAGCTTGGAAGGGCGTCCATATTGAAGAGGTGTCTACATGTAGCTCAGAGGGTTTACTACAAAAATGTAGCTTGGAGAGGTGTCTAGCTTAGAAGGGGTCTCTTCTTACCTCCATCACTATGGCCTTCTTCAGCAATAATTTCAAACAGTCTGTCAAATGCACTCTCAAAGGCTACAATTTTCTGTAAACCAAACAAGGTAAATTTATATTCTTAAATTACTACCTGTTGAGGTCTGTTCACATACATAAATAAATTGATCTAAATGTTTTGTATTAAAAAGTGACTTGTGATCTAAATCCAAATTCTCCTTTGGAATTCAAAGTGGCTAAAGGAGGATTTAGATTTTGATCAGATCACTGCCTCCAGTTCTTTGCAATGTTAAGTTGAAAAGTTTTTATGCATTTCATGTCCGTCCATGGCAACGATACTAGGGACCTTACGAACGAGAACATTCTAGGACGGGAACTTGAGGACGACAGCGCACGCACTGACGAATAACGGTTCAAAACGTTGATGTCCGCGACGGCAATCTACGACAGCACTTCACCTGTTTTCAAGTCGTAGATTGCCGTCGCGGACGTCAACGTTCGCTTTGAGCCGTTATTCGTCAGTGTGCGCGCCGTCGTCCTCACATTCCCGTCCTAGAATTTTCTCGTGCGTAAGGTCCCTACTATCTATCCAAAGTGGAGACTTTCGAAAATGCAAACTTATCGTCTCCATGTGAACAGTCGAAAATGCACATCAGTGTAGACGTTACCTTAACTCTGAAGAGAAAGTATATATAATTACATGCATGTACTTACTTGTATGGCAGCATTGGATTTCGTAAGTTGAATTAATAATAGCAGACCCTAAACAAACATCAAAAATACAAATGAGTATAGAAAAAAAGATAGTATACACTGTAGATAACAAAGACAAAATATTTACTGGTTTAGAGCCTCCCTCGATTAAACGCCTCCCTCGATTAAACGCCTCCCTCGATTAAACGCCTCCCCCGATTTGCACTGCATCTGATAGCATAATTATTAATAAGCGCTGCCCTCAAAAAAGCGCCTCATTCAAAACCCCAAAAATGTAAACGAGTACATACGGTACACATCAACGACTAGCCCCATTTATCAAAAAAAAGAAAGATAGAAAATGAGCCACGGCTTAGCTAACTTGCAAACGAAAAGAGCTGCAACTAATTTCTGTTGTATAAATGGGCCTAATGCCACTACCTAGTATACTATTAGTATAATTCAGCCTATCGCTGCAATGCTTTGATAAATTAACTAACTATCTATCTATCTATCCACCATTTGCACGATAACGTGACTACTGGAGGTGAAAGTCAAGTGGTAAGTCTGCAATAGACTATCAAATACACATCATTGATATCTATGTAGTCTATTTCTAACTACCAGTCATGACTTCTGTCTCGAGTGGTCAGGTCGTAATACAAATGGTCATAACTACACGAGAAGCAAATACTGCAATAGCAATTATGAGATAGCAGACCTCATTTCTTATAATCTCTCTGCTATCTGCGAGGAGATCCATAAGTCTTGAAACACCTTCAGAAACATAATCATTTCATTAGAATTTCTTATTATCATCACATGTACACTTACACAGAAGGTCTCGCCACTAAAGGAAGGAAAGAAAGAAAAAAGGAAGAAAGGAAGGGAGGGAGGAAGGAAGGAAGGAAGAAAGGAAGGGAGGAAGAAGGAAGGAAGGAAGGAAGGAGGAAGGAAGGAAGGAAGGAAGGAAGGAAGAGAAGGAGGGAGAGGAGGGAGGGAGGAAGGAAGGAAGGAAGGAAGGAAGGAAGGAAGGAAGGAAGGAAGGAAGGAAGGAAGGAAGGGAGGAAGGAAGGGAGGAGGGAGGGAGGAAGGGAGGGAGGAAGGAAGGAGGGAGGAAGGAAGGAAGGAAGGAAGGAAGGAAGGAAGGAAGGAAGGAAGGAAGGAAGGAAGGAAGGAAGGAAGGAAGGAAGGAAGGAAGGAAAGAAGGAAGGATGAACATAGGAATGAACAAAGTTAAGGAAGGATGGAATCAAAGGAAGGATAGAAGAAAGGAAGGAGAGGGATGGAGGGAAGTGAATAGGAGGGGAGGGGATAACAAAGTGAGGGTGGGAGTGCAACAGAGGGAGTGGAAGAGAGAATTACCGAAATCTTCAGGCAGAGATTAGAAAGATGAGTTAGAAGATAGCCTCAAATAGAAATGGGAAGACAAAATATACCACATCTTTATATCAAATAATCTCACCCATTGGGCTTATTAGTATACATTGTTGAAGGAGATTCCTAAAACAAAATGGAGAATTCAAGTTACACATCAATTGAAATTGTACACATTTATGATAAAATACTTTGATGAAATTCCCGGCTCTTACTTCGTGTACCGGCACGGTTGACATAATTCATAAATAGCAAACCTATTGTATTCTTTGTGAGATAATTAGTATTATTATTATTATTATTATTATAATTTGGAGTTTTTTGTTGTTTCTGTTGAATTATGTCAACTATGTCGGTACATGAAGGAGCCAAATTCCCTTACGGCTTGTTCGTCAACAGCATTTTAAGTAGTTTGACAGTAGGCCAGCGTACATGAAACTCATACTCCTACACAAAACATCAAAGACAAAAGATTTTTTATGTCAAATAATTTATGAAGTTTGAACATACAATATCTTCAAGGATCATTGATGGAACATGTAAATTGAATGAATGAATGAATGAATGAACGAATGATGGAATAGAATCAATAACTAAATGAATCAATCAATAAAGGAAGAAGTGATGGAAGGAATAGAATCAATGAATAAAACTGATAATGAATAAATGAATGAAAAATTGAATGAATGAATGAATGAATGAATGAATGAATGAATAGAATCAAAAATTACATCTGGTAATGCTTAAATAAATGAATAAATGAATGAATGAATGAATGAATGAATGGAATGAATGAATGAAAGAAAGAAAGATTGATTGAATGAATGAATGGATGGACAGATGCGCTGATTGGTTAACTAATAGATGGATGGATGAATAAATGATGAATAAATGAATGAATGAATGAATGAATGAATGAAAGAAAGAAAGATTGATTGAATGAATGAATGGATGGACAGATGCGCTGATTGGTTAACTAATAGATGGATGGATGAATAAATGAATGAATGAACAAATGAAAGATTGATTGAATGAATGAATGGATGGATGGATGGACAGATGCACTAATTTGTTCATGAATAGATGGATGGATGAATAAATGAATGAATGAACAAATGAAAGATTGATTGAATGAATGAATGGATGGATGGATGGACAGATGCACTAATTGGTTCATGAATAGATGGATGGATGAATAAATGACTAAATGAACAAATGAAACTGTACCTCTAGAATCTCCAACAATAAAGTAACATTATCTGAATTTTTGATAAAAATTTCTGTAAATTGCAGTCCAACATCAGAGTCTGACTGGGCAGTTCCATTCTTTGCCGGTGTTTGTTCATCTGTCAGACATAACAAATCAATATGTAAACTAATCATTATATGGACAACCTACATGTAGCAGTTGGACAGACAGACAGACCCAATGCAAGACAGAAAACAGACAGATGGACAGACAGACCCAAGACAGAAAGATGGACGGACAGACAGGCAGATGGACAGACATAGAATAGACAGACAGACAGACCCAAGACAGAAAGATGGATGGACAGACAGGTAGATGGACAGACAGGTAGATGGACAGACATAGAATAGACAGACAGACATACAGACAGACCAAAGACAGAAAGATGGATGGACAGACAGGTAGACAGACAGATAGACAGACCCAAGACAGAAAGATGGATGGACAGACAGATAGACAGACCCAAGACAGAAAGATGGATGGACAGACAGGTAGACAGACAGATAGACAGACCCAAGACCGAAAGATGGACGGACAGACAGGCAGATGGACACTGGACAGACATAAAGATAGACAGACATACATACAGACGGATGGACAGACAGACCCAAGACAAAAAGATGGACAGACATACAGACAGATGGACAGACAGACAGACCCAAGACAGAAAGATGGACAGACAGACAGACAGAGACAGACAGAAAGATTGAGACAGACAGACAGATGGAGAGACAGAAAGGATGACAAGCAGTTACTGAAGTTGTTAATTGACAGACACTGAGACAGACAGACACAAACAATTTCCATGGCAACAAACAAACTGCAGATAAGGATCCAAACAACATGCAGGTACAGGTGTCTGCTTACAAGAGGTGTCTGCTTATGGGAGCTGTCAGTTAGTGGAGGTTCCACTGTACTTACCCTGTGTTTGTGGCTCAGTAGACATGATATTACACATTGTTTCTAGGGACATTCCAACTATCTCTGTGTCACTCCTAAACATTATTCACTGATATTAGAGATGCAGTAAACTACCAGTATGTTAGAATTATATCTTAGAGAGGTGTCTGTCTTAGAGGTGTCTGTCTTAGAGGTATCTGTCTTAGAGAGGTGTCTGTCTTAGATAGGGATCTGTATCTTAGATACAGTATAGGTGTCTGTTTAAGAAGTACATGTACATGTACATACATGTATCTGTGCTAGAAAGGTATCTAGCTGTCTTGGAAGTGTATCTGTCTTAGAGAAGTGTCTGTCCTAGAGGTATCTGTCTTAGAGAGGTGTCTACCTTAGAGAGGTGTCTGTCTTGTAGAGGTTACTGTCTTAGAGGTGTCAGACTTAGAGAGGTGTCTGTCATAGAGAGGTGTCTGTCTTAGAGAGGTGCCTGTCTTAGAGAGGTGTCTGTCATAGAGAGGTGTCTGTCTTAGAGAGGTGTCTGTCTTAGAGAGGTGTATGTCTTAGGTGTCTGTCATAGAGGTGTCTGTCATAGAGGTGTCTGTCATAGAGGTGTCTGTCATAGAGGTGTGTCTTAGAGAGGTGTCTGTCTTAGAGGTGTCTGTCTTAGAGAGGTGTCTGTCTTAGAGAGGTGTCTGTTTTAGATAGGTGTCTGTCTTATATAGGTGTGTGTCTATATTGTTTATACTGTCTATGTATTGACTGTACATTGTATTACACACCTGTCAGTCTGTAATACTTTAATAAGTAACGACATGGCTTGGGTCCCAACTTCTAGTCTGAATTTCTGTATCAAATAATACAACACATTTATACATGCACTGCATTGTAATATTCTTCAAATAAAGTTATCGAATTCATGAATAATTAATGAGGGAAATACAATAGAAATCATAAGCGTAGCAGACATCTGTAAATCGGATACAGAATCGTCCTCATTTGCATTCAACTTTAACTTGGATTTTCTCGGCCAAACTGTTTTGTAAATGTATCATCCAAATTATAGTAAAACATCCACTTATACATCGTTGGATTCGATAAGTCAGATACAATATCGCTCATATTGTATATAGTACTTATCATTCATTCAACACTCATTGAGCCTGGAGTAATAGTCTAGTTAACAATTATACTACGAGTTCGAGGTTTCTATGAGGCAGTAGTCAACAAAGCGCATAGTACCGAGTTGACTATCCTCATGGAAAACGAGAACAAGTAGTCTAATTGTTTTAGCATAAACCATCCAGTAGGTCAGTAGAAAATGACAGAAACAAGCAACAGACAATAATTCGTTGACAAACTCCTCTGAAATATTAGCAAAATGCGACGACGAAGCTGCCATTTGGTTTGTTTACATCTACTCGGGGTCCAGGGGCGGATCCAGGGGGAGGGTTCTGGGGGTTGCAACCCCCCCTATGGATATTTTTTTAATACTTGTATATGTCAGTATGTCTGTCCGTAGGTCCCTCTTGCCTTTCAGCTCTCTCCCTCGTAAGAATAATATAATTAATATAATTAATTCATACTGTTTGCACGACCGTTCAACTTCGAGGGCGGTTTGACTGATAACTGAAAGAACCTGCCTTTTTTAGCGGCAAAAGTTCAAGGCAAGGTCTCACGTAAATATTAAATTTTATTGAAAATGATTTAACAAATCCGGAAAAACACCCAAAACAAATTTAAAGACTACACTTGTTGTTGAAATCGAGAAAATGTTGCCAAAAGTTATCTCCAACTCGAAAAAATCCGCGAAAAAGTGATTCGAACAGCGCTGAGAATGTACGAACTGAAATTGTTTACTAACTTGACTTTTTATATTTCTTCGCTTTTCGAAACTTAGTTTTACACACTAAGCTCACCCAAGAAGACTCTTCCAAGCATCTTTGTTGGATGTCCAATAAACTCACAATTTTACTGAAAATTGAGTTTTGTTGTGTTACTGTAATAAAACAACTCCAGATCTCTAAAAATTGCATTTCAGAGCTTGTAGATTTCAAAATTTTCTGGGGGGGCATACCCCCACACCTCCCTAGTAGTTCGCGGCTTCGCCGCTCAGATAACACAACCCCCTGTTTAAAATAACCCTGGATCCGCCCCTGGGGTCTATGAGCTGATAGACCACTAGTAGCGAACCAATCAGAATCAGGATTTGCGATAGACCACTGGATGGTTTATGCTAACTCCTGTTAACTACTCAAATAATGTACAGTTGTATCTGTGGAAGGTCTTTATCCAACGGATAGTTTAATACTACATCAATGTATCCAGTAGATAATGATTCACCCAATAGTACTAGAGTTTTCGTATGAAGTACAACTGTAGTTGTTACGGTATATGGTTTGTGCCATATGATGACAGTAACGTGCCGTGACCATGCAGTGTCTACTTGCATTCTGATTGGTTGAACAAAGACTTTGCGCACTGTGATTGGTTTAAAGAGCCGTTTACACGGGCAATTTTATCGAGCATGTTCGAAATTGCAGCGATTTGGCTGCAATTTTATCGCCGCTACTGAAATCGCCGGTAGTTTACACGGGCGATTTGTGGTTGCAATAACATCACCGACAAAATCGCCAATAAAATCGCTCGTGTAAACGGCCCTTAATAGAATGTCTTTGATTTCGTACCATAACCATCACTCTGTACCGTAGGTTTCCCACTCACGAATACGAAAACAACTCTAAGGATTTACCCAACAAACAGTACTATCTCCTCTTTAAACTCAGGAGAGCTAGTCGTCACAGTCATGACAGGTGACTCAGGGTAGTAGTAGCCGGTGGAAATCCCTTGGTTCCTTGTCACCGAATTACACCATTGCTTAACTGTGCCAAGTAGTCAGTGATGTTAAAAATGTTACGTTTAATAAGTAATAGATACAATATGAGCGGCGATCTATATGGGATTTACAAACTCGAGCCATACTCGATAGTTTGTAAATCCCATACAGATCGGGCGCGAATATTGTATCTGACTTATTGAATCCAACAATGTATAATTGGATGTTTTACTGTAATTTGGATGATAGGAAACAGTTTGGTCGAGAAAATCCATGTTAAAGCTGAATGCAAATGAAGACGATTCTGTATCCGATTTACAGATGTCTGCTACGCTTATGATTTCTATTGTATTTCCCTCATTAATTATTCATGAATTCAATAACATAATATATAAATAAACTTTATTGATGTGTCAACTTATTCTAGTTTATCACGAGTGATATTACTATCAATTGCGGACACCTAAATGTAAACCACATTTTCTCCTAATCGATAATAATTATTATTAAGTTAAATATAATAAGCTTAAATAAACTAGTAAGCTTACATGATACAATACATAACTTACATGTACATGTTATAAGCTTTTATGTACTTGAATAGTCAACACTTTGAATCCAGCTGATTTAATATTTGTACATCCAGTTGATGTAACGAACTAAGATAACAATTCTATTCTGTATTTTTCCCTTTATTGATCAACATTGTTGTTGTTGGAATCGTGTTTTTGTTTTGAATACAAAAAGACAATCCAAATGTTGTACTACACAATATCGCCATTTAAAATAACACCAACTACCTTTACATCCCTCAAAATTAAACTATACAATGGTGATACTTCAGTACATTATAAAGTAGTGTTTTAACGGTCTCGTTCTTACCTTAGAGAGCGATTTTAAAGCTCTAACAGCATCTCGTCTGTCTTCGAGCAGAGTAGACGAGTCTACTCGATCGCACAGTCGTTCAACCTTCCGACAAAAAGCGTCAAATAATTATCTTTCATTTCAAGATATGCGAGTAAAAAGCAGCCAGAGAGATAGCGTAGATAATATACTTACCGTTTCTTGAGCTGAGGGCTGATTTTCAGCCGAAGGACTGCCTAAAACAGACTTAAAACCACGCAAATAATTCATCTTTGCTCCAAAACTGATTCTCGGTAAATTTATTCGTGTACGCATGCGCGCAACGTGGCATTACAGAGGCGTCTGGGGTTCGGGTCATTTGCGGGACATTTACGGGATCGATAAGGAAGTTTTCTTTTCCCATGAAAACAAAAACAAAAAACAAAAAAAACAAAAAACGAAAATAATTTAACCGATAACGTTGAAAACAGACAAAAGTAACTTTCGTTTGAAGTGGTCCAGTAACAATGCAAAGAATACAAAGAGTACATTAATCAGGGGCGTAGCGTGCATATACGCAAGTACGCACGTGCGTACAATTTGGAAAAAAAATCCTTATATATATGTATAAGAATTATAAAAAACATAAAAATATTTAAAATAAAATGAAATCTCAGACAAAATTTTAACAAAAAGCGCGGCACATATAAATCTAATGCTCTTTAAGAAAATATAGAAACTGCTCACAGAAGACAGGAAAATGCTATTTTGGAAAATGCTATACCTCAAAAAAATTTCGTCGATTGCATGCCCCCGTACATCCCCTACGAGCTCGCGGCTTCGCCGCAACGTCAGATTGGGTAGAAAAGACATGTATAATGATGATTGTGAATTTAGTACAACCTCAAACAGAAAATAAATACCTAAAAAAACTTGGCCTTTTTAATCTGAGACACCCCAAGCGGTTATTACTATCGCTATTATATAACGGTAAGCGGTATATGACCATTTTAAAAAAAACCCGCATTTAGATAAACAAGACCTCATTTCTCAGTACGTAACTCGGGCTTATGAAAAGGACAATGTCAGTTTTACAGAACCTTTACATAAAGTTCCTTTACGAGGGAGACTAACCAATGAAGGGCTATACGAAATCAATTACACAACCTTAACATAAATGCTTTATATGAAACGATTTTTACATAAATCCTTTACACAAACTTTAAATAAAATCCTTTACTGAAAATCCTTTATATAACCTTTACATAAATCCCCCCATAAAACTGAGTGATAAATGCATTTTTACTATGTATTTATGTATAGCGAGAAAGTCCGCTGGAAAATCTTTAAAATGGTATTCCCTCCAAGGCTCTCTGATTTCTAAAATTTCAGGGGGGGATTTCATGCCCCCTTCACTGACCTGTTTTGAGCGTGGAAATTCGGTTTTCGTTTCTATGTGCGTACATTGCTCAAAAAAGCACTTTACTACTGCCATCTTACTGAAAATGTCAGGAGGACTGATACATCAAAAGACCATGTTCTCAATTCATTTTTGGAAAAGTTCATTCGTGAGAACAGCCTAGCTCGCAACATCATTTCACAGACAAAAGCATAAGGCGAAGAATTAGGAAAAAAGTCGTTTCATTTATAATAATAATAATAATAATGGAATGATCAACTACAATAACTTAATATTGAAGATCTTGAAAAAGCTTGCTCGATAGGATCAAATAAATCTCAATCGCTCTTTAAGAAAATATACCTGAAAATAAAAATATAAAAAAAAAAAAAAAAAAATAACTCGGGCTTCCTTAGGGAAGGGCCCCTATACATTTACTGTACTGAAATTTCTGTGCATGTTTTCTTTCGGGATACTGTGGCGACATTTGCTTCACAAAAAAATAAATGTTCATTTTTCGTCGTTTATTGTCCAGATTTCTTTGACGTACAATCCTTGGCTTTCTTCAAAAAATGACATTGGCAAAAGAATCTGAGCAGCTACAACATCTAATTGGGCCAAAAATTAGAAAAGACGATTTTTCCTATACATTTACTGTACTGAAATTTCTACGCCATGAATTTTGGATACAACCATCTCCACTATTCGTTGATTGTCCAGATTTTTTTGCATCCGTTATTTTATTTGTTACATTCAAAAAAAAGTTACCGACTTGGTGTCCTTTTTAATCTGAGACACCCCAAGCGGTAACAAATTACTGATTGCATGATTTTAAACACCAAAAGCGTAATTTCGGAAGCACTCTTGGTAATAATAACGCTATATTTTATTCTGTTGCTATTTTGATCATCAGAGCGAAAAAAGGCTGCATCTAATAGATTTAACAAGACGCTCAATGAGCGTATTCACTCGGGCTGATATGAAGGCAAGGAGCCCAATGTTTGTGGATTTGCGTGAGGAGAGATACTGACAATGACTTGACAGTGTGCGTGACTTGAGGGAGATTTACTATATGTCTGTCCAGATGATTTAGGGTCTATACGACCTTTCCGATTTAAAAAAAAAAACTGTAATTGACCTTTTCTGCGATTTTTTTTTTCCAACAATCTCAATAACATATACTGAAAGCATTTTGGTCCATTTCCTTTGAAATGGTAAAATTTTTGTGGATTTTTGGGCTGGATTTCAAGCAATTTGCAAAAAATGTATATTTTTGAGTAATGAAATTTATGCAAACTTTACACTTCAATAAAATGTTTACACTTTGACCGATCTCAGCATAAAAAAAAAAAACTGGCTTGGATGGGTTTACAAGACTTCTGTACATATAGCCTTTCTGTCAATAGATACCATAATAAAGTGTTACATGATTCACGTTCTACGGCGTTGGACGTGATTGTTAATTATCGAACAAGAGTCCGCGGAGATCTGGAATCTTTAAGTCAGAAACATGACAAGTCTCCCTCGTCATTGTGAGCGTCTTCTCAATTTCGAATAGATCCCTAAAATCTAATTGAGACGTTTATGATTTCGATTTTATTTTGCCGTTCACTGACCTGTTTGATGAAAGGTTTATAAAAATATAATAATAAATTCCATATTATAAAGAATTGACTAAATGTATTTACTTTCCCTTACATCTTCTTGCGACTGAGCTTGCAACGTCGACAAACTGTTTACTCCATGATAAGCTGATCACATGTTTACAACTAGATCTTAGCACTGCAAAAGAACAGGAATTTATCGAACATTGACCTTGCTCGATCGCCTTTGTCTCAATTCATTTTTGGATATGAGTTCGAGTTCGTGGAAAGGCGTAATATAAAACTGTAAGCCGACCAAACAACACGGTCTTTAACAGGCTCATTTCACAGACGAAAAAGCATACGGCTATCGTGTATGGAAAATATCTACGTTATGAAAGAGGTCTTTTTCATCGGTTTATTTAACAGATTTCTTTGCAAACGTCGCCTTAGCTTCAAAATCGGTTTGCAAAAGAATGCAGCTCAACAAATACAATCCTAGAAATGACGAAAAACCAGTTTTCCCATACTAGCTCTATATGGAACATTTCTAAGTTCGTAATAGGACTTTTTCAGAATCGGTTATTTTCCAGATTCTTTCATCAAAGTTTTTTCTTCAAAAATATTGCAAAATATTCTGAGCAAAAACAAAAGAAAAAAAAAAAAAAAAAAGTGTATTTTCTAACTCGGGAAAATTCCTTCGGATGGGCCCGAGTAAGGAAATCAGAATCGTTTATTTTCCAGATCAACCACAGGCTTCCCATCCTCGACCTTTGTGCATTTTTTCTTTCGGGGTTCCTGTGGCGACAGTTTTCCCTATCACATAAAAAAATAAATGTTCATTTTTCAGAATCGGTTTATTTTCCAGATTTCTTTGTATCAAAGTCTTGGGTTACCTTCAAAAATAGGTTTGCAAAAGATTCTGAGCAGCCACAACAATACAATTGCTAGAAAATTATGAAAAACCAGTTTTCCCATATTAGCTCTATATGGAAAATTTCTACGTTATGTAATTTTGAGAGGACTTTTTCAGAATCGGTTTATTTTCCAGATTTCTTTGCATCAAAGTCTTGGGTTTCCTTCAAAAATAGGCTTGCAAAAGATTCTGAGCAGCTACAACAAATAGAATGGCTAGAAATGACGAAAAACCAGTTTTCCCATACTAGCTCTATATGGAACATTTCTAAGTTATGTAATTTTGAGAGGACTTTTTCAGAATCGGTTGATTTTCCAGATTTCTTTGCATCAAAGTCTTGGGTTTCCTTCAAAAATAGGTTTGCAAAAGATTCTGAGGAGCCACAACAAATAGAATGGCTAGAAATTATGAAAAAACAGTTTTCCCATATTAAGTCTATATGGAAAATTTCTACGTTATGTAATTTTGAGAGGACTTTTTCAGAATCGGTTTATTTTCCAGATTTCTTTGCATCAAAGTCTTGGGTTTCCTTCAAAAATAGGCTTGCAAAAGATTCTGAGCAGCCACAACAAATAGAATGGCTAGAAATTATGAAAAACCAGTTTTCCCATATTAGCTCTATATGGAAAATTTCTACGTTATGTAATTTTGAGAGGACTTTTTCAGAATGGGTTTATTTTCCAGATTTCTTTGCATCAAAGTCTTGGGTTTCCTTCAAAAATAGGCTTGCAAAAGATTCTGAGCAGCTACAACAAATAGAATGGCTAGAAATGACGAAAAACCAGTTTTCCCATACTAGCTATATATGGAACATTTCTAAGTTATGTAATTTTGAGAGGACTTTTTCAGAATCGGTTGATTTTCCAGATTTCTTTGCATCAAAGTCTTGGGTTTCCTTCAAAAATAGGTTTGCAAAATATTCTGAGGAGCCACAACAAATAGAATGGCTAGAAATTATGAAAAAACAGTTTTCCCATATTAAGTCTATATGGAAAATTTCTACGTTATGTAATTTTGAGAGGACTTTTTCAGAATCGGTTTATTTTCCAGATTTCTTTGCATCAAAGTCTTGGGTTTCCTTCAAAAATAGGCTTGCAAAAGATTCTGAGCAGCCACAACAAATAGAATGGCTAGAAATGACGAAAAACCAGTTTTCCCATATTAGTTATATACATGTATGGAAAATATCTACGTTATGTAATTTTGAGAGGACTTTTTCAGAATCGGTTTATTTTCCAGATTTCTTTGCATCAAAGTCTTGGGTTTATTTCAAAAACAGGCTTGCAAAAGATTCTGAGCAGCTACAACAAATAGAATGGCTAGAAATGACGAAAAACCAGTTTTCCCATATTAGCCATATATGGAAAATATCTACGTTATGTAATTTTGAGAGTCCTGACTTTTTCAGAATCGGTTGATTTTCCAGATTTCTTTGCATAAAAGTCTTGGGTTTCCTTCAAAAATAGGTTTGCAAAAGATTCGGCTGGTTCATTTATTTTTAGTGCATTGTTTTGGTTTCTTAATTCACTTCCTTTCAGTTTAATCCTTTACAACTAACCTAAACACATAACTTACCCACCATAAAACCCTAAACCTAACCTTAGAACAACCCTCAGAAAAATTTAAACCACAACATATACATGTGTATTTATTTTATAAATGTCCTCGCGAGCTGTTGTGAATTCCAAACCTTATTCTCGTGACATTATTCAATCATCGATTTTACTAGCACACTTATTTCAAGAAAGGTTGTCGAGGACATCAGTCCATAGGCAATAGGTTATACGTCGTTCCAAGACCGAACTGCATTATGGTAACAGCTAGAATGGCATGTATGCCAGAAACATTTCATTATTCGATTCAAAATTTGTCTTGGTCTGTTGAAATTGAAACAGGTACGATATCATACAGGCTTTCATACCGTTTTAGCTATTCAATCTGTTACCATAATGCAGTTCGGTCTTGGAACGACGTATAACCTATTGCCTATGGACTGATGTCCTCGACAACCTTTTTGAAATAAGTATATAATACTGAGCTGGTATTGTCGACTGTGGAAATTCTGTTTTAAATTGTGCAAATAATAGGCTAAAGCTACTTCTGTATGACGATATAAAAACATTTTAGGTTTCAAAATATCTTTATGAAGAAGCCCGAGTTCACGCTAAAATATACCCTGGTCCCAGAGGCACGGACCCGCACTCTCCCTTACCGTACTTTTGAGCCGCAAAAGTGCCTCTGGGACCAGGGTAGCTAATAGAGCGTTTAAATTAATACAAATTACATTCGACTGTTTCCCCTCTGATTTACAAAGAGTGGAAAGAAAAAGTCATAAAAATTTAAAACGTGAAGATGTTTATCGAGATTGCATGTTGCTTCCGTGTACGAACGGTTTTATAATAATGAGACCCACTCCCTACCCCTCCCCCGAAAAGTGCACTAGTGTTAATTATTAGAGTTCTGAACTCTTTCAAAAATTTAGGAATTATTATTATTTATAGTAAAGAAATCACAATCTTGGAGGTATAAGTTATCCTGAAAGACTGATTGAGATCGACTATACTAACCGAGAATAAAGAATTTCAAGGCTGCTCGCGTTGGGACTATAGTCTAGTACTACCGAAAAATATGGCGGGTTGTCCATTTACCACAATCCCTTGCGCGCCAAAATACTACACCTTGTAAAATATATCGCAACTGAGTTTTGAGACCGTTTTAATATGTAAGTACGAAGCTGTTATATTATTTATGTGAACGTGTCAGATTGTTTGTAGATGTGAGGAGTGGTATAGGTTCGCAAAGGATTGTGGTACAGTGTACAACCGCCGAAGTGTGTCAGGTCTTCGTGTCGCTGCACAAAAGTCCTGGCTATTGTCGTTCTCTGTTTTGTTTTTGCATAAAAACACAATAGCCAGGACAATTTGTGCAGTTACACGAAGACCTTGCCCCAAAGCGAGCCCTAAATTAATCGCTACTCAATGATTAAGTTCGCTAAGAAACTAAACGATGATAGCTTCATTCAGGGACCGCAGTGGGGGGGGGGGGGGGGGGGGGGGGGGGGGGGGGGGGGGGGGGGGGACTTTTAGCCAAAAAGGTTGTCAAAATACGTTGTTGTCTGATATATACTAGTCTACTAGTATATATCCCCCCCCCCCCCCCCCCCTCCCCCCCCCTCCCCCCCCCCCCCCCCCCCCCCCCCCCCCCCCCCCCCCCCCCCCCCCCCACTTTCAAGGGTGATCCGCGGTCCCTGTCCGACATTTAATGGTGTGTTAGCACGAGGTTTCAGCGACCTCAGTGATTTTCTTGCATGTGTAAATGTACGAGGGGTTTTTGACTTTATCGTTCCCCAAAAATCGAGCTCATTCCCTAATTCTCCGCTTCCCCAAAGTAAAGGAATTGTATGATGGAGGAGGCTATGAAAAATCCATCCTTTTGGACATTTGCAAAAAGAGAAGAGCACGCGTATTTTCCAGTCCAATGACACAGGGAGCCCAACCATTTCTTCTGAGGCTGCTTATAAGAAATACAAATATATTTGCATGCGCGCGTATATTGGGATCCCTGTGTAAATCTATTTGTATTTATTACAAGTAGCCTTAGTAGAATTGCTTGGGTTGCCTGTGGTGGCTGGACTGAAAAAACGCGCATGGTCTACACCTCCACGGAGTTTTGAGCTCGGTACAAAGGAGCTCTGGTTTGCTTTCTGCCTTGCAGCTCTTTCACTTCATCGAGGTTTTCCTGTTCATCGGGTTCGCCATGGACTGGGGATTTTGGAATGTCGTAGTTTTGTGACAAGTCCACATCTCCTGGAGCGCTCTTCGGTATATCGTACGTATTCTTGCCAGGACTCTTTGGTATATCATATTTACCAAGATCTGTATAGTACAATTGAAGTTAGACTGGTCATTTATCACGTAGGAGAGGATGGGAGGAGAGGATGGGAGGAGAGGATGGGAGGAGAGGATGGGAGGAGAGGATGGGAGGAGAGGAGAGGAGGATGGGAGGAGAGGATGGGAGGAGAGGATGGGAGGAGGAGGATGGAGAGGATGGGAGGAGGAGGAGGATGGGAGGAGAGGATGGGAGGAGAGGATGGGAGGGATGGGAGGAGAGGATGGGAGGAGAGGATGGGAGGAGAGGATGGGAGGAGAGGATGGGAGGAGAGGATGGGAGGAGAGGATGGGAGGAGAGGATGGGAGGAGAGGATGGGAGGAGAGGATGGGAGGAGAGGATGGGAGGAGAGGATGGGAGGAGAGGATGGGAGGAGAGGATGGGAGGAGAGGATGGGAGGAGAGGATGGGAGGAGAGGATGGGAGGAGAGGATGGGAGGAGAGGATGGGAGGAGAGGATGGGAGGAGAGGATGGGAGGAGAGGATGGGAGGAGAGGATGGGAGGAGAGATGGGAGGAGAGGGAGAGGGGAGAGGAGAGAGGGAGAGGGAGAGGGAGAGGGAGAGGGAGAGGGAGAGGGAGAGGGAGAGGGAGAGGGAGAGGAGAGAGAGAGGGAGAGGGAGAGGGAGAGGGAGAGGGAGAGGGAGAGGGAGAGGGAGAGGGAGAGGGAGAGGGAGAGGGAGAGGGGAGAGAGAGGGAGTCTCAGTCCATTTCTTCTAATGACACCCCTTCGATCCTTACACTGCCTTGGTATACCTGTATCAAAAAAGAGGGGGAAGACTGGCGACGAAGGGCACTCTCTCCAGTCTCTCCTTTCAATTTGACACAGTAATCCCGCAACAAGAAAATAGCTAACTACTGCATAGTAAATAGTATTACACGACTTACTCTGGCTCCCACTATCCTTTTCTCCATCCAATGAATCAGGAACAGAAGTTGCTCTCGGTACGTCATAATCACCGTACGGATCTCGGAGGCGCTTTTGAATGAGATCGAAACCCGGTCGGTCTGACGGTTCTTTTGCCCAGCAGTCTTTCATGAGGTTGTAGATAACGTCTGGGCAAAGGTCTGGTTTCCCGAGATGAATACCCTGAATAACAACAGACAGTTCTTAAGGGACAGACACATGTGGCAACATTGCGCGCAACATGATTGCAGTGTGTGTCCACCTCTGTAATTGCCATGCCTACATAGTAAGCAGTGTGATCCTACTTCTACAATAGTGCGCGCAACACATTCCAGAACAGCGGTCGACAAAAGTATCGTGAACACCCCCTCCCCCATGTCCAATGTTGGAGACTTGAGCGCAGCTGTTCGTGGTCGAACGCTGTAGGTGTACACACGCTGAAATCGTGTGATTGTCTCAGTATTTGGTTGGGATTCCTCAGGGGGTGGAGTGAAAGGAAGCTACATGCTTGTCCAACAGCACAACCCCAAGCATAACGTGATCGTCCCGTACAGAAATCGCGCTATTTAGTACTATATGATGGTGATGGTGATGATGATGATGGTAATGATGATGATGAATGATGATGGTGATGATGATGATGGATGATGATGGTGATGGTGATGACGATGGTGATGACGATGATGGATGTGATGATGATAATGATGATTATATTCTAAATTCTCATGAAGATTATTTCCAATTCTGACTTGTGATCGTTATCCAAATTCTCCTATAATGACGCAGCTCTTTCAAGGACCTCGTATTACTTATGTTTGTCTCAATATTATTTAATGTTTTACCTTCTTGATAAAGTCTGTGACTTCAGTGTTGGTGTAGCCATAGTAGGGTTGTAGAGCAAACGTGTAAATCTCCCACAGTACGACCCCATACGAGTACACATCTGACTTCGAGGTGAACTTACCGTACAAGAACGCCTCGGGAGCCAACCAACGTATTGGCAAGAGTGTTTCACGGCTCATCTAGAAAGGTAACTTTTCATGTAAGTGGGCTAGGGTGTGCTTTGGCGTGGCGCGGCGTGTGATGTGGTATGATGTGGCGTGCTGGGGCGTGTGGTACCATGTGTAGGATGGTGTGGCGTAGAGTTGCTTGGCATGATGTATTGTAGTGTGGTTGGTGTGGTGTAGCTAATGTGTTGTCGTTTGGGGTGAAGATCGACGAGCTAATAGGTGTGGTATGACTTGGCATTGTGGAGTGTAGAACGTGTAGGATGTGATATGGTGTGGCTTGGAATAGAGTAGTTAGTAGGTGTGGTATGCCTTGGCATTGTGGAGTGTAGAACGTGTAGGATGTGATATGGTGTGGCTTGGAATAGAGTAGTTAGTTGGTTGGGTTGGTATAAGGTTCGATATTGAATTGCCCTATACCATTATGACGTAACGGCTTATCTATGAGGGGGACAGAATCGTGAAGAACAATAGAAATTTGAACTAAATCTGCTCTGCTGAGGTTCGCTAGATTTCAAATTGGCTAGTTTCCAGATATTATGTTCATCGATACTTTTCCCACAATATTTACTGTGTTTGGTGACTTTTATCGCTTTCAGACCGTCTGTAAAATACATTTATTTGGGAAATCCTTTGTGTTGTTGTTGTTTTGTCTCCCTCTAGCGACCATGATCCTACATATAAGTACTAAAAGTTATTACTATTTACTAGAGATCAAAAATTAAAGGTTGGTGCTTGGGAGCTGAAGTAACTAAAGTTTTCGAGCCAGCTCCCATTAATTGTAATTAAAGAGATAAGAGGATAATATGGGATATCATGTACGTGTTGCGTTGCGTTGTGGTGTCGTTTTGATGAGGGGTAGGTGTGATGTGCAGAGAATGCTGTGGTGTGGGATAGAGCCTAGTTGTAGTGGAGGTTGCAGTGTAGAGAAGTACGGTGGTGTGCGAGGTAGGTGTGGTGCAGCGTGGACAGACAGACGGCTAGACAGACAGATGAACATATGGACAGACAGACGGCTAGACAGACAGATGAACATATGGACAGACAGACGGCTAGACAGACAGATGAACATATGGACAGACAGACGGCTAGACAGGCAGGCAGAGAGCCAGATGAAAATAAGGACAGGCAGACAGAATATATAGACAGACAGATGAACATGGGGACAGACAGACAGGCAGTCTGATAGTCTAATATTCACTGAAGGAATGGTCAACGATCAGCGTGCGTCCATCGAGTTATGGATGCACGCGGGAGGCTGCTAAGCACGAGGGAAGCCGAGTGCGACTCTAGCTTCTCGAGTGCTTAGCAGCCGACCAAGTACATCCATAACTCGATGGACGCACAGCTGAAGCGTTGACCATTCCTTTTATAACATAGTTACTGCAAATTCAAATAAAGCAATTTTATTTTCCAATTGATTTCAGAGCGCGCGCTATGGCGATGACGTGAGCGTGCGTCCATTGAGTTATGGATGCACGCTCGCGCACGCTAATTAGCCAATCAGAGCGCGCGTTATATCAATGCTATGTTATAAAGATACTTATGTATAGAGACAGACAGACAAACAGTTAGACAGATAGCTGCGCAAAACGACGACAGACAGACATGCATAGTGTGGTGTAGAGACAGAACCCTCCGCCTCACCCACAACACACCCAAGTCATCCAGATCGCGACAGAGAAGCAGATACCGACCTTGTAGTAATCGGACTGGTAGATATCCCTCGACATCCCAAAGTCTGCTATCTTGACGACAAGATTTGGTCCTACCAGACAGTTTCTCGCGGCCAAGTCTCGATGAATGAACTTAAGTTTAGCGACCTCCTCCATGCCGGCAGCTATCTGCTCCGACATTCTGATCAAATCATCGTGGGACAAGATTACTGAAAGAAAGAAAATATCATTGTGGACTTCCTGTGGTGAGAAGAGAAGTATGTGACCTCCCACCTCCCCTCCTCTCCTCTCCACCTCCCCTCCCCTCCCCTCCCCTCATCTCCACCTCCCCTCCCCTCCTCACCCATTCAAAGGGATCCTGTACGTTCTTTTACCTTTTGCGTCTTTCGATCCCACCTCTAAGGAACCCACAGCTGGATTCGCAGTGCGCAAATAATGGTTCAAGTCGCCTTCAGGCATGAATTCAAAGATCATGCCATACGGCTCTTCCTCCGTCGATACAGCGATCAGAGAGACAATGTTTGGATGGGAGAAGATGGACATCAGCGCTACTTCTTGGTAAAACTCCTCCTTGAGTTGTTTGGAGGAACCTTCCTTGAGAGCCTTGACGGCTACCAGGACCTCCTTCTTGGGTTGTCCGTCTAGTATGCCAACTGCACGCCCTGGAACAGAATCACTCATTCTAAGCTAATTACGAATAAATAATCCACGGAAAAAAAAAGATCTAAAAAAAGAAAAAAAAAATGGCGAATGTATATTTTACCACAATCCTTTGCGAACCTAAATCAGTAGCATAAGTCAAGTCGCATCTACAAACTGTCACGTTCCAACAAATAAAGCTGGTAACAGCTTCATACATGCAAATTGTGTTGTTTTACAAGGTGGAGTGTTTTGACACGCAAAGGATTGTGGTAAAAGTACAGGCCGCCATCTTTGTCGATATAGATGGTGCTGCCATTGCTTGCATCGGCAAACAAGAGAACGTGTGGTCCTGTCTCTCCAAAGTAAATTCACAAGATTTGTGACATTTACCGTAATTATTTGTCAGTCTACTGAAACACATACCTTGGAAGACCTTCCCAAAGTGCCCCTCCCCGAGGTCCTTCAGGTAATCCACGTTATCTAGACCGTAGTGTTTAATCTTTGAAGGGTCGTATAATAAAACACATACCTTGGAAGACCTTCCCAAAGTGCCCCTCCCCGAGGTCCTTCAGGTAATCCACGTTATCTAGACCGTAGTGTTTAATCTTTGAAGGGTCGTATAATAAAACACATACCTTGGAAGACCTTCCCAAAGTGTCCCTCCCCGAGATCCTTCAGGTAATCCAGTTATCTAGACCGTAGTGTTTAATCTTTGAAGGGTCGTATAATAAAACATACCTTGGAAGACCTTCCCAAAGTGTCCCTCCCCGAGATCCTTCAGGTACTCTACGTTATCTAGACCGTAGTGTTTAATCTTTGAAGGGTCGTATAATAAAACACATACCTTGGAAGACCTTCCCAAAGTGCCCCTCCCCGAGGTCCTTCAGGTAATCTACGTTATCTAGACCGTAGTGTTTAATCTTTGAAGGGTCGTATAATAAAACACATACCTTGGAAGACCTTCCCAAAGTGTCCCTCCCCGAGATCCTTCAGGTACTCTACGTTATCTAGACCGTAGTGTTTAATCTTTGAAGGGTCGTATAATAAAACACTAACCTTGGAAGACCTTCCCAAAGTGCCCCTCCCCGAGGTCCTTCAGGTAATCCACGTTATCTAGACCGTAGTGTTTAATCTTTGAAGGGTCGTATAATAAAACACATACCTTGGAAGACCTTCCCAAAGTGTCCCTCCCCGAGATCCTTCAGGTACTCTACGTTATCTAGACCGTAGTGTTTAATCTTTGAAGGGTCGTATAATAAAACACTAACCTTGGAAGACCTTCCCAAAGTGTCCCTCCCCGAGATCCTTCAGGTACTCTACGTTATCTAGACCGTAGTGTTTAATCTTTGAAGGGTCGTATAATAAAACACTAACCTTGGAAGACCTTCCCAAAGTGTCCCTCCCCGAGATCCTTCAGGTACTCTACGTTATCTAGACCGTAGTGTTTAATCTTTGAAGGGTCGTATAATAAAACACATACCTTGGAAGACCTTCCCAAAGTGTCCCTCCCCGAGGTCCTTCAGGTAATCTACGTTATCTAGACCGTAGTGTTTAATCTTTGAAGGGTCGTATAATAAAACACATACCTTGGAAGACCTTCCCAAAGTGTCCCTCCCCGAGGTCCTTCAGGTAATCTACGTTATCTAGACCGTAGTGTTTAATCTTTGAAGGGTCGTATAATAAAACACATACCTTGGAAGACCTTCCCAAAGTGTCCCTCCCCGAGATCCTTCAGGTACTCTACGTTATCTAGACCGTAGTGTTTAATCTTTGAAGGGTCGTACAATCTCAACATCCTTGAATCCAAACTCTTGAGAGAGTCAGCTCGCAGTTTCTCTCGCATTGTCAAGGCGCCATCGCTAAGCATTAGTCTGCTGTTGTTCATGGCTCGTTCTTTTTGTTCTCTCTTGTGTCGGACGACGATGAAGGCAACAACCACGAATATAATGAGAATTACGACGAAGAAGATGGGTAAAACAATGGGTAGAATAATGTCCTTTGATTTTTCTGGTTGCTTAAATTCTTGAATGGAAAGGAATGAAGAAGTAGTTTAGCAAATAAGAAAGACAGACAGACAGACGAACATATGGACAGACAGACGGCTAGACAGGCAGATGAACATATGGACAGACAGACGGCTAGACAGGCAGATGAACATATGGAAAGACAGACGGCTAGACAGGCAGATGAACATATGGACAGACAGACGGCTAGACAGGCAGATGAACATATGGACAGACAGACGGCTAGACAGACAGACGAACATATGGACAGACAGACGGCTAGACAGGCAGATGAACATATGGACAGACAGACGGCTAGACAGGCAGATGAACATATGGAAAGACAGACGGCTAGACAGGCAGATGAACATATGGACAGACAGACGGCTAGACAGGCAGATGAACATATGGACAGACAGACGGCTAGACAGGCAGATGAACATATGGACAGACAGACGGCTAGACAGACAGATGAACATATGGACAGACAGATGGCTAGACAGACAGATGAACATATGGACAGACAGACGGCTAGACAGACAGATGAACATATGGACAGACAGACGGCTAGACAGACAGATGAACATATGGACAGACAGACGGCTAGACAGACAGATGAACATATGGACAGACAGACGGCTAGACAGACAGATGAACATATGGACAGACAGACGGCTAGACAGACAGATGAACATATGGACAGACAGACGGCTAGACAGGCAGGCAGAGAGCCAGATGAAAATAAGGACAGGCAGACAGAATATATAGACAGACAGATGAACATGTGGACAGACAGACAGGCAGTCTGATAGTCTAACATTCACATATACTTATGTATAGAGACAGACAGACAAACAGTTAGACAGATAGCTGCGCAAAACGACAGACAGACAGACAGACACATGGTATATAGACAGACAGACTGACTGACTGACTGATGGATGAACGAACAGAAAGACAGACAGGTAGACAGACAGTACAAGCAGTCAGACAGACAGACAAACAGTCAGACAGACAGACACTGAGAAAAACAGGCAGGCAGGCGGACAGACAGACATGCAACTAATAGATACAGAGAGAGAGAGAGAGATAGTAATACTCACCAAACATGCCGGTACGTACGCACGAATCGTTGGACATCATATCATAATCTGCACTTGGCTTGTAATTGGAACAGTTAGGAAAGTTTACGTGGCTGAAGTCAATATTTTTAGACTGGGAGATATATTTAGCAGCACCTACAGCCTATGGGAACAAATGGATATATAGGTGAATGGATGGATAGAAGAATACAAGAAAGGCCAGCAGATGGATGGATGGAAGGAAAGAGGGAGGGAAGGAGAGACAGAAGGACAGATGGATGGACAGAAGGACAGATGGATGGACGGAAGGACAGATGGATGGACGGAAGGACAGATGGATGGAGGGACAGAAGGACAGACGGATGGACAGAAGGACAGATGGATGTATGGAAGGAAAGAGGGAGGGACTCACGGACAGATGGATGGATGGAGGAACGGAAGACAGATGGATGGATGGAAGAAAAGAGGGAGGGAGGGACTCACAGACAGATAAGCATGCATGCATCCATAGAGTGATGGATATTTATATATATATGAAATTATTATATTGAACAAGAAATAAAGCAAGCAAGCAAGCAAGCAAGCAAGCAAGCAAGCAAGCAAGCAAGCAAGCAAGCAAGCAAGCAAGCAAGCAAGCAAGCAAGCAAGCAAGCAAGCAAGCAAGCAAGCAAGCAAGCAAGCAGCAAGCAAGCAAGCAAGCAAGCAAGCAAGCAAGCAAGCAAGCAAGCAAGCAAGCAAGCAAGCAGCAAGCAAGCAAGCAAGCAAGCAAGCAAGCAAGCAAGCAAGCAAGCAAGCAAGCAAGCAAGCAAGCAAGCAAGCAAGCAAGCAAGCAAGCAAGCAAGCAAGCAAGCAAGCAAGCAAGCAAGCAAGCAAGCAAGCAAGCAAGCAAGCAAGCAAGCAAGCAAGCAAGCAAGCAGCAAGCAAGCAAGCAAGCAAGCAAGCAAGCAAGCAAGCAAGCAAGCAAGCAAGCAAGCAAGCAAGCAAGCAAGCAAAGCAAGCAAGCAAGCAAGCAAGCAAGCAAGCAAGCAAGCAAGCAAGCAAGCAAGCAAGCAAGCAAGCAAGCAAGCAAGCAAGCAAGCAAGCAAGCAAGCAAGCAAGCAAGCAAGCAAGCAAGCAAGCAAATCATCGAGGATTGGGCATATAACTACAAGTACCTGGTTGAGCGATGCTTTACAACGATCAAAAATCGCCAGGCAGTCTTCCTTACAGAAGGGACGTATCGTGCCATCGTATTTGCACGGGGCAAGGTATAGTGACACACCATAGTCAACAAAATCTTCTCACAAAATTTATCATCGTTAGCGTATTGCTTTATGATATGCAACATTTCCTTTAGAAAGAACTCAGTGATTGGAACGCCGAGTTTGTTGTCGATGAACCGTGGAGTTTCTCGGTAAGGAAGCAATGTTGTGTTTAGGATTTGTAAACAGGATTGTCCTTGATATCTAATGCATCTGCCACCCCTGTGGATACACGTTAATACAAGGAAACGTCGATCAGTGATTCGTAAATACAGTGGAAGCTCTATTAGGCGGCAACCCTTGGGGAATTGGCAAGAGGCCGCAAAATAGAGGTTGGCCGCTTAATAGAGGTGTACAACAATGCTAAAGCACCCTTTCGAACATTTACCACTGGCCGCTAAATAGAGGTTGGCCGCTTAATAGAGGTTGGCCGCTTAATAGAGGTGTACAACAATGCTAAAGCACCCTTTCGAACATTGACCACTGGCGGCTTAATAGAGGTTGGCCGCTTAATAGAGGTGTACAACAATCAACAATGCTAAGGCACCCCTTCGAACATTGACCACTGGCCGCTTAATAGAGGTTGGCCGCTTAATAGAGGTGTACAACAATGCTAAAGCACCCTTTCGAACATTGACCACTGGCGGCTTAATAGAGGTTGGCCGCTTAATAGAGGTGTACAACAATGCTAAAGCACCCTTTCGAACATTGACCACTGGCCGCTTAATAGAGGTTGGCCGCTTAATAGAGGTGTACAACAATGCTAAAGCACCCTTTCGAACATTGACCACTGGCCGCTTAATAGAGGTTGGCCGCTTAATGGAGGTTCAACTATACCTCAGACCTGTGTTAAACGGTCATACTGTATTCAACGGCCACAACGGTCAAAGCCCATATAACATTCACAATGATCACTGGCTGTAAAAATCCTTTTTTAAACGGCCACCAATAGTCCAGTTCCGAGTTCCTTTTATCTCTGTTTCAAAACGAGTCTACGTGCGAAACCTTTCATATGAAAATGAGTTTTATTTACATGAAAAAGGAAAACAGATTTGCATAAGAAAGGTTTCGCACGTAGACTCGTTTTGAAACAGAGATAAAAGGAACTCGGAACTGGACTATTAAGCGGCCGCGGTCACATCCAAGCATTCTTCTGAGGCTAACAAAAGCGTATTAAAAACACAAAGCCACCCTGGATATATTGTAATAAATAAAAATATATTTGTATGCGCGCGTATTTTTGATGGGTTTCCACAGGCAGCCCAACCATTGTTTCTGAGGCTTTTATAATTATTAAAAAATGTATTTGCATGCGCGCGTCTTTTTTTGATGGGTTTCCTGTGGTAGAGCGCGCGCGCGATACGTTGGGTTCCCTGTGCATAGAAATGTATAATGTTGGGATCCCTGTGTACATCCTGCGGGACGCGCCCGCAGCAAAACAGGAAACCCATCAAAAAAAGACGCGCGCATGCAAATACATTTTTTAATAATTATAAAAGCCTCAGAAACAATGGTTGGGCTGCCTGTGGGTTTCCTGTGATAGAGCGTGAGGAATAAATTAGATGGGCTTCCTGTGTTATGACGCATAAACACAGGGAACCCAACATAACAGATTATGCCGCGCGCGCTCTACCACAGGAAACCCATAAAGAAGACGCGCACTTCCTACTTATTACAATATTAGCCTCAGAAGAAATGGTGTTGGGTGGCATGCGGTCAGAACCGACTTACACCGACGTTAACCTCCTAGTCAAATACTTACTTGACAGTGAAACATTTCAGTTTGGGAGCTGCAGAGTTCCAACAACATCCAATAGCCCCACAACTCGTTGCATTAGGATTTCGAAGCAAACACGGGATTGTTTTACGCGGGTCTCTACCATTGATCAAATCTGCACAGTTCAATGCCGCTGCTAATGAAGGGAAAGGTTCAATTAATAGCGAATACTCGCTAGTGTCTAGCCGGGATACGCGGTCGTTTCTATTGGATACGCGGTCGAATCAAGTGGATACACAGTCGTTTCTATTGGATACGCGGTCGAATCAAGTGGATACACAGTCGTTTCTAGTGGATACGCGGTCGTTTCAAGTGGATACGCGGTCGTTTCAAGTGGATACGCGGTCGTTTCAAGTGGATACGCGGTCGTTTCAAGTGGATACGCGGTCGTTTCAAGTGGATACGCGGTCGTTTCAAGTGGATACGTCGTTTCAAGTGGATACGCGGTCGTTTCAAGTGGATACGCGGTCGTTTCTAGTGGATACGGTCGTTTCTAGTGGTCGTTTCTAGTGGATACGCGGTCGTTTCTAGTGGATACGCGGTCGTTTCAAGTGGATACGCGGTCGTTTCAAGTGGATAAGTGGATACGCGGTCGTTTCAAGTGGATACGCGGTCGTTTCTAGTGGATACGCGGTCGTTTCAAGTGGATACGCGGTCGTTTCAAGTGGATACGCGGTCGTTTCAAGTGGATACGCGGTCGTTTCTAGTGGATACACGGTCGTTTCAAGTGGATACGCGGTCGTATCAAGTGGATACATCAAGTGGATACGCGGTCGTTTCAAGTGGATACGCGGTCGTTTCTAGTGGATACGCGGTCGTTTCTAGTGGATACGCGGTCGTTTCTAGTGGATACGCGGTCGTTTCTAGTGGATACGCGGTCGTTTCAAGTGGATACGCGGTCGTTTCAAGTGGATACGCGGTCGTTTCTAGTGGATACGCGGTCGTTTCTAGTGGATACGCGGTCGTTTCAAGTGGATACGCGGTCGTTTCAAGTGGATACGCGGTCGTTTCAAGTGGATACGCGGTCGTTTCAAGTGGATACGCGGTCGTTTCAAGTGGATACGCGGTCGTTTCTAGTGGATACGCGGTCGTTTCGTCGTTCTAGTGGATACGCGGTCGTTTCTAGTGGATACGCGGTCGTTTCAAGTGGATACGCGGTCGTTTCAAGTGGATACGCGGTCGTTTCAAGTGGATACGCGGTCGTTTCAAGTGGATACGCGGTCGTTTCAAGTGGATACGCGGTCGTTTCAAGTGGATACGCGGTCGTTTCAAGTGGATACGCGGTCGTTTCTAGTGGATACGCGGTCGCGGTCGTTTCGTTTCTAGTGGATACGCGGTCGTTTCTAGTGGATACGCGGTCGTTTCTAGTGGATACGAGGTCGTTTCTAGTGGATACGCGGTCGTTTCTAGTGGATACACGGTCGTTTCAAGTGGATACGCGGTCGTTTCAAGTGGATACGCGGTCGTTTCAAGTGGATACGCGGTCGTTTCTAGTGGATACGCGGTCGTTTCTAGTGGATACGCGGTCGTTTCTAGTGGATACGCGGATAGTGGATACGCGGTCGTTTCTAGTGGATACGCGGTCGTTTCAAGTGGATACGCGGTCGTTTCAAGTGGATACGCGGTCGTTTCAAGTGGATACGCGGT
This sequence comes from Actinostola sp. cb2023, assembly GCA_033675265.1. Classification (NCBI taxonomy): domain Eukaryota; kingdom Metazoa; phylum Cnidaria; class Anthozoa; order Actiniaria; family Actinostolidae; genus Actinostola; species Actinostola sp. cb2023. Next base: position 470,399 of record JAUJYZ010000013.1, read on the forward strand.
CGTTTCTAGTTCGGTCGTTTCTAGTGGATACGCGGTCGTTTCTAGTGGATACGCGGTCGTTTCTAGTGGATACGCGGTCGTTTCAAGTGGATACGCGGTCGTTATCAAGTGGATACGCGGTCGTTCAAGTGGATACGCGGTCGTTTCTAGTGGATACGCGGTCGTTTCAAGTGGATACGCGGTCGTTTCTAGTGGATACGCGGTCGTTTCTAGTGGATACGCGGTCGTTTCTAGTGGATACGCGGTCGTATCAAGTGGATACGCGGTCGTTTCTAGTGGATACGCGGTCGTTTCTAGTGGATACGCGGTCGTATCAAGTGGATACGTGGTCGTTTCTAGTGGATACGCGGTCGTTTCTAGTGGATACGCGGTCGTTACAAGTGCAGATACGTGGTCGTTTCTAGTGGATACGGTCGTTTCTAGTGATACGAGGTCGTTTCTAGTGGATACACGGTCGTTTCAAGTGGATACACGGTCGTTTCAATGCAGATACGCGGTCGTTTCAAGTGCAGATACGCGGTCGTTTCTAGTGGATACACGGTCGTTTCAAGTGGATACACGGTCGTTTCAAGTGCAGATACGTGGTCGTTTCTAGTGGATACTCGGTCGTTTCTAGTGGATACTCGGTCGTTTCAAGTGGATACGAGGTCGTTTCTAGTGGATACGCGGTCGTATCAAGTGGATACGTGGTCGTTTCTAGTGGATACGCGGTCGTTTCTAGTGGATACGCGGTCGTTACAAGTGCAGATACGTGGTCGTTTCTAGTGGATACGCGGTCGTTTCTAGTGGATACTCGGTCGTTTCTAGTGGATACTCGGTCGTTTCAAGTGGATACGAGGTCGTTTCTAGTGGATACGCGGTCGTATCAAGTGGATACGTGGTCGTTTCTAGTGGATACGCGGTCGTTTCTAGTGGATACGCGGTCGTTACAAGTGCAGATACGTGGTCGTTTCTAGTGGATACGAGGTCGTTTCTAGTGGATACGAGGTCGTTTCTAGTGGATACGAGGTCGTTTCTAGTGGATACACGGTCGTTTCAAGTGGATACACGGTCGTTTCAAGTGCAGATACGCGGTCGTTTCAAGTGCAGATACGCGGTCGTTTCTAGTGGATACACGGTCGTTTCAAGTGGATACACGGTCGTTTCAAGTGCAGATACGTGGTCGTTTCTAGTGGATACTCGGTCGTTTCTAGTGGATACGAGGTCGTTTCAAGTGGATACGAGGTCGTTTCAAGTGGATACGCGGTCGTATCAAGTGGATACGCGGTCGTTTCTAGTGGATACGAGGTCGTTTCTAGTGGATACGAGGTCGTTTCTAGTGGATACGCGGTCGTATCAAGTGGATACACGGTCGTTTCAAGTGCAGATACGTGGTCGTTTCTAGTGGATACTCGGTCGTTTCTAGTGGATACGCGGTCGTTTCTAGTGGATACGCGGTTTGATTTAGCGTCGCCCAAATGCAGAGCAATTACAGAGTATAGAAGCGTCTTTGTCATGGGATTCGTGTCACAAAAGAGAATTGTCGCGTTAATTTAATAACCACAAATGTTCTGAGAACTAGTTTTCAATGAATTTTGGAATTGATATTTGTTTTCAATGAATTTTTGGTTTCCGGAAACGTCTGGTAAATTAATGTGTTACGACATGATGTCGTGAATTCTGTGAAAAAGTCACGTATACATTTCCTTAGTAGGAAGTTTTAACAAGACGTATAAATGGGAAAAAACGGAAATGGAGGTTTTGTGCTGTTTTGCGCTGAGACGTCGGTAGGTCTGTTTGATTGGCATGTATTTCTAGAAAGATAAAAATAACTATTCGGGGCCGAAAAAACTACCCGTAAAGCTAAGGGAAGAAACAGTTTTGAAAATCAATGAATTGATACGCTTTCGAGGCCATAAATCCGTCTAGTCTTTCGAGACACGCACACCATTTCGTCACAGAAGACACAAAAAGATATTGCCCATTGAATTTAAAACGTTGAAAGTTGTTCATGTTAGAACCACCATTTCTTCATAATGGATGACTGAATTTCAGTTTCAACAACACCCTTTCCAACACGTGTTACTAATACTATAGTAGGTATATATATAGTTCACGTTTGATACGCATTCCATAAACTCTTTCTTATGGGATTCAAATAAACTCTCAAATATTTGGACCACAAGGTCATAACATTTTGTTACATTTTGTACTGATGTTTTGACTTGTGCTTAGTACATATGCTATAAGGTCCTATCATTTTCTTACAATGAAGCTTATTGAACTGGAAAGAAAGAAAAGCTGGGATCTGTTGTTGACGAAGAAGTCAGAGTTCACGCCATTGCAAAATCGATGTCAAAATCAAAAGACATTGAATGTAATTGGATTAAAATATTGTCGGGAGTTTGTTCCCGTGAGTTTAGCATACTTATATAAAAGTTGTTTTTAGCCATTGTTTGTCGATATTTAACACTAGTTATTTACATGGGGCTTCGATGAATATATATGTACTCAGTAAATATAACACCTGTATCAGAAAATCAGGCTTCGAATAAGGTCACATTAGAAAGGGAAATTATACACATGATTGAAATCACTTGAGTCATATAAATATTTTAAACAAACATTTTACAACAACCCAAAAATTCCGCTCTCTTGTCTAGTCTTCTATACTAGTAGTCGGGTTTCTAAATTAGCATAGATCACGTGAAATAATACGTTCTGAACTTTATATATTACGGTGTTCTTGAATTATGATAAGGTGTAGAAACTTGCATTAATGTATTACAAATGCTTTCAAAATAGATCGACAATAGAAACCTACCGAGTAGTGCTGTGTGCACCACAGGAATTCAACGAAATAAATCAGCATTGGTCATTTGTGTTGTGAACTGACAATAGCCATCCTTGACTTCAAATTTGCAAATCTAGCTATGATCGATCTGAATTTTGCTTTAGTTCGTTAAATACGTGGTACTTACCATTGACATAGCATATTCCGTGGAAGACAGAGCAAAAGAGGAATAACAGTGTCAACCAAGACTCCATTAGCAGTTCATAATAACACTATTTCAATGCAATATTAGTGAGAGCGATGTTTGGGGCATCCGTCACATCATAATTGCCGCTAAAGCCACTCAATTAGCAATCTGAAGTTTTCAAACTTTTGCAAAATGAACTGCAACGTTTCAAAGAGGAAAAATAATGATAAAACAGGAACGGTTCTCCGTTCAGCAAAGGTCCAACACTCAACAGTAGCCGAGTAGGTCACTCGAGCTGCATGAGCTTAACCAGCAAACCGGAAATTGTGCCACATTTCACGAAGCACGAAGATTCACCGATTATAGATCATGACGTCACAATATTGCCGGACCTCTAGCTAGCGCCATCCGAGCTAACTTTAAGAATTCTTTAGAAATTGTTCTGCCTGCTTGTGTCATTTTGTACATCATTTGTACAACCGTACCCTGTTTAGGACAGATTTATAGACCCTGTTTTGGACGGACTAGCATAAATATATATACCCCCTCCCCCCCTTCTCCCGGACTTTTGAGCTGCCTGACCTCCATCCATGGCAGGTAACGTAGGTGGTAAAAGGGCAAGACCCACCTTGAGACGAAAAAGATTTATAAACTTCCTAGAATCAATGCCACACTTCATTTCATATGATAGATGCGCTTTTGCAGGCATTTTCCGCGAAATCGTGCACAGGTAGCCCAAGCTTAGCCCTTCATTCATTTCCAAAGCACTCTGTTCATTCATTCATCTATTTTAATCATGAATCATACTTGAATTCATTCATTTCTCGAACGTCTTCATTCCTTTTTTCAGTCAATTAAGATTTCAGGAGGGAGGGGAGGGAGAGGGCGCCAAAAAAACCCACCATCACTAACCTGCGCATGCGCAGTCATCATTTCCTCACCGGTCTCGAGATGTTTCATTCAAAATCTCTCTTTTACTAAACACTTTCGGACTTTAAATAAATTATAGACTTCTAATATGGAATCCAAAGACCTCCTTAGTGCACTTAGACGATTTGATGCTTACCCTAAGACGCTGGAAGACTTTAGAATCAAGACATTTGGTGGAGCGATAGGTTTGTAATCGTACTTCAGTCCCATCTCTAAACTACTGTACAATTCATTGTTTAGTGAACTTTTCCCTCCTTCGAGCTCAAATTCCGCCTTTTATTCTCACTATTTCTTAGCCCATTCAATAGATATATCGTCCCGTGATGTATGTGTGTTATTGTTTGAGAGGAAACTGTATTTTCGGAGTTGAAAAGACCGGTTTGTTCACAAGTATGACAGTGTATTGTTGGTAAATTAGAATGTCAACGTGGCAATTCCCGTCTTGTTTGGTAGTGTTTTTGCAGTACAAATACCGACTGGGTTTGCTGAGACCTTTATTGCTTTAGTATTGGAAGGCCGTATTGACTGCCGTTGGACTGAAATGCTTCATTGTTTTTGTTGACAAAAGCCATATATGTGTGTTTCACTGTTTGTGTTAGAAAACCTGTTATTTTGACTCGAATTTGAAACTGAGCTCTTTTTAGTCGACAAAGAAAACTTGTTAAAGTGACGGGTGACTTTTGTATTTTGAATTGTTCATTATTAGTCTTAATATCGAAAATAAGTAAAATAATGACTATGTAAAAAAAAACATTGATATTGAGTTCTATTATTATACTTGGATGTTGTTGTGAATGGTGATGATGATGATGATGACGATAGTGATGATATTATTATTCACATGTTTTACGGACTTGGTACCAGTCCCCTGCTTTTATTATTATACTTGATGTTGTTGTGAATGGTGATGATGATGATGGATTGGTTCATGGCTGAACATTGTATGACATGCTGTGTGAGTACTCCAGTGGTCTAAATTGTCTTCATGTGCACATATAATGAAAGAGAGGATGCTGTTGCTGTTTCATAGTCATGTCAATATTCACTTCTATTATCACCCGATGTATGTGCCATCCATTGCAAACACACAAGAATTTACATCACAATGGACATCACACTGGCTAATTCTTTTAATCTTTTTATTTTCAGTCACATTCATTAGTGGAGTTATTATGTTCCTTTTATTTGTATCAGAACTAAACTATTATTTATCTACAGAGGTACGTACATGTACATAATAATAATAATAATAATAAATTATTGTAAAATACATTTTTGTTTTGAAACTTAAAAAAAAAAATTTTCTTACATTTTACATTGTTATACATTTATACCTTAGATTTAGTAATGTCATACGAAGCTGAGCCACCTCGTGGAAAAGCTGAATTTTAAAAAGTCGTTATTATGTTATCTCTGAAAATTCTGCATATATCCCATTTCCATGGTTACTGACAACTTGAAATGGATTCCACTCTGAAATTTCACAAGTAATGTGTTTCTCCTAGGTAACTCCAGAGCTGTTCGTAGACACCACAAGAGGAGAAAAACTCAAGATCAATGTCGATATAAGTTTCTCTAGTTTACCATGTGTGTGTAAGTATCCTGGGGCCCGTTTCTCGGAAGCCCCGAAACCTTATCGGGCCAGAAAGGGTTTCTTTAAAAATCTATATCTTCAAAACAATTGAAAGTAGTTTACAGACATGAAACTTTGCATGGAGGGAAAGTTTGTTCATATTAAAAACATGTCAAAAGAACATCTTTGTAGAGTAAGTGTCTCAGATTTCTGGGATGTCTTTTCGGGCCCGAAAAGTTTACGGGGCTTTCGTGAAACGGGCCACTGGAAACTCTTGCTTCAAAGTGTCTTTTCATGCTTTTATGCAAGACAAAGTCTATACAAATCGATACACTTTAATTTGTTCGGTGAGAATTTACTGCTAAATATTTAACTACTGACATCAGATGTTGCACTGATGTGTGTGAAAATTTAGCAGTTTTTAAACTTTGGTCAGTTTCAGCGTTTCCAGCATGGTTGTACCTTGTGGTGTAGTGGTAACATGTCGGACTAGCATCCTGAAGCCGTGAAAAAAAATAATAATAATAATAATAATAATAAAAAAAAAAATAATAAATAAAAAAAAAAATAAAATAAAAAAATCCTGAAGCCGTGAGTTCGAGTCCCACAAGGCACAAATTTTCTCTTTCCAATTCTTTCATTCAGTTTTAAAACTTTAAGTATGTCCTTAGTGCTACGCAGTCTTCTTTCTTAGTATGTCCTTATGTATTAATTACTTTACTGTTTTATTTGTGTACATTGTAGATCTGAGTATAGATGCCATGGATGTATCAGGAGAGCAACAGGTAATTGTTAATCTTATAAGAGTTATGATGGCATCACAGTGTAGTAGTAGTGATAATGATGGTTGTGATTATAGTGATATGAACAATGATAGTGATGTGGTAGTGGTAGCAGTGGTGATGATGGTGTTGATGGAAGTGGTGGTGGCGATGATGTTGATGGAAGTGGTGGTGATGATGGTGTTGATGGAAGTGGTGGTGGCGATGATGTTGATGGAAGTGGTGGTGGCGATGATGTTGATGGAAGTGGTGGTGGCAATGATGTTGATGGAAGTGGTGGTGGCGATGATGTTGATGGAAGTGGTGGTGGTGATGATGGTGTTGATGGAAGTGGTGGTGGCGATGATGTTGATGGAAGTGGTGGTGGCGATGATGTTGATGGAAGTGGTGGTGGCAATGATGTTGATGGAAGTGGTGGTGGCGATGATGTTGATGGAAGTGGTGGTGATGGTGGTGTTGATGGAAGTGGTGGTGATGCGATGATGTTGATGGAAGTGGTGGTGGCATTGGTGGTGATGATGATGTTGATGGAAGTGGTGGTGGTGATGTTGATGGAAGTGGTGGTGATGATGTGATGATGGATGGACGTGGTGGATGGTGTGGTGGTGATGATGATGGAAGTGGTGGTGGTGGTGGCAATGAAGTGGTGATGATGATGTTGATGGGTGGTGGTGATGATGTGATGATGGAAGTGGTGGTGATGAGTGGTGGTGATGATGTTGATGATGGAAGTGGGTGGTGATGACAGTGTGGTGTGGTGATGATGTTGATGACAGTGGTGGTGATGAAGTTGATAGAAGTGGTGGTGATGACAGTGGTGGTGATGATGTTGATGGAAGTGGGTGGTGATGATAATGATGTTGATGGAAGTGGATGGGTGTGTGATGATGTTGATGGAAGTGGTGGTGATGACAGTGGTGGTGATGATGTTGATGGAAGTGGTGGTGATGAAGTGGTGGTGATGATGGAAGTGGTGGTGGTGATGACAGTGGTGGTGATGATAATGATGTTGATGGAAGTGGTGGTGATGATAGTGGTGGTGATGATAGTGGTGGTGATGATAATGATGTTGATGGAAGTGGTGGTGATGATAGTGGTGGTGATGATGGTGATTGAAGTGTGATGATGATGAAGTGGTGATGTTGAAGTGGTGGTGATGATGAAGTGGTGGTGATGATGTTGATGGAAGTGGTGATGGTGGTGGTGATGACAGTGGTGGTGAAGATGGAAGTGGTGGTGATGACAGTGGTGGTGATGATGTTGATGGAAGTGGTGGTGATGACAGTGGTGGTGATGATGTTGATGGAAGAGCATGTAGAAATCATGTTGATAGTTAGTAATTATAATAGTATGTGAGTTGATGTAGTTAGAGATGTTGGTGTTTCAATTCATGCTGGGCAAGACTAAAGTATTAATAATATTTGTTTAGATTGATGTAGCAAGTCATATGATGAAGAAAAGACTTCACTTAGATGGTACTCCAATAGATGAAAAGGCAGAAAAAGAAGGTACCTACCATTTTAACTAGCACTGAAAATATTAGATTAAGTTGCAAAGTTCTTCAACAGATATTCAACAAAGTTATATAATAGCTTTCAATAAAATAGACTGATGGTCCAACAGGGGTAAGCGGCCATGACATTTGAATGGCTCCCTGCAAGAACGGAGTAAGTGACTTGTGATCAAAACCCAAATTCTCCTTTGAAATTCAAAGAATCTTGAGGAGAATTTAGATTTTGATCAGAGATCACTTACGTTGTTCTTGCAGGGTTCCTTCGATTAAAAGTTTCAAATTAAATATGTAAAATTCATCAGATGGAACTGATAAAAGTTGGTGGCACTGATTTTGAAAGTAGCCGTCAGAGTCTGCTGGTTGCTGAGTTCCTAATATATTTACGTTCTGTGAGTGATATAGCTGTTTGATTGTTTAACAGACCTTGGGGACAAAAGTCACGAAGCTAAAGAGTTATTGAAAGTAAGTTACAATACTAACACCAGTAAACCAGAAAATTCTGATATACATATCTTGGTGGCAGCTAAATGGGATGGTAGAACGATGCAGTAACACAATAGATTCGTTCTATGTTTGGTACTCAAAGGTCCTTCTGAGGCATCCCATTTAGCCACCACCGCATATCTCAAACTCTTGATAATCCATCAGGACACAACAAAGCAAATCACTACCATGAAGGACGTTTGGAAATGTGTTAACTTTATAATTAGCCTACAATTTGGTCAACTTGAACTTTGAATTTCTCCAATAATTATTAATGGTTTGAGAAGCTAGATCAAACACTGGTAAGAGATTTTCCTCCAACTTCACAACACCTCGAAGTTGGTTAAAAATACTCAGCAACATCTGTTTGTTTTTTACCTGCTTCTCGGTGTTTTGAAATCACAGAAACAATAAATATGAATTCCTGTGTGTGATCAATTATTACGTAAAGTAACATGAGATTTATCCAGAAACAAGCCTAGGAATATGCTACACAGACAACCAGCAATAATATTAATACCATACTTCCAATGTTTTATCCAAACAGCTTGATCCAGATCGATGTGAAAGCTGCTACGGAGCTGAATCGCTAGAGAAAAAGTAAGTAGAATGACAACGTGCTGGTCAAAAAATTAGTCCTGAAACCTTTAATGGCCAAGGATTCTACGTAAATCGTTAGAATTCAGTGTTGTATGCACATGTATGTTTGGATCTGTTTAAACTTATGTCGCTGATATTGTCATACTTGGTTACTTTCAGATGTTGTAATACTTGTGAAGATGTACGCGAATCATATAGAAGAAAAGGATGGGCTTTGTCCAGTATTGATGATGTTAAACAGGTAACTGTAACTGTTGAAGAAATCTAAGATGCGCGCACATGCTATGTGCAGTTATAGAGCATGCGGGAATGATCAGAACATGAGAGAAGTGTTAGGAGAAGTATGATGCATAGAAGTTTTCTATTTCTTTTATAAAATACAATTATGATTGTAATCCCTATCAGAATGAATGAATACATGTGGATGAATGGTAGGAATAAATGAATGAAAGGATAAATGAATGAATGAAAGGATGAATGGATGGATGGATGAGTGAATGAATGGAGTGATGAGTGAATGGAGGGATGAATGAATGAATGAATAGGTAGATGAATGGGTAAATGGTTGAATGGATAAATGAATGGGTAGATGAATGGATAGATGGTTGAATGAATGAATGGATAAATGGATGGAAGGATGAATGAATGGATAAATGAAAGAGAATTGCAACTAAGATGTCTACAATGTACCTATTGATAGTGTGTAAGAGAAGGATGGAAGGACAAGCTACAGGAGCAGAAGAATGAAGGTTGTCAAGTCTATGGATATTTAGAAGTCAACAAGGTAGCATCAGCAACTAGTGATCAAAATATCAATTCTCTTTTGCAATTCAAAGAACCACGAGGAGAATTTAGAACATGATCAGAGATGGCTCAGTAAATGCAGGAGTTAGTCTCCCTCGCTTACATCTGTTTTTAGTTCCGTCACTCAATGAGCCGAGAGCGTTGCCTGATGGATCTAAAAATGGATGCGAGGGAGACTATGCAGCAGAGTGTGCAAGAACAAGTCAAATGTTCTCTGATCACAATCTAAATTCTCCTTTAGATTATTTGAATTCCTAAGGAGAATTTGGATTTTGATCACAAGTCACATACATTCTTGCACTGTCCCCTTAAATTGGGAAGATTGGGAATTACAGGATTGACAGTTACAATACGTAGAAGTGTCATTGTCTGTGGTCTCAGTGGAGAGTCATATAATGATTTAGACAAGTTTTAAAAATCATGACTTAAAAAAAAAAAAAAAAGTATATATAAGAACCTTAGTAAGACGGCAATCAAATAGTGGAACATTAAACGTCAATAAAAGCATATACAAATTTTATTTTATTTTAATGACTTACTACATGTAGATGTCTAGTGAGACTGTAAAAATCAGGCACAAATTTTCTCTTTCAAATTGATATTTCATATTACTTTATGTAATTTTTCAAACACGAGAAAGAATTGTTCCTGCAGTTGATCTCGTTTAAATTGTGTAAATCGTGGTTAACAGGTTGCAGTAGTTATTTCTAAAACGTTATCTTGGTCTCTTGCAAGACCCCACTTGCTTTAATGAAGTATGAGTAGTTGATTGCCCTTTTTGGACTGTTCTAGGTTGCTGGCAACTTCCACTTCGCTCCAGGCAAGAGTTTCCAACAGCACCACATTCATGGTGAGATTATGATATTATTGCGTCCATCACTTTGATGTTATTAAACAGATGGATTTACATATCATGAACATACCTACATGTAATATGTGTTCCACCAGATGATAACAGTATACGACTGAAGAAGACAGACATTTACATTAGTCTGGGACCGTTGCTTTAATTGACCAACTCACAGTCACACAATCATATGACTGACAGTTGGATGGACAGTTGGAGAGATAAATATACAATTAGCCACTTTAGAAACGAGTGGAGGACTGGGAATGAGTTTTTAGAATTAGTCTAATTAAAAAATGAATCCCATCACAAGAAAGAGCATATCAGAATTAGTAAGTTTCAGGAGTTTGATAGGGTTTGGAGAAGCAGCAACTGAACTGCAGACCTTAAAAAACTGCAAAAATTACAAAGAAATGTATGGTTACTCGGGACAAGCGTCCCTACTAAACATACATTTCTTTGTAAATTTTGCGGTTTTTGGAAAGCTGTTACTCGTTCAATAAGCTTATCTAACAAAACCTTTTGAAACTTTGTAATGATGCTAATTCTAATATGCTCTTTCTTGTGATGGGGTTCATTTTTTAATTAGATTAATTCTTAAAACTCGTTCCCAGTCCTTCACTCGTTTCTAAAGTGGCTAATAGACTGACATTCAGACACAAAACAGGGTTTTCAACACAATTTGTAATAGACAAATGGTCCTACTGGAGTAACGGTCTGTGATAGTTAAAGCGCTTCAAAAAAAACATGGAAGTTAGCAAACTTATAAAAGCAGGGGTGCTGATTTTGAAAGTAAGCAACGGAAATAATAACAGTTGCTGGCTTTACAACCATTATCGTTGAAGTGCAACTCTGAAAATTAAAACACTTCCAGACGAGCTCTAGTCTTGACGATTGTCAATCAAACTAAGACATCAAGAAAGACACAAACAGTACATTTATATGTACATGTACACAATGTCTGGCATTGAAAATCCACTCCAAGAGTTTGAGATATTTTGCCACAACTATCATACACTTACAGTTATTAGTACATAAATGTACAACAAAAACTATATTCTACGTTGAAGTACTAAGGCTTCACAACAGCATATAGGGCTTGGACAACTGTAAAAACACTAAAACCTAAAACATGTTAAGCGTCAAAATAAAATTTAAAAAAGTTGGGTGCATAAATTATCTAAACTGCATTTTTTTCAAGTTCATAATTTAAACTGTGGTCTACTTGTAATCTCTAAAACCTAAGAGATAAGTTAGCTAAAATGTTTAATCATTATTGTAAGTTGTTGAGACTGTATGTCCATCCTCAGGAACCCAGGGGTATATTCTGTTGCTCGTTACTCGCTCCCAGAGAAATACCCCTGGGAACAAAGTCTGTTGGAACTTGTTCCGGAAGTCAAAATTCAAAGTGGCGGCTGTCCTATTCAAACCAGAATATTCTTGATACTGATTGGTCGACCTTCCTTGGTCGACCAATCAGAAACGAGAGTAATTTTGACTTCCGGAACAAGTTCCAACAGACTTCGTTCCCAGGGGTATTTCTCTGGGAGCGAGTAACGAGTGACAGAATATAACCCTGGGTTCCCGAGGACGTTGTATGTCTAATTGAAGCTAAAAAGCAAAAACCTTATTTCAAAAGAATGATTAAAATAATATAAAACATGTTAAAACTTTAATATCACATAAAAACTAAACAATAACTATATTGTGAAGCACATGTACATGAATTCTTCTCTTCTAGAGCTTATTTTATGTCATGTGTACCTTAAAATTCTCACTAGTTTTCGCGAGTACTAATTTTTGTGATTTCAAAAAATCACGAAATTTAATACTCGCTAAAAAGATTAAAATGTTTGGTTCTGTTTTTCTCCCAAATCGCGAAATTAAATTCTCGAGAAATACAGCTTCCGAAATTAAGTACTAGCAGAAATTAGTAAGAATAATTAAGGTAGTGTGACTGATCTATGTTTTATTGTCTTGTGATTTTCAAAAATGCTGTTCCTTCTGAACTTCTAGCCTCCTTTTAAGTACAGAACGCAAAATACTATTTCTAAAACGTTTTTATGACCTGAAATGTCACCCTTGGTTTCTTGTAAAAATTGCCTTGCAAACATAGATGATATTTATTGACCATTTTGTACACAGTACATATCAAAACATCTGTTGTAGTTCAATATGGATTCTGGTACAATCTGTTTTGAACTGGTACAATTTGTTTTGAACTGGTACAATTTGTTTTGAACTGGTACAATCTGGCATTCTTAAAAGGGATTTTATTTTGGGGACTCATTAAAAAAAACAGGGGCTTGGATTTTTTTAGGGGGTTCTCAAAAGAACTAGACGACTTCCTGGTACCCACCCCTCCCTTCATTCTCTCCCTATCTACTCCTCCTTTCCTTTCCTGTCTGCCTACATTAATTCTGTCTATCTGTCTATTTAATACCATATTAACATATTATTTTCAATTTTTGTCTTACCTTGTCTGGGACTCGAACTCCGAACTCTGACTGTAGACCAGCGTTGACCAGCGCATTAACCAACTATGCCATCGAGGATTTCGATGTCGGTTTAGCATCACATTTACATTTTATTCATGTTATTCATTTTCTATTACTACGTCATTATGCCATTTAAATTCACGCATGCGCGCTAGATCAAAACGTGGACTTGGCAATATGGCGGATCACGAAACATGGGTTGATCGTGAGGCTTTCTAACGAGAAATAACAACCTGAAACAGGAAACTAAAAGTAAAAATTCGCTTGTGATTTTCGTACTTGAAGACACATTTTATGAAAAGGCAAAGAAATTCCTAAACCGTCAAAGCGTACCTGTCTTGTTCTATAGTGGCGCCTGGTTCAATTCACGGACCGGGCGCGAGTTGAGTTCGTTCTCTCCCTAAATGCTTCGAGGAATTTTCTCCGGGTACTCCGGTTTTCCTCCCTCGGTAAAAACGAACTAGTGAGATGAGTGTTGGGTGTACAGAATATATAATGTAGTAAGAAGTGAGTGTGAGAGTCTTGTCCCCACTAGCCATACTGATATCAACACTTGACACGTTAAACATGATATTTATTTATTTGTATTCACATCAACGCGTGCCTGTATTGCTCTCTAGTAGAACGAAGTAGGTTGTATTCACGTCAACACGTACTCGCATCGAACGTACATGTACCTGTCTTGCTCTCATAGTAAGTATAGTAGAACGAAGCAGCTTGCATGTATTCACGTTAACACGTACTCGAACGTACATATGTACCTGTCTTGCTCTCTAGTAGAATGAAGCAGCTTGTATTCACGTCAACACGTACTTGAACGTACATATGTACCTGTCTTGCTCTCATAGTATAGTAGAACGAAGCAGCTTGTATTCACGTCAACACGTACTCGAACGTACATGTACCTGTCTTGCTCTATAGTAGAACGAAGCAGATTGTATTCATTCCTACCAAGTCTACCCCAATACTAACCCTAAACCTAACCCCAAGGTACTTGATTTAACTATATAGCAATAAAATACAAAGTCTTCCCTATCCCTAACCCTAAACCTAACCCCAAGGTACTTCATGATTTTAATAAAATACAAAGTCTTCCCCAATACTAACCCTAAACCTAACCCCAAGGTACTTCATTATTATAATAAAATACAAAGTCTTCCCCAATACTAACCCTAAATCTAACCCCAAGGTACTTTATGATTATAATAAAATACAAAGTCTTCCCCAATACTAACCCTAAGCCTAACCCCAAGGTACTTCATGTTGTACCAGTTCAAAACAAATTGTACCAGTTCAAAACAAATTGTACCAGTTCAAAACAAATTGTACCGGTACAAAAACAAATTGTACCAGAATCCATATTGAACTACAACACATCCATACTACGACGACATCATAAAATCATTTTCACTTGACGTATTGTCTACACAATAGAGTACCGAAGTGATGACATCATAAAAATAAAATGTTCGCTTTATCGACTTTCGATCCCCAATTTCGAAAGAACATCAAGAAAGAAGCTTACATGCTGAATTTGACAGCAATCGGTAGCTATTAATATATATAATTTCCTTCCACAAATCACTGTATTTTCGGCTTGGATATATTCAACTGGCCATATATCACAGCCGCTATTTAACCGATTGCTGTCAAATTGGGATTGTAAGCTTAATAATTATTTCTTGATGTTCTTTCGAAATTGGGGATCGAAAGTTGATAAAGTGAAAAATTTTTTTTTAGTGGCATCACACTTTGGTACTCTATTCTACTAAGTGTACATACTATCTACGTAGTAAGATACCCTAACCCATATTTTATGCTCGCACAGTATCTATACTCAAGCTTAAATCAGGCGGCAATGTAATATCAATGAATAGTAAGTACTATCTGTTTAATAACTTAAAGTGATGGTCATATTATAGAGTATTCAATGTAAACTTAAGCTAAATATCAACACTAAGCTAACTTAGCTATAAACACTCATTTGACTAAATCATTTAAACTATATAAAAGCATGTTGTTAAATCTTAAAACAGCTTGTTTATGGCATCTAAGCATTTTTTCCGTTAAGCCAAACTTATACTCTGATGTTTGCCTGATGCTGTTTAAACTCTCATAATTAACTGTTAACAGTAAATTTCAATTTAAAATTAAGATTACAGTTCGGTTGTCTTTAAAACATGCATAAACATGCGACTTGCACACAGCACTGCACTCGCATGAATGACGAATCAAGTACATTTAGTGGCTTTAGCTTGAAACCTGGAAAACTAAAGCATATAAAGAACTGTCAAATCGAAGCACTGCCTTATGATTATTCACACATACCTACATATACAACTTGTTTTACTCAATCACTAATACATGTACATGCATAAAATTAACGAGGCTGCTCACCTACTCATTCAACCTCAGTCAACACTTTAAAAAAAATCTATTTAATGATGCCATTAATAGTATTAGATAAGTATTTATATTTATCGAGGATTGCACTTAGAGTACAAACACTAAAAGCATGAGAGAAGCGTAAGAGTTACTCTAGCTTCACAAGTGCTCTCCCAAATTCCTGCATGCTCCATAACTCGATGGACGCACAGCTAAAGCGTTGACCATTTCTTTTATAACATAGTTACTGCAAATTCAAATAAAACAATTTGATTTTCCGATTGAATTCAGAGCGTGCGCACTATGACGATGACATGAGCGTGTGTCCGTGGCTGTAGCGTGTGTCCGTGGGCTTACGGGCACATGCTAACCAACCAATCAGAGCGCACGTTATATCATACCTATGTTATATTAATACTAAATCTAAATAATATTAAATAATACTAATAACTATTAGTACTATTTCTATCGTTTTCTATTGTTTCATCACTCTATTTAGTGCTAATTAGTACTATTTAGTTTAGTACTGTTTCATGCTTTTAGTGTTTGTACTCTAATAGTATAGCCAATAACTAATATCTTTGTTGGTGATGGTACAACTAAGACTTAATTCTTATCATGTTTATACAGTGCATGATCTACAGCCATTTGGACAAACACAGGTAAATATTTTGATATTGGACAACACTCTCAATTAGGTCTTCATGTAGCTGCACAAAACTCCTGGCTACATGTATATATTGTTCTATTGTCGTTCTATGTATTATTTTTACATAAAAAACAATAGCCAGGACAATTTGTGCAGCTACATGAAGACCTTGCTCATGCAGAGAGATCGGTCAGGTCTTCGTGTCGCTGCACAAAGTCCTGGCTTTTGTTCTATTGTCGTTCTATGTATTGTTTTTACATAAAAAACAATAGCCAGGACAATTTGTGCAGCTTCACGAAGACCTTGCCACTCTCTCTAAGCTGGACACCCCAAGAACAATCTCTCGTCTGGATTAGATAGGTGTCTACCGTAGAGAGAGAGAAATTTATATATTAATATACAGTGCCGCAGGGACCAGACAAAAGTGTCTGTTTTGAAGAGGTGTCTGGCTTAATTTGGGTAGCTGCTTATCATCCTTCCTTGCAGCCAGTGAATTACGAAGGACGCTCAACGTGGTCGAGTCGAAGGCATATAAAGTTGCACTATGCTGCCACCATATGACTCATGTCTGACCATGGAGCACAGTTCAAATCGAAATATTAATTGTTTTTACTGATGGAGGAAACCCGGAGAAAACCCATCGAGGCCAAGGGAGAGAACTGACTGACAAACTCAACTCACATAGCTTAGCACCCAGTCTGTGATTTGAACCAGTGCTCTCACCAATCAGCCACCCTTGCTTCCCTAAAAAGTAACACCCTGCAAACTTAAAGTGCTACTTGGATGAAAATCAGTCAAAATTTAAAATGAGCTGTAATTTTGCTGAAGTAATTTTGAACGACATATTAATAACTGTTTGGCATTAAGTTAAAATGTTGCTTTCATATTCCAATGAGAAGTACTGTTTTTCTTACGATTTAAGGATGGATTGAGTAAATGACGTCATAATAATAATAATAATAATAAGTTCTTTATAAACGCATCATACAATAGTCTCGATGCTCATCTACTCAATCCATTCTTAGATCGTAAGAAAAACAGTACTTCTCATTGGAATATGAAAGCAACATTTTAACTTAATCAAACAGTTATTAATATGTCGTTCAAAATTACTTCAGCAAAATTACAGCTCATTTTAAATTTTGACTGATTTCCGTCCAAGTAGCACTTTAAATGCATCCTCAGATTCCCAGGGTGTGTAGATTGTATTGTAGATGATCAACTATTAATGATGGACTATTTGTTTGTTTAGTTCAATATTACTCATCATATTAACCACCTGTCATTTGGCTACGACTACCCTGGCAAAGAGTACCCACTAGACAACAGTTTTATTGTGTCTGATGAACGTGAGTACATGTATATAGAGGTTATTAGTTGGCTAAGCATCTAATATGGCTGTGTATTTTGGCGAGCGAAAGAAAAACATGCAACAAATTACAGTGAAAACTTGGAAATCTCTGTACGAGCGCGCGCTGCAGGTATCTGCAATAGCGAGGTGCCCGCTATAGCGAGGTGTCTGCTATAGCAAGGTGTCCACTATAGCTAGGTGTCCGCTAGCTATATAGCAAGGTGTCTGCTATAGCGAGGTGTCTGCTATAGCGAGGTGTCTGCAATAGCGAGGTGCCCGCTATAGCGAGGAGTCTGCTATAGTGAGGTGTCTGCAATAGCGAGGTGCCCGCTATAGCGAGGTGTCTGCTATAGCGAGGTGTCCACTATAGCTAGGTGTCTGCTATATGTCCACTATAGCTAGGTGTCTGCTATAGCGAGGTGTCTGCTATAGCGAGGTGCCCGCTATAGCGAGGAGTCTGCTATAGTGAGGTGTCTGCAATAGCGAGGTGCCCGCTATAGCGAGGTGTCTGCTATAGTGAGGTGTCTGCTATAGCGAGGTGTCTGCTATAGTGAGGTGTCTGCAATAGCGAGGTGCCCGCTATAGCGAGGTGTCTGCTATAGCGCGGTGTCTGCTATAGCGAGGTGTCTGCTATAGTGAGGTGTCCGCTATAGTGAGGTGTCTGCTATAGCGAGGTGTCTGCTATAGCGAGGTGTCTGCTATAGCGAGGTGTCTACTATAGCGAGGTGTCCACTATAGTGAGATGTCTGCAAGGTGCGAATTGACCATATTTGTCTAGCATCAATTCCATATGCTTCATTACAACTGAAGATGTCAAACATTATTGCCAAAACATGTACAGTTGTATGTAAAAAAATTAAAAGTTTCATGACATTTCTTAAAATATCTAATTTCATATTTTGTTTATATATTCTCATTTAGCCGGCAGCATGTATCAATACTTTGTGAAAATAGTCCCAACAACATATCGCAAACTTGGTGGCGAGGTGTGTATCATTGGTACATTCATTGAGTGAAAATTTGCAATAAATAAAATTTTCACATAACTGATTTGTTTTCTTCACATGTATCATAAGTTCTATAGTTCTCTATGCCCTATGACTACTGAATCAGTGGATTGACAATGAACCCATAGATCCAAGAACTGTTATCAAATAGTGTTAGTTTTGGATTAGCAATGATAGGATGTGAGGTTCTTACACCGGAGGTCATACCACTACATTGCTAGCCTGATTTTCAGAAGGTTCATGTGTCATGCGCTCTTGCTTCCTCCACAATTGTGGAGGAAGCGAGCTCTAGTGTATGACACATGAGCCGTCTTGTGGAGGAAGCGAGAGCGTATGACACATGAGCCGTCTTGTGGAGGAAGCGAGAGCGTATGACACATGAGCCGTCTGAAAATCAGGCTACTACCGGTACATTGCCCGTGCAAGCCAAACAAGTGTAGTTGCAGCTGCAGTAATTGTGTTTTTTTTTTACAGATTTTACACACACATCAGTTTTCCGTGACCAAACACAAGAGAATGATACGACAAAGGACAGGAGAGCACGGCCTACCAGGTATACAACTCATGAAGTAAAGGCCCAGACACACAATGCAACTTTTCTTGCAACGTTGCGCGCAACAAGAGTTTTTTGGGGTGTCACACGATGCAACGTTGCGCGCAATGGTTGCAGAAGTAGAACTCGATCCTATTTCTGCAACTGTTGCGCGCAACGTTGCAAGAAAAGGTGCATCGTGTGTCCGAGCCCTTAATTATACGAGGTAACCAGTAGAGTAGTTCCAGGAAGCTGCAATGCTCCGATATAAACAAATATTTGCCAGAGAAACGTAGTTTCTAGGATTATATGCGTTTAGAGGAGCTTCCAGTTTCCAAGGGCAAATTCCACATCACAGGAACGAGCCAGGAACTACTCTATTGCCTTTATCATTCAACAATATAAATTTTACTGCTACTTTTCCAGATGTTGTCACACCACCCAACTTTGTATGATGATTTTATGTATGTTGCAGCTTACATATACCTGCGAGTGTTTATGGTACAATGTAGTTTGAATTATGAAAGATAACCTAAGTTTTACAGCTATTTCTTTTGATGTCAGGTGTTTTTGTGCTCTACGAATTCTCTCCTATGATGGTACAGTACACAGAAAGTAGACGGTAGGTACATCTGCCCTTGTTATGCTTATTCTTTCAGCAAAGTTAATAAAAATAAGAAGTCAAATAAAATAAAAAGTCAAATAAAATAAAATAAAAACGATCAGGATGCACTATAAACCCCCATGGGTGTCGCCAGACCTCTCAAGCTTTCCAGCACCAGGTCAAAATCAAAATCAGTCAGACATACAATGTATGGTACATGTACAAAGGTAAAATGAAACCATTGTTCTTGTGTGTGTCATTTTACAATTAAATCAGGGTATGAAAATCAACTTTTTTACCCTGAAACAGGGTCAGGGTTCAGAAGTCAGGGGGCACACCCCTACCCCTAATTATGGCTAGTACCCCCTGGACACATTGACATGTATCATTTGTATATTCCAGGTCCTTCATGCACTTTTTGACTGGAGTATGTGCAATCATCGGTGGTATATTCACAGGTCAGTTTCTTAATTGAATGCCGATCTTTGTCCAGTTCAATGAACTTAAGCCAGCTGGTTCCAAGCCCAATACACCTTATTCACGCGTGCTGGTTTTCAAGATCAGAATACTAGGCTCTTTCACATACAAATGACCACTGCCATCTGAAAAAGCAATTATTTATCAACATTTTTGGAAAATTTCAATAATATTAGATAAAATCCCGAGAAGATTATCGTAAATGGCATTTATAGGGTTTAGTATGGGAATTTGCTGTCTTGCATACCAAGCCTCGTTCTGGTGTATTTTCAGAATTAAAAACGTTCATAACTCCGCAAGGACATGTCATTTTTCTCTAAAACTTTTACACTTATCTTATATCAATATCTTCTTTTAGTGGAAAGTGTTAAACCTTGATATTAGGCAATTTCGAAAAATTTGGTATGCATGACGGCAAAATCCCATACTAAACCCTATAAATGTCATTTACGATATCTTCGCTGGTTTTTATCCAATACTTTTGAAATTTTCCAAAAATGTTGATAAATAATTGATCTCGAATATCAGCATGCGCGAATAAGGTGTATGCTAATATGAGAGTAGGGGTATGTCATGTGAATTTAATTGCCCATTACAAAAAAAAGAGCAGGGGACTGGGAACGAGTTTATTATAATTAATGTAATTACAAAATTAAGTTAATGACATGAAACAACATGTTGAAATTATCATATGTGCAAAGTTTGATGTGATTTGAGTGAATTCTGTCGGAATTATAAACTTTTGAAATTTTGAAATTTTACAGTGAATGTATGGTTTGGGTAGACAACGCAAAAAAATACAGAGTTTGTATGGGAAAATGTACATCTTTGACGTCCTCTAGCATCGCCAATATTAAGCCAAAGTTCACCAAACTTTCCAGATTAGCTAAGTTTGATCTGCTCTGTCAGAAAATGATGCCCATTTTTGCTAGTTTCTTATTGAATTAGTTTTACGGACTTGGTCCCAGTCCCCTGCTCTTTTTTGTAATGGCCAATTGGGCTGAATTTCACAGTGACATAAGGCAGCTGTTTGTGCCTTATAGTTGTAGTGGGCTGTTTGTACTCTGACTGTTCTACCTTTGTTTAATGTGTGTTTTTTATCTCCCACACTTGTAGTTGCTGGTCTGGTGGATTCCATGATCTATCACTCATCTCGTGCCATACAGAAGAAAATTGACCTTGGCAAAGCTAGCTAATTAATAGTCCATCGTATTAACTTTTCCATAATCAGAGACACATATTCCATTCACAACAGTGTGTGGTTTGCAGAGTAGTTAGCAGTTATTTGTTGGACAAATTCTTAATTCTGTGGATAGTGTCTATAAATAGTAATCAGGATTTATCCAACAGATCTATATACACCTATTTCAATTAAGTTAGTCCCCCGAAAAGGGTGAAAGGTGCGACCCTGAAGGATCATGTGGGTTTCTATTTGCAGCCATATTCTTCATGAACGTTCATTGAAGCAAATTCAAGTGACATTCAAAATGAGATGGCTGAATGTTTTGTCGAAATGTCAGGGAATTTGGTAAACAGTATCTCCCATGATTCTCTGGGGTCGCACCTTTGTGAGTCAAGGGTGACTAACTTCATTGATTTAGGTGTATACAGCACTTCGTTTATCTACTCTGAACAACCAGGGGTATATGAAGTAAGACACTACCACTCCCTCAATACGGTGGTGGCTAAATGGGATGCATCAAAAGATCCTCATTAAAATATAAATAATAGAACGATGCAGTAACACAATAGATTCGTTCTATTGTTTGACACTCGAAGGTCCTTTTCAGGCATCCCATTTAGTTAGTTGCTTACACTGTTCTTGCATCACTTCTCAGGACCCCTAAGTGATACCTGATCATCAACTGAATTCTCTTTTAAGTTCTTTGAATTGCCCTATGCCACTATGACGTCACATCAAAACAATCTATTGTTTAAACGCTAAGGATCATGGTCGCTAGAGGGGGACAAAACAGCAGCAACACAAAGGATTTCCCAAATAAATGTATTTTACAGACGGTCTGAAAGTGACAAAAGTCACCAAACACAGTAAATATTGTGGGAAAAGCATCGATGAACATAATATCTGGAAACTAGCCAATTTGAAATCTAGCGAACCTCAGCAGAGCAGATTTAGTTCAAATTTCTATGATTCTGTCCCCCTTATAAATAAGCCGTTACGTCATAATGGTATAGGGCAATTCCAAAGGAGAATCTGGAGTTTGATCACAAGTCAGTGTGAGTATTGGTAGTACTGAGTATGAAATGACAGTGAAAGATGAAGTTGCAAATAATAGTACTGATGTATATTTACATTTGACAAACAGCTTAAGATAGAGTGCAAACCATATGTCCGTGAAATAGTACCATTACTAAATAGTACTAAATAGTGTTATCTCTATTGTTTTCTATTGTTTCATCAGTGCTATTTAGTACTAATTAGTTAGTATTGTTTCACGGACATATGGTTTGCACTCTAATGCTAGCAATAGCTTTAACTAACTTTTTATACTTTGCAGTTGCCTGCAAAGGGCAACTTTTCACAACCATGCACAGGTCTCCCGCAAAGATGTGGTGTTGCCGAGTCCAAAAATGTATTTTTAATAAGAACATAATTATATTATTTTAGCTCTTCTATGGGCCTTACTACTGGCCCCGGTTACACGAAAGGTGAATAGCACTATCCACTAGATAAGCCCTATCCAACAGATAAAATTTATTGGATAACTGCATCAGTTTTATCTGTTGGATAAGACTTATCCATGTGGATAGCGCTATTCACCTTTCGTGCAACCGGGGCCTGGTATCTAGGACAAATACAGTACTACAGCAGAAAACAGGCTTTACTTGTTTCTTTCTTGCTGTGACCTACCAGTACCACAGGGTGACCACCATAAAAACAGTACTTGTTCCCAAGCCCTCCCAGATCTGCCTCCAGTTTACTTCTTGGGGGAAAAAAGAAGGAAAAAAAAGTTTACTTCTACAAGGAGTACTAGAGCCCAACCCCCTGCTGCAAAAGGCTTGACAACGTTTTCTGGTACTGAAAGTTCTAGTAATTTTATCCTGCATGCCTAAATTTTTAGTAATAGTTATTATATTATTAGATAAATAATTTAATGTTTTAGAAATAGTTTCAGTGATTTTTTGGATAAAATTGAGAAACTTATTTGCTGTTGTAAGTCACATTAGAAGTTCTTGTTCACGTGGTATGACCTTGGTGTAAGAACCTACAAAAATGTAGCTTACATTAGTCATACATACAGCTTATTTGATGGTTTCACAGATATATAATACATGTGGATATTTCACGAGTTGCATAGTATTTTTCCGAGTCCGCAGGGCGAGGAGAAATACAAACAATGAGTAAAATGTCCGCAAGTATTATCTGTCAAACCATATCAAATAAAGGGTTTATTATTCCACAACTACTGATTTTGTTTCTTCATTTCCTGAAGTTTTTGAGCCATTTTTTTGCTGTTTTTCATGCACGCGTGAGCTACTGTGTAATACGCTGGCATATTTTGCATGTTCTCTTGTCCTAATATGGTAAAATGACTCACAAGTGGAATAATAATAACAGTTATTAATTTATTAGTGTATCACTACTTTTCAAAATAACCATAACAATTCATTGATATATGGATTCATCGATCCACCAATGCAGTAGTCAAAGGGTTTAGAGATCTTTAGAACTTAGAACAAAGTGATGGATACACGTAGTGAAGAGAAAAATCAGTTATGTCAGTTGTGAGGTTCTTACACCGTGGTTATTAAACCCAATAAATAACACACGCATGTAGACCTGTTTTGTTATCCTGACGGCAGAGGAATAAAAGTTGCAAATTCCATTCTAAAAAAGTCTGTTGGTGCATAAATGAAATACCATATTTGCTTTGATCAAGTGCCTTATTTTAGAGTACTATGGGCTGTTTCCCTTGCAATGGCATTTGAGTCATCCCAGTTGGAGTAGCCCTTGGCTGGAATCAAAGTCTGAACCCAGTACTTGATATAGTAGCTAAGATTAGAACATTAAACATTGGTTGTCTCTGGCTTATCATCTATTTGTTATTAGTTCAAAATACAAAAAAAGATATACCGTAAATGCTCGATTTAGCGCCCCGGGCCCTTATAATTTTTTTAGACCTCTAGGGGGAGGCGCTTATTCGAGGGGGGCGCTTATTGGAAGCAGGGCGCTTATTTCTTTTCTCAGATGATGAACTCAATGTTTTCTTATATACGGTACTGTAACATACATATACAGTGAATAAAATAGCAAACTTGTACCATGCAGTACTAATTGGTAAACTGTATACTGCTGTAAATATACGGTATTGACATACGGTATACCGTGTTTCTGTTCATCGGTAAAGTTTTATTTTAGAGAGTTGTTTATGAATTTCTTTTAGGGGGAGTGGGCGCTTATTGGAACGGGGCGCTTATAAAAAATTTAGACCTCTAGGGGGAGGCGCTTATTCGAGGGGGGCGCTTATTGGAAACAGGGCGCTTAATCGAGCATTTACGGTATTTGTTATTAAAACTACAAACGCTTTGATCCTTCCTCGGATCTTCTTCAGTGTAACAATCTTGTTGTAATGCGTATACAACAAGATCGTTACACTGAAGAAGATCCGAGGAAGGATCGAAATGTTTGTAGTTTTAATAACAAATAGATAAGCCAGAGACAACCAATTTTAATGTCATATAATGCATTCCTGGCTGCAATTACAAGCGCATTAATCATATTTTATGTATTTTGCACAATATAAATGATTATTATTAAATAAGTAATCAATCAGGCAACAGAACTTCGATATATTAGATTTAATTCACAATGGTAAGATTATAAAATAGTTGGTATTATTACATAATATAAAAGTAATGATCTGCGCCTCAACGAAAATGAAGCACAACATTTTCTTATCGATCCAACTTTAAAATTAAATCAGTTTTTGGAGTTTAGTTTTTTGCTACATACTGCCTTATCAAAGAATAGTTTATGCAGCTTTAGCACAAAATAAAATAAGTTCTGGCTCTTTGTGTATCGACACAATTGACGTAATTCAATATCAAACCTACCGGTATTGTATTCTTTGTGATGTTTTGTTGTTTCTATTGAATTATGGATACTGTGCCGATACACAAAGAAAGCGACTACCTGTAAGTTCTTTGTCATTACACTGGTACATGTACTAAGTTTACCATGGACCTTGCTTGCTATGCAATTGAGACGTGTTGATACTGGTAACAATCTTTGGTTAAACATAAATGCATTGAATACAGTAAACATTGACTTTTAGTGTATTTACTGTCAGTCCATGAAAGTATTGCACTTGGACACACAATGAACCACAAGCACCAAGTGCACTACATTATATAATAGGCCCTTTGCAGGATTACGATCATGTGTTGTACTACTGACTGGCAAAAAAATCTGACTTTATTTATTTGAAGAATCTTACATGATAAGAGTACAAACACTAAAAGCATGCAATACTTTGCACTATTTAGTGCTAAATAGCACTAATTAAACAATAGAAAACAATAGAATTAGCATAATTTACCACTTTAGTCGGGCTTCCTGTGGAAGCCCCGACTCTAAAAATGCAGAGCGGTCGTCTTCGTCTTTGGCTCCAAATCGCCTTTCTACAGCGCATGCGCGCTAAAGCCGAAGGAGACATGAAGTCTGGCCAAGAAAGATTAGAAAGCACAAACCAATCAGGGAAAGCACCGGAGGTCAAGGGGCCAAAATATAAGTCTTTTCTCGTCTAAATCCAAATTTAGATTGAAACAGGACACTCTAGTAGCGTGAAGTCGGGCTATAACGTTTTTACTGATATACTGTAAAGTTCGCAGTACTGAAATTGCAAGGAAAGCATGTTCTATCGAGCTTGAGTCACGCAACGACGAGCAACCAAAAACTGTTTCAATCGCACTGAAAATCGCACTATAAGATATCTATATTTAGTTCAAATAGGTTACATTTCATTTAGAAGCCCGACTTCATGCTAGAAGAGCGTCTAGTTAGTACTATTTATGTTGCACGCTTTTAGTGTTTGTACTCTATCAGTAGTGACAGTAAAGAAATCAGTTTGAAATGCTACTTTTCAACCTCCAGTTGATTGTCGATCTTTCTCAATCAACGTCTCAAAGTTTCTTTGCCAGTCAGCAGAGCCGTTCCCATGGGATCTTCGGCTCTTCATTTGTTATTCAAGCGATATATTGGCATGTGACTGTAATTACTGCAAAGGGCCTATTGCTGATGACTGTGTAATTGGATATATGGCCTGGCAATTACAATATTGCAGAAGTAGGATCTGACTCTTCAATGGAAAGTTTGACTGCAGCATTGACATGTAATAATAATAATAATTTAATAATAATAATAATGAATATATTTTCAGAGGAGGTCACTTCACCCGACGGTACTCTTTTTTCAAGTGAGCCCTCGTATATTCAAACATAAAATAAAAAATAATTGAAACTAAATTTACAAAGAAGCAGGCATTAAGTAATTATTATAATTATTATAGACGCGGTTGCGCGCTGCGATTATTTTAACATGCAATATGTTGCAAATGAGTCGCGTTCTTCAACAAGTTTGCATGGTCACTACATAACTGCAGTGGTTTTCACACGCTGCAATCATATTGCCGTCAACTTCACGTCACATTGTACTTCAATAATAAGTACATATTGCCAGCGACATCTTGCAATCAATGCTGTACCAAGTATCCATCACATGTTGCAATGGGCGTGTAACACCTTCCACGTGATTTTTTAAATTTTCACCGAAGACAAACGAAAATACCATAACTTGAAAGAGCTAAAAGTTTGAAAATTTGAAAAGAATCAAGCAAATAAGAAAAAAGTTAACGGCTTTAAAGTTTCCCGCTTTGACAAGGATTTGTATGGGTTTTTCGCTTGGAAGGCAAGCGTTGCCCTCCAACATACATTTCCATACAAAAAAGGCAAAGTTTGAATGCCTGTAACTATTGCCCTATTTACGTATTTCCCTTCAAACTTTCCACTTTTACTAACTTTAGTATGCTCTTTCCAGTTATGATATTTTCGTTTGTCTGCGGTGAAAATTTAAAAAGTCACGTGACGGGTGTTACACGCCCATTGCCATGGCCACTGTATAGCAACAAACAGGATCATTGTTTTTACGGGCAAATTAAGGAAATATACAAACTAAACATACAAAAACAATCAATATCTAATATTATCAATATCTATATCTACATGTCAAGTATTTCCTATAATAACTCAATTTCCTCGGAACAGACCATTATAATTCAATTATAAATTAGTACAAACTGTCAATATTATTTATTGGTCAATTTGGGGTCACTTGTCATAATAATATTATCTTCTTCGATTCAACATGCGACGTATCAAATATAACGACTGGCATTACTGAAGTTCATAAGATAACTCCAGAAACAATAATTTGATTCTAATGTCAGGTATAACAACACAACGTTGTATGATTGCCAACAATGGTACAATTGCAGCATCTCCATGCATAGATATGATATTCACTTCCAGCTGTACGTACATCTCATCTCATCTCAAATTATGATTTTGCTTAAGGCGCTACAATCCTAGTGAAAACAGCACAAAATGACACAGGATCCAAGCCTGGACATGCATCTGCTTTAGGAGGCTAAGCAATAGGGAGAGCTTAACTTTACAAGTACACTTCTTTAGGGCTGATTTTGTCGCACAGCTTGGAGTTCATTATAGGCAAGCAGCATAGTTTACTATAATACAAAGCAACTAACAGACACTAAATACATTAGATTTCTTTCTTTCTGAAATTTGAGTCTCCTTAGAAAGTAATAAGTAAAGGTAATAAATATGAATTAATAATTAACAATTGTTATTTTTATTTTCTAGACCACTTTAATTTGGTCATTGATATTCTTTGTACATTAGCTATGTAACGAAACCACCACTCAAGTCTGTGTTGACCTCACAAGATGCCTGCAAGACTGTCATAGAGGTGTTGTAATGGATGCAACATACAATGTAGTCCATGCAACAATGTGCAATGATGCAGGCATGCATTTCTTGATTGATCTATCGAAGTGAAACAATTTTGGGTTCAAAAAGCTCGGAAATTTTTTTGACATTTTGAATTAAGCAGATTTATGATTTATAAACTTTGCGATATGGCAGCAGGGTCACTGCAACATCGTTAACCATTACTGTTATCCTGCGTTACCAGCTGTAACTAGGCTAATTACTGTAGGCCTGTGGGACATACATGTAGCTTTGGAGCTCAAGTCTTCGTCAAATTCGTGCGTGAAACATGAGGAGTTTGCTTCAGCTTTAACTGTGATGTTTTGGGTCTGAACGAGTTTCCGGGTCTGACAAGAAATGCACACCTTGCTTGAAATGTTAGATGTACTACTAGACAGAGCTGAAGAAGCCATGACAAAGTATGCCATTTCATTGAGAATCGTGCAACACAAGCAGTTTTGATGATGGTTTTCGCACATATTTCAAAGCAAACCAATGAACCAACCTTTTGTTCTACAAATCAGTGCCAGTAGGTCGTGCATGTATGTACCTTGCTAGACCTCAATAATAATACAGTATCATGGTAACCTACCTACCTACTAGTATGGTACTAATACGGTATTATGGTAACCTACTAGTATGGTACTAATACGGTATTATGGTAACCTACTTACTGGTACAAATTCATCAATAGATTCAATTGTTTAGACTTCTATGGGATTACATCTTTTCAAAGCCCTACGTCTTGCCCTGCTAGCATCATCCGGTGAAACAACAGTTTGATCTGAATCCACTGAACCACTGTCAACCTCGGAGAGCTCGTATTTCGGCAATATTCCTGGATCAGCTTCCTTTTCCAGTGACACCTCTGGGAACACCTCGGTCAAGTTACCTTCTGGATCAATTGACCCGTGTCCTGATCCATCACCAACTAAAGTCCCAAATGAACTTGTGCTGGAAGTCTTTTGACTTTCGTTCCGCTGTCTTCGAGGTTCAGGAGTCTTCTTTTCCCATACACTTGGAGTATCTTGGGGATCTGTTGTACCAGGAGGATCTGGAGTATACGGGTTCAATAGAGGATCATACATTGGAAATTCTACATCCTCGCTTGGACTATCGGGTTCTTTAGTGTCTTCTATAGAATCCAGAGTACTTTCACGAGAAAATTTATTGTCCAGAGCATTTTCCTTCGAATCTGACGAAACACTTTCATCACCTTCTGTGACGTCGGAGAGCTGTCTTCCATGAACTCCAAGAATACGATTAGGCGATACACAACTCATCCCAGGGGTACTTAGACAGTCCATATCTTTATTTTCGTGAGAATCTTCACTGCTTAGAGAAGGAGTTCTTTGAGCCTGTGACTTCAATAAGTCTGATGTGCCATCAAATTTCAGAAGAGGGTCCGACTGTGAATGCTTTGGGTTCCATGGTAGAGAATTGTCAGACATAAAATGAGCGCTAGGGAAACTGTCACTTCGCAATCGAGTGTCCAAGTTCTTATCGCTTCCAATCAAGACAGTGGGTAAACCAATTCCTGCCTGACCACTAGGGGGTGGGGGTGGGGGTGGAGATGACCCCAGGAAGCTACTGTCATAGAGTGTGGGATCAGTGCCAGACATCTTTGCTAGGATACTCAGAATGACGTCAAGTTTATGGTCAAGTACAGAAACCTGGCATAAAAATGAAAACAATCATATTACTGTTGAGGAGACACCCTAGCCAATCCCATGATGCCTTGCACCCCCTGTCATACCCGAGGTTCAGTTGATTGTTTTATCCTAGAATCTACTTTTGACTTTTTGCTTACTACTGACCTGATGCTCAACTTTCATCAAACGAGAAGTAACGTTGGATTTGAAGGAGCTATCGTCATAAGCTTGAAAAAAAGTTGAAAATCAACCATTAAATTCATGACATCAACAGGAATCACTTGCTGAAGGGATAAAGTGACATGTGATCAGAATCCAAAGTCTCCTTTGAAATCCAAAGGGCATCCAGGAGAATTTAGATTTTAATCAAATATCACTCAAGGTGCGCGGACACACGGTGCAACATTTCGTGCAACATTCCCTGCAACATGTATTGTTGCAGCATGTGTCCACCTCTGCAACATGTTGCGCGCAATGTTGCAGAAGTAGAATCGAGTCCTACTTCTGCAACATTGCGAGCAACAAATTACGTCGTATTAGCGCACACTAGTCAATTGTGAGAAATCAGCTTGGACACATGCTGCAACAAAATTGCCAGCAATATTGCAAGCAATGTTGCACCGTGTGTCGCACCTTTACTGATACAATATTGTTCTTGCACCAGAGCATCATGGAGAATTTCGATTTTAATCAGAGATATTGTGATCACTAACTGGTGCGTTGTTCATGCACTAATATTGCAATAATATTGGCAACATTTCGAATATAAACTGTTTTGTTGCAGTTTCGATGCAGTTGAAGCACCGTAAGGCGTTACACTTACTTGAAGGATCTCTTTCTCCACCAACTTTATCAATTCTACAAAACATTATCACACTAGTTAATAACACCACAAATATTGATGTAAAAGTGTGTTTTAATACTAGTGTAGTGTTGTGTAGTGCAGTGCAGTGGTGTAGTGCAGTGTGTAGTGTAGCGTAGTGTAGTGTAGTGCAGTCGTGCAGTGTAGTGTGTAGTGTAGTCAGTAGTGTAGTCAGTAGTGTAGTGTAGTGGTGTGTAGTGCAGTGCAGTGTAGTATGGTGTAGTGTGGTGTAGTGCAGTGTGTAGTGTAGCGTAGTGTAGTGTAGTCAGTAGTGTAGTCAGTAGTGTAGTGTGTGTTGTGCAGTGCAGTGCAGTGTAGTATGGTGTAGTGTGGTGTAGTGCAGTGTGTGTAGTGTGTAGGGTAGGTAGGGTAGGGTAGGGTAGGGTAGGGTAGGGTAGGGTAGGGTAGGGTAGGGTAGGGTAGGGTAGGGTAGGGTAGGGTAGGGTAGGGTAGGGTAGGGTAGGGTAGGGTAGGGTAGGGTAGGGTAGGGTAGGGTAGGGTAGGGTAGTGTAGTGTAGTCGTGCAGTGTAGTGTAGTGCAGTGTGGTGCGGTGTAGTACAGTGCAGTCATGCAGTGTAGTGTGGTGTAGTGTATAGTGTAGGGTAGTATAGTGTAGCGTAGCATAGTGTGGTGTAGTGTAGTGTGGTGTAGTGTAGTGTACATAGTGTAGTGTGGTGTGGTGTAGTGTATAGTGTAGGGTAGTGTAGTGTAGTGTAGTGTAGTGTAGTGTAGGGTAGTGTAGTGTAGCGTAGCATAGTGTAGTGTAGTGTAGTGTACATGTAGTGTACATGTAGTGTGGTGCGGTGTAGTGTAGTGTAGTGCAGTCGTGCATTGTGGTGTAATGTATAGTGTAGTGTAGCGTAGCATAGTGTAGTGTAGTGTAGTGTAGTGTAGTGTAGTGCAGTGCAGTCGTGCAGTGTAGTGTGGTGTAGTGTATAGTGTAGTGTAGCGTAGCATAGTGTAGTGTGGTGCGGTGTAGTGCAGTGTAGTGTGGTGTGGTGTAGTGTATAGTGTAGGGTAGTGTAGTATAGTGTAGCATAGTGTAGTGTAGTGTGGTGCGGTGTAGTGTAGTGTGGTGTGGTGTGGTGTAGTGTATAGTGTAGGGTAGTGTAGTATAGTGTAGCATAGTGTAGTGTAGTGTGGTGCGGTGTAGTGTAGTGTAGTGTAGTGTGTGGTGTAGTGTATAGTGTAGGGTAGTGTAGTATAGTGTAGCATAGTGTAGTGTAGTGTGGTGCGGTGTAGTGTAGTGTAGTGTGGTGTGGTGTGGTGTAGTGTATAGTGTAGGGTAGTGTAGTATAGTGTAGCATAGTGTAGTGTAGTGTGGTGCGGTGTAGTGTAGTGTAGTGTGGTGTGGTGTGGTGTAGTGTATAGTGTAGGGTAGTGTAGTATAGTGTAGCATAGCGTAGTGTAGTGTAGAGTGAAACTTTATATAAAAACTGGTCAGACAAGTGAATTGCAACTCCAGTTAAAATCCAATTTCATTTTGGTTTTCCCAAGAAGTTTGCTAATAGCAATACCTTTGCTGTAAGTTCTTCATGCGTGATAACATCTCCACATGTCCTGTGGAGTATTGTTCTATTACATCCTTTACATCGTAAGGTTTCCTGGCTTCCTGTAAAGACATTGCACAAGACATCTTAGACACACGAATGAAATTTCTATATTTAAATCTATTTAATTCTGTATTACATGTATTTTTATTACTGTATTGTACCGCTGCAGACCAGTGCAGACCTGTAGCCAGACCAAAGTCTCTTCCGAGTCACTTTTGTAAATAAATAAATGAAAAGTATAACCGTGACGTTATAATTCAGTTACAAAAATTCAGCATTGTTTTACCAAGGTAACTGCCTTGGCTCGCCTCATACTGGCTACACGGGCCTGCAGTGCCAGGATTAGCTGGACTATTGGGCACCGAAAACTGACAGTGAAATGGGTACGACGCTCGCAATGCAAGCACACAGCATTTTGCCTTGTTGGCTTATTACAGGATGTTACGTAATATGTTGTTGGTCCTTTTTGCCCAATGTGACCTAAATATATCATTGGTGCAGTTGTGCCAATGCCATATTGACCAGTATTACACACAATGTTGCGTCATTATATAATTACCTTAAATTTTCTAATAGCTACATTTAGTTTCAGCAAACGTATAAGTCTTATTGCATGTTTCTGTGCTTGGGTCAACCTGAAAAGGCAAATGATAAGTAACACTTTGAGTGGAACAAATTAATAACAGCACACTAAACCCAACTACATGTCCAAGCACCTAGAATGAAGATATGTGAATCCAGAATAAATAATATTATCACTGCAAACCAATTTGCTTGGTGCATTCAATACGGTTGCAATTGTTTCTGTCATCAATTAGATTGTTCTCGCGCAGTGGTTGTCAGTAGAACAATAATTTATTCAATATGTTTGCAATTGTTTTTGTCACCAATTAGATTGTTCCTGCGCATTGGTTGTCAGTAGAACGATAATTAATTCCATTCCTCTTTAAGACATAGCCCTACTAATATTGCACGTTGAAAGAAAAATGGCTTCAAGTACCACAACGTTTACTTACATGATTGCTGGCTCTCCATCTTCAGATATTGATATATCTAAAAACAAGACACCAGTAAACATATTAATCATACATCTTTGCCTCTGTCAGGAAAACAACAGCATAGTTTTAATTCTTGGGGAGTGATTTGTTATTTTTTATCAAAATTAAGGGAAAGTTTTTCATGTTTGCTTGAAATTTAAATTGAAGCAATACCTAAATATCATACGCATTAATTTATCAGAAGCAGGCAGAAGCCTATAGTCTCCTACGCAGTCATGTTACACTGAACACAGCTGCGTATGAGACTAGCAGAAGCCCAAACCCTCAAAACAAAGTCGCTGTCGAACATCTGAGTCCGTGTATGAACCGCTGTAAGTCATTAATTAATTTAATAACATCTACATCTACATCTATCTTTATTATATCCATAAAACCATGAGTATCGCAAGGATGTTAACAAAAAAATATAAATAATATAAATAAATAAATATCAAAATGGATAATAAAAATTATAGTAGTCAATAAAATATAGTAATCAATAGATTAATAAGTCAATAAAATACAAATTTACAATAGTCAATAGTCAATAACTAACCCACTAAGTATGGATAGTTTACTCAGGCCATGTTAGCGCTAGCACTTTACCAAGGTATCAATCAGAAAACTACCTGAAACTATACTAGTTTTCTAATTTCTACCATTGAAGTTTCGATAACCATCATCAGATTAGATTCGTTTTCGTACGAGTGGGAAACCTACGGCACAGAGATACGGTACGGAATCGAAGACATTCTATTCAACCAATCACAGCACGCAAAATCATTGCTCAACCAATCAGAATGCTTGGATACGGCACAACCACGGCACGGTACCGTCACCACAAACCGTACTGTAACTACTTCCCAATCATATGAAAACGACACTAATAAGCGATGATTACATGCGAGCAGACCAACAAAATCAAGGGGGGAAAATAATGTCGAAATTAAAACGTAAGTCCTTAGAGACTTTCAGTCCAGTGTTCAGGAAGGTTAAGGAAGGATGCGTTGATTAATAATACATTTATAATTAATAATCACTTCTGCCTTTCAACTCGTGGTGTTGTACTCAGTTACAGGTTGGTGAAAACTTTTACCAGGCCACGACATGGTTGTAGTATAGAACCAAAAGCAATAATATTATTGTACTAATGAAGTTTAATAACAGTGTTGGTTGTGGTTTAGAATGGTTTAATAATGTTTCTAAGAAAGTTGTTTAATTCTTGATTGTTTAGTTGTTTAGTTCTCATGTAAGTTGTTGTGTTCTTATATAAAGAACTGAATTGAATATAGCCTGCATAGCGGCCCTTTGGGAGGTGAAGGAGGAGGGGAAGGGGATGGAAGGAGACTGGAGAGAGGGGAGAAGGAAGGGGGACTGGGGAGAAGAGGAGGGAGGAAGGGAAAAAGAAGGGCCTGCTGCCAAACACGTCTTATTGGTCTATTCTACGGTTAGCATTTGACCGTAGAATGTGATTGGCTAAAACCGAATATCAGTCAACGTGTCAACAAGACATCATGTCAAGATTGTCAACAACTTGTGATCTTGGCGAATTTGAAAACTGTTTATCTTCTGTTCTCTCAAAACTAGAATGTAATGGTTTTAAATTTCCATTGGCGTACTTCCTACCCAGGAGGGATACTCAGGGGTATCAGTGACGGGGAGATGCGAAACTTTTTGGGGTTTGAAATTCATTGCTTGGGACGTTTTGGGGGTTAGCAATTTTCTGGTGGACTTTTTTTGATATAAAGATTTTGGTAAGGACTTTTTGGGGGGGGTTGATAAAAATGATATCCTACTGTTCTCGATTTTATGCAGAGAAAAAATGGACTTTTTGAGGGTTACATTCTGGGCCGTTTTTGGGGACTTGTTTTTGCGTAATGGACTTTTTGGGGGTTAAAGTTTGGCCTCATTCGCACCTCCCCGTCACTGACACCCCTGAGTACCCACCCCTGAGTACACTTCCTACAGGATTTGGAAAGAGCCTTATCTTCCAACTACTGGTTCTAGTGAGATATGAGTTCATGTTGGGGGAAATGCATGGCAGTGCTGCAATCCATGTATATGTACGCAGTTTATGTTTAAAGAATGTGTGGGATTTTCTTTGTCATTCTAGTTGAGTTGTTATTTTTTAGGCTATTTATTTGAGCTCAAACAGAATTTGTTTTCATACTGTGATGTAGTCACGGTAGTTTGACCTTGCGGGGTCATGTTGCTCGTCTGTCGTCGCGAACGTCAGTTTACATGGAAGTTTTTATAGCTTTTTCGAATACCAGCTTCCAAATAAAACAAGAGTTCACCACAGTCGAGTTGGTAAGTAGTAAGTGGAATAAGGAGACGAAAAGCACAGAGACAAAACTTTGCATTGATCTACACTTCACTACGTCAAGCTACAAATGACTCTTATTTCAAGAAACATCAGCGACGCTTTGCGGTCGTAGCGCACACACCGCCTGGGGGTGTAGAAGCCACGGAGACGTGTTTGGCGGCAGGCTCTCCCCCTTCCCTTTCCCCTCTTCCCAGTCCCCTCTCCCTAGTCCCGTCCCATCCCCAGTCCCATCCCGTTTCCCAAAACCCTTTAAAAAGATAGCCACCACGCAGGCTAAATTGAATAGGGGACTTGCACTAAGAGGTCACGTGACCCAAACCCCCTTAAATCGAACAGCAGTGTCAAAATGAACTCTAGATAGGAATTCAAAGAACAGCTCGAAATTAGCAAAAGGGTGAAGTTGCAAGCTCTTGCCATCCAATGCATTTTCAAAACAAATATTAGAAAACGTTCTATTTTATTTTCATGTCATTTCTCCTGTGTCAGACGTCATGATCTGAAACTTCACCCTTTTACTAATTTCGAGCTGCTCTTTTCATTGCTGGAGTTCATTTTGACACTACTGTACATGTCCGATTGGGTCACGTGACCTCTTATAGCGCAAGTCCCCTATTAATTGAATATGTCAACTAAAGGTAGTTATTGGATCGCTATAGCATTTATCGACTTGTGTAGTTTAATATGTTGGTATGGAATTTGTGGGTTGCTATGGAAACGTATGGTAGTTTCATGTTGCTATGGGATTTCTTGGGTTGCTAAGGCCTGCTCGTTACCATGGTAACTTACCCGATACAAAGTTCCTGCTTGAAATCATGGGTTTCTTAGTGTAGACTAAAGTGCAGTGAAGATTTTCTCCTGGAACTTTTTATTAATACATGGTTTATCATTTTAGCATGTTTTAAAAGTGATATTGAAATGAATAATGTTAATTTTAGATGGATTAGCTTTGGGTTACTGCATGGTGGAAAATTGGGGGAAAAATGCAGGATTTTGTCTTGATTACGCATGACATTAATGGAGATTTTACATTTTGTGAAAAGTTATTTTAAATGAAATTATATATAATTCTGGATGTTTTTTTTAGTTCTGACAGCGCTCTATTAAATTACACAGTCAATACAATCTGTTATTTAGTTATTTGACAAACGCCATGGCTTTTATTTAGCTCAACAAACACTTTATTACAATTAAAACAGTTAATACGTATTTGTGACTGTGTTTCAAGTGACTAGTGCTGATGTACATTTGTAGCAGGGTGAGTGCGGCAGACAGTAGAGAGACTAAGCATCACGTTTACAGCGAACAAGTAACTTTTCGCTGTACTCCTTGACAGAAACATATTTACTCAGCGTCAGCCTTAATTATTAAAGAATTAACAAGTTGTGTTTATTGTCCAACAAGACGCTCAATGAGCGTACACTCGGGCTTATGACAAGGACAATGTCAGTTGCGTGAGGAGAGACCTGACAATGACTGACAGTTGCGTGACGAGGGAGACTATGTATATACATGTATGTGTCGAGTTCATTTGATTTGCCTTTGACTTTGAGTTCATTTGATTACCTTTTGACTTTGAGTTCAATTGATTTGATTTTGATGAGTTCGTGTAAAGGCCCCCTCTCTAGCTTCAGATCCCGAAACGTCGAGTTTGGAATCGAGTTCGAGTTCGGGTTCGAGTTATGGTTCGAACGTCGAATAAAACAAGGACATCTTCTTCAATACAATATCATTTCTCTGACGTCATGACAATCAGTGACAGTTGAGTGACGAGGGAGACTATGCGTCGGGTGAGTATGTACATGATACGTCTGGAGGTTGCATAGGTCAGATGGTTCTGATAACGCCCTCACGTTTGTTTTTGTTAAATATATTTTAAGCGAGCTTCTAGTCCTTCTACCACTTCTAGTCATTGAACGATGAACTAGAATCCTGACCTTTAATAGCTTGAAGATCTACAGCTGCTTTCAAAACTAAGATTCAAATCTACTTGAGTCCTTCTTGTGTGTCGTTTGTTTTTTTCTTATCTGCTGAGTAATCTTGAAACTCGATACGATTAAATACGTCGCATACTTTCGTCATTCTTTAGCCGAACAAAACTACGACGACGACGACTACTACTACTACCGAAAAACGCATTTTGTAACTCGGGCTTCCTTCGGAAGGGCCCGAGTAATGATCAACCCTTTTCCAGGTTCTTTTGGTATTTGTGAATAATTTACATCAGGCTGACACTGAATAATATCTGCTGTTTGATATTTCTGCGTTAGATACGAAGTCAAAACCATCAGTTCTTCTTCCTTCTCTCTTCTGTTTGCACCATTTTTTTTTTCTTTCTTTCTTCCGTCCTTTCTTTCCATCCATTCAATCATCCCATAATCACTTACCAAAGAATCCTGTATCCAAAGTGCTTGCAATACTCCCACGATGTATCACAGAACTACCACTATCAACCAATGGAGAAAAGTCTGACCTGCTGGCTCTTATCACATCAACTGACTGGCTGCGGCTCGCTTTTCCCTCATTCCTGTTCTTAAATACTGCTGATAGCTTTCTTGTACCTTTCTTGGTAGTAGTACTATTACTAGAAGTAAGAAGAAATATGAAGTTTGTGCTTCATGGTCTGTGTAAAATGTTTTCATCATAATAATATTGTCATCATCATCATCAACATCATTATCGTCGTCATCATTTGTTATCAATATCATTCCAACCCAACCACCATTAACATCTGTATTAACTAATCCATCAACATTGCTATCATTGTCATCATAATCAACTCCATCATCATCATATTATTCTCCAACTGTCACTACATCAACAGAATAACCATATCTTGGACTTGGATATACTTCATCACAGTCCTATTCTTATTATTCTTAATGTGGTTAAATGAAATTTAGGCAAAGTTAGAATCGAGCTAAGTAGCACTAGATTATTGCTAATAGTACTATTGCCTCGCTAGTCAGCATTGTTGCAAGCATGCATTACTTGGTGGCCCACGCTAGGAGTTGTTAACGCAATCACATGCTAATCTTGTGATCATGCTAGCTTGACCTTTGGTCAACAACTCTACCGGGCACATGGTTCGCAGACCAGAGTAATATGATTCTTGCTGTTGCCAGCATTCTCGCTATCATTCCACGCTAAAGGTAACATGACCACACGCTATTCTTGTGATGACGCAAGCCTGGCATGTGGCCAACAACTGCCTGGCAAGGTTCACACACCAGAGCAATACGACTGACTCGCGATCGTGGCTTTGCTAGCACATTGCTATTGCTATTTGAATTCCCCTCCCTCCCGTCCCTGTGCCGGTAAGTATAGGTAAGTAGATTTCACTGACTGGTCAGTGTGACAGGTGCTCAGTTGGTTGTGACAGGGTTGCCATGGTTACTGCAGAAGCTCCGAGCCAGGCACCCCCCACCAATCAAGCACCTAATGCCAAGCTCATCTTCTAGTGATGAGTTCAATTCTTAATATTCTTATTAATTATTATCCTTATTATTTAATTTATTATTATTATTATTAATGTCATTCTCACTTTCACTGTTATGGACAACATCACTGTCAGTTTCTTCATCATCATCATCACCATTCAACATCATGGTTATCATCATTCCCATTATTACTGTATGCATTTATTATCATCAATCTTCATCACCTCAATCATAACCTATATTCTATACAAATACTGTCATTTCATTGATTCATCATCGTCTTCAATGCCATCACCGATACCACTTTCACTGTCATCATCATCATCATCACCATCTTTCACCCTTGCCATTCATCATCATAACTATCACTATTGTTGGCACAGTTTGAAGCCTCCACAATGAACTCACAACTCACGATGTTTTATTAAACTCACTAAATCACAAACGATACAAAAAATCCTCAAAGACCTCGAACTCTCTCCATCTCTCTGCGCCCCTCCCCCTCGAAAGGGGACTCGCATTACATTAATGGGGTCACGTAACTTCCGTCACGACACTCTCCCGACACTATCATCATCCTCTAACAACAATATTGTACCTGAATAAGAAGCGATAACCCCACGTTAGAACACACTCAACCACTACAGAAAAATCTAAGCCCCAGGTGGGAAACGAACCCACGACCTGCCGATTTGCCAGATGGTTGCTCTACCACTGAGCTACTGGACACTCTATGATTATCTGAGGGTTGAGTGTGATATAGCACTGATTATCTAATTATCTGAGGGTTGAGTGTGATATAGCACTGATTATCTGAGGGTTGAGTGTGATATAGCACTGATTTCAGTGCTATATGATTTCAGTGCTATATCACACTCAACCCTCAGATAATCATAGAGTGTCCAGTAGCTCAGTGGTAGAGCAACAGTCTGGAAAATCAGCAGGTCGTGGGTTTGTTTCCCACCTGGGGCTCAGATTTTTCTGTAGTGGTTGAGTGTGTTCTAATGTGGGGTTATCGCTTCTTTATTCATTTATATGTATAATTCACCATTCTAAATATTGTACCTATCTATCATACCTATCTGCAACAGAACCCGATAAAATCTTG
The DNA here is from genome assembly GCA_033675265.1 of Actinostola sp. cb2023. Lineage (NCBI taxonomy): Eukaryota > Metazoa > Cnidaria > Anthozoa > Actiniaria > Actinostolidae > Actinostola > Actinostola sp. cb2023. The sequence continues at coordinate 510,394 of JAUJYZ010000013.1, forward strand.
TCACTAGTTCCATGTTTACTGTAGAAAATATGAGGAAGCCAAGTGGCAACAGATTTGGAGTTAATGTCTGCACAATACATCCTCCAGTGCGACTAGAAACACAAGATAAAAAGCCATCAATATTTATTCACTTGAAAGATGTGATTCCTCTGCGTAGTTGTTAGTAACTATTGCATATTAGAGTCGTTTTCATATGAGTGGGAAACCTACCGCACAGTTACAGTCACGGTATGGAATCGAAGACATTCTATTCAACCAATCACAGCGCACAAAATCATTGCTCAACCAATCAGAATACTTGGACATGGCACGGTTCAAACTCAAATTCTCTCCCATAACTTAAGGTTCGGTAATATGGGCAACAAAATTGAGCAACTTGTCGACGGTGCAACATTATATTGTATAACCACTCCACACGAACACATTTTCTTTGTTGCGAAGAGTAGAGAGTGCTTCTACTTCGTGCAACAAAGAAATGTGGTAATACAAGCAACATTTTCCTTCAACTTGCAACAGAACAATGTCGAGCAACAAGTTGCACGATCTTGTTGCCTGTACTACGTACTGTACCGTACTGTACCGTACTGTACCTTTAAGCTTATTGTGAACAAGTTTTAAATGACATAATTTAGTCAATTTCAGAATGGTAGATCGAATCATACATCTACTTTCTCCATGCAAGAACATAAGTTATCTCTGATCAAAATCTAAATTCTCCTGCATAATCTTGCAATTCCAAAGGAGAATTTAGATTATGATCACACTGTTCCTTCAATTACTCCATGGATGAAGTGTGTGGATGAAGGTAACCACCGTCACATACATGTACATGGTGTACTTTACATTCTATGTCTCTCTATAGTACATGTACGTGTGATATAACTACCTGCAACAGAATTGCAGCTGGTCGTCGTCTTCTATGAAAGTGTTTCTGCCGTTGCTGTTGAGTGACTTTTAATGCAAAGCCTGATCCAAGTATTCCCTGAAACCAAACAGATAAAACACCATAAATGTTTAGATAGCATTAATATACCAGTTTTAAACAGATTTATTTGGGCAACATTTCAAAAGTTACAAGAAAGACAAAAGTTACTCGAATGAGTGAATGTGTCTACTGCTAGTTATAAATGTCAAAATATGTTGTGAGAAGAGTTCCCATATATACACCGTATAGAGAAACGTCCAGGCAAAAGCGATCTGTCACGGTGGCGAAACGGCCGTAATTTGTGGAATTAGTTCCCAGTCTTTTCTCTTTCTTTTGTTAACATTACGGACGGACTTACATCTGGAGATACTTCATGTCATACTGTACATTGTACTTACTGCATGACTAGTACTTACAGCAGGTAATGCAAAAAAAGATATCCCAAAAACAGCAAACAGTCCTGCACACAATCTCCCATACCACGTTATCGGCGTCTTGTCACCATAACCAATGGTTGTCAAGGTTACCTATGGTAATAAACATGCAATAATAACAGTTACAAGTGACTGATACATGGTGGATTATAGATTGACTTGCAGTCATTTGTGGACTGATTGATGATGATAGCGGTGATGATGATGATAATGATGAGGATCGATGCTAGCACTCGGTCAGGTCTTCTTGTAGCTGCACAAAAGTCCTGGCTATTGCTCTATTGTCGTTCAATGTATTGTTTTTACATAAAAAACAATAGCCAGGACAATTTGTGCAGCTACACGAAGAACTTCCTAGCACTCAAAAATCACATACATCGCTTGAAATCTACATTGTATCACCAGCTCTCAGTAGTTACGACAGCCTGATTTAAGTTCACAATTACTTACAATTCCCCACCAGAATGAATTGGGCCAACTATTAAGCTTATCGTTGTCATCTTTTTCCACCAAGTACATAACAAATGACGAGAATATTAAACTGATAAAACCAAGATATAAAGTTGTCACCAGTTCCTGTCAATAACACAAAGCAGTTAGAATGACTGGGAAGCACAGGAAACACGAGAAGCAAGGGAAGGAGGGCAAGGAGAGGAAGCAGGGCAAGCAAGGGAAATACGGGAAGAATGGGAAAGATGGGAAGGAAGGGAAATACGGGAAGCACAGGAAACACGAGAAGCATGGGAAGCACAGGAAGAAGGGCAAGGAGAGGAAGCAGGGGAAGAACGGGTAGCAGGGGAAGCAGTGGGAAGCAAGGGAAATATGGGAAGCAAGGGAAATATGGGAAGCACAGGAAACACGAGAAGCAAGGGAAGCACAGGAGGAAGGGCAAGGAGAGGAAGCAGGGGAAGAACGGGTAGCAGGGGAAGCAGTGGGAAGCAAGGGAAATATGGGAAGCACAACAAAGCACAGGAAGCAACGGGAAGCAGGGAAAGCAGGGGAAGCAGTGGGAATTCAAAGCACAGGAAGCAGTGGGGTTTAAGAGGTCTAATGCAAACTTTAACTGCCGCATGGAAATGCAATACAATACAATAACCTTTATTTAACATGGTCAAATGTGCTTAGCTCAAGAGCTACTTTACAGACACAAATAATACAAGCAAAAATGCAAACAGTGCAGATAAAACTGCACGTAATAGAAACCAAAAACTCTGATCAAAATCTGAATTCTCCTCTAGGCTTGATGATTTTTAAAGGAGAATTTTGATTTTGATCACAAGTCACTAACCTGCCGGTGAATATAAATAACTGAAGCTAAAAGCTTCCATGTTCCTCCTTGTCTGTCAAATCTCAGCACTCGTAATAAAGGTAAAAATCTAACCAAACTAACTGGCGTTGATGCAGCTTTTGAGATGGCGACCAGCACCAGAGCAGCAATCGAAGAAATTATAACAACTAGATCTGTAGAAAGATACAATTATTGTATCAATACATTTATCATCACTAGACCTGTAGAAAGATAAAGATGTGCAACAACAACAACAACAACAACAACAACAAAAGATGCGCAACTTCATGGCTAAAAATATTGGCATCCCATTGTGAAACCCTAAGTGATACCATAAACCATGTTTACACCCCTAAAAGAGACGATCATCCCCACCCCTTTCACATCCCCCCCCCCCCCCCCCCCCCCCCCCCCCCCCCCCCCACCCCACAGGGGGAAGGACACACACAAGCATGTAACCAAGGGTTGGCATTAGATTCTATCCCTCAAAACCACCTCGGACTGATAGAACGATGCAGTAACACAATAGATTCGTTCTATTGTTTGGTGGCCCAAGGTGATTTTGAGGGATGGAATCTAATGCCAACCGTAACCAAGTACACTCACCTAGTATTGCATATGTCTTTTTAGCAAATTTTAATCTTCCCTTTACTCCAACATATGCACTACGACATCCAGCAGCCCAGAGTCTTAAAAAATATTCCACTACAAATGCTGAGACGAGAAAAAATTCCTGTAAAAGAAAAGATAAGAAGAACATCATTCAATGATCAAACAAAGCCTCATTGTGGGTCAGTCTAACGGTAAGACACACAATATTGCTGTAAATTGCACGATTTCAGCATGCATCCACCTCTGCAAATTTGATGTGTGCAATATTGCAGACTGTAGTACTGTAGGATCATTTCTACTTCAATAAACTTGGTCAAAACATTTGCAGAGGTGGACACTCGCTGCAATTATATTGCCAGCAATATTGCACACAATGTTGCAATGTGTATCTGTTGTATAATTATGTTATTTTGCTATATAGTGTTAACCAGTAGAATAAATATGAACTTACCACCACTATCACTGGAGTGTGAAGAGTAGCCCAGTAATTTAATTGTGCTGTATCTATTGTTGTTAATGCAGTCAGTATCAGGCTTATGATGACAAGGAAACATCTGTTAACATGGAAAGAAAAATATCAACATTAACAGAAATAATAATAATAATTAATACCAATAATAATAATAATAATAATAATAATTAACAATTCGACTGCGCAGGGCCTCTGATATTACGCGCTGGTGCGATTTCACACATTTGGCCTCAAATCACATCCGATCGCGTAATTTACCGATAGCCGCATAATTCATGAAAATTAGCACAACTAATATGAACAAATCCAAAGCAAATATTCGCTTTATTTAAACTTTCATTGACAGTTGAACGTTATTTCAGAGTGATTTTCCTTTGATAACACCTTAGAAAGCCTCTACAACACGTTCTATGAATCAAACAACATACGTACTAGAATGTACTAGGCGTTCTATGCGTAGATTGTCTTGGAGGCCTGGCACTAGTTATTTGGGCTTCCTGTGGAATGCCCGAGTTATTAACTTGTCTATCAAATTGTATGGAGGGTAGGTGCCATGTTTTATATGCAAAGGCAATGCAATGGTCAAGCTAGGGCCAGCAACCATGGCAACCAAGCCACAGGTCTACCAGCACCTGTCACACTGATTTTTTCAGTGGAGATATACTTACGTAATCCTGTGAGCACCCCCATACCAGCGGAGGGAGGGTGGGGCAATTGGACAAGCAAAGGCAAACAAGCTGAGCAATGGCGGACCACGAGGCATAGCACACGAGCTATCCTGCGCATGTGCAGTTGACAGCACATGCAACGCTGGACGATAACCGCTGGCCAGTAATTGATCTCCCAGTTAACTATGATTATTACTAATCTCTTTAAAATGGCACAGGGAAAATGCCCGGGAAAATGGCGATTCTTTTTTTTTTTGACTGAATCATAAATATGCTTAAAAAGAAAGAGCATTATAATAAACAAAATAATATTAAAAATGCTTTCCTCTGCGTAAAAACGAATTTATAGTAAACGTTATAATGATTCGGCCTCCAAAAAAACGCTGGTGTTCAGGTTGCAATTCTAAATAAACAAGACGCTCAATGAGCGTATACTCGGACATTATGACAAGTAGATCTCTATCTTTGCTCACCAACACACACCATTGGTAGAACAAGCCACAGCCATCTCAAAATTGACAGACGAAGAGAAGTAGCCTGTGAACAGGCTCTCTCCAAGGGGAGGGGGAAGGGGATGGGAAAGGGGAGACTATAGAGTCATTCTTCCGTGACAATCTCCGATACTTGACCCTGTTATTTGATCATACGTCCGATATGCACGTTATGACAATGACAGTTGCGTGACGAGGGAGACTATTTGTCGGTGATCATAGATAAAGATCTCGGCAGTACGTACTCAGTATGTCTTGAGGTTGCATAGGTCAGATGGTTCTGATAACGCCCTTCAAGGCGCGTTTGTTTTTGTTAAATATATTTATACTCGACTTCGCAGACCCGACTTTCGAGACTCTGGAACCAGGGTATGGAACGATGATTTAGCACTTCTATTAACGATGACCCTAGAGCGAACAATACTTCGGATTTAGTTTGATATACGCTCAGAAACTCATTTGACCCGTTTGAGCATAGAATTACTTCATTACGTGTTCGGATATCATCGCCCCAGTTTTCAGCCAATCGAAAACCTGAAACAGACATTCCTGACCGATACGATCACATACTTCACATTTTGTGTACCATGAATAAAAAAAAGAATGCCCATTTTATAACTCGGACTTCCTCCGGAAGTGTCCGAGTAATGAGTGGTGGTGAAAGGACTCATGTTCTAATTGTATTGGGCAGCATTTAAAGTGCCTATGAAACGAAAATGTCGATCCTTGTTTTATTGTACATTATTGTTGTTTGGTCTTTCTCTGAACATTTGCTGTATTTAAACATCGACTTTGAGCGTGCGAACATTTTCTTTTCGCGGTTCGAAAATTATCATTTTCAACCAAAATGTACAACAAGAGACTGGGCCCTTGACAATGGCTCGGTGACGTCATAAGTTGTGTATGCCTTTGTTTGCACAACTTATGACGTCACATTTCTATAGTTTGACCGAGCGGGAATTGTCGCACTTTGAAACCCAAAATGCCCAACTTCGTGCGCGAAAAAAAAAATGTTCCTGAAGCTCAATTCACTTTTTATTAATGCCATGTAAACAAGCAAATAGTAAACTTTCGTAGTAGCAAATAAAAACGGGGTCTGTTTTTTCGTTTCATAGGCACTTTAAGTGATTTTTCTCCTCTAAAACCCAGTAAAAAAGGTTAAATTAACCATTGGAAAAATCGCATAATTTTCCGCACAATTTCTGTGATTTTTTCGCACCATATCAGAGGCCCTGACTACGAGTTCAAGGTTTCTATGAGGCAATACTCGCCTCGTAAACCATCCAGGTCAGTAGAAAATGACAAATATTTGCATTTATGTGCTTAATGAAATTTTTTGTTGTAAATGCTATGCATTTTCTTTTATGTTCAATTTGTAATTTAATCATGTACAGAACATTAGCCGTCTTTGGACGCTAGGGCTCTAACCGGCCCAAATCCCGTCAATAAATAAATGGATTGATAGATTGATTGATTGTTGACAGAAACAAGCAACAGACAATAATATTATTTGTCTAGAAACTCCTCTGAAACATTAATTAGCAAAACGCGACGACGAAGCCACCATTTTGTTTGTTTACATCTACTAGGGGTCTATGAGCTGATAGACCACTAGTAGCGAACCAATCAGATTGCAGGATTTGCAATAGACCGCCGGATGGTTTATGCTAATACCTGATAATAACAGTAATAATAATTGGGTATAAAAATTGTTCACAAGTTTCGACATGAGTTCATGTTGGTCATTATGGTTTGTACATTGTGTGTACTACATTGCCCGGTTTCATATCGTGAGAGACTGGGTACGAATCCCTAAATATTGTGATAATGAACACAAGACCCACATAGCTAGAAAGAGCACATCGCGTTAAGCAAAAACCCAAAGTTTGGTGTTAATCGGGTCAATATTGAACGACTTACGGCCATTCAAAAATGATATAATTTACAAAGAAATGTATGGATTGCCGGACAACTGTCCGCTGCTCCATACATTTCTTTGTAAATTCTATCATTTTTGATTGGCCGTAAGTCGTTCAATATTGACCCGATTAACACCAAACTTTGGGTTTTTGCTTAACGCGATGTGCTCTTTAATCTAGCTATGTGGGTCTTGTGTTCATTATCACAATATTTAGGGATTCGTACCCAGTCTCTCACGATATGAAACCGGGCAATGGTATTTAATGGCTGAGAGACATGCTTTAAATTACAGTTCTGACTATTAAGTATTTAGATATACATGTACAATGTAGCTAAATAGTGCATAAATCTGTTTGCAAAAACATTGAATCAAAAGAAAAGAAAAAAGGAAAGTGAAATTTAAACCTTACCGACACACTATACTGCATTAACATAAACTTACATCAACAACATTTTATCAAAAAATCTTTGTCATTATAATGTATTTTATATAATCATGTGACCTTTATATTGTTTTTGTCTACCTTAGATATGTTTATAAGTATGGCAATTTGGGGTTTTCAATCCCAAACATTTAAGACTAAAAGTAATATTGTAGCAAACACCATCATAGAACAATGCAATTTTCTTCAGGAGTTTTCAATGAGTTAAAGCTGATCAAAAAAACAGCAGCTACATTGCAAAAATCCTTCAGAATGGGACATACTGGCATCGTAATGACCTGGAGTTGACATCAATCTCTAGGTTAATTTTACTGCAGATGTGAACTGTAAAGCAAAGTGTTTTAACAGTGAAGTTCTATGTGTGTATTTGTACCTTAATGTAAAGGTCTGATAAGTGCTAGTAAATATCCATAAACAGAACTAGTTTAGGGGACATTGGAGTACATGTAGATGTATTTATGATTAAACAAGACTGCTGAATGGCAGTAGGGAACTGTGTAAAAATGCATACTAAGTTTTCTGGTGTTTAAGATACACGTATTGCCGTATATAGCTAATTGCATAATCGTTGTCAGGTTGAAAATCATGAAAGCTATGACCAAAAGGAATTCTGGGAAATTAAAACTCTCAAATAACACTGTCAAATCATCGACCTTTTTATCCAGACTTGTAGGATCTTAGTTAAATAGCTCATATACCTTCAAAACTACGAGAACATTGAATATATCTGCATGTAATGCGGGTCATGAACTGATTTCCCATCCATCATTGCGGTCTCAGCTTCTATCATTTATGATTTTCAACCCGACAATGATTATGCAATTAGCTATATATACATTAATTAATAGATCGAAGTCAATGAATTATTGGTAGTCTGCACACATGAAATTAAGGGATGTCAAATGGCGTAAGAAATGTAGGGTATCGTAGCATTTATCCACCTCTCGAAATCTCAAATAATCTAGGAACATCTAGGAGCATCTAGGATTCTTGAATATCAGGAGTGACCATCTGATGACAGAGGTCACTTTTAATACAAGCTTAATTAACAAACTAGTGAGATGAGTGTTGGGTGTATAGAATATAGATCGGATGTAGTAAGAAGTAAGTGTGAGAGTCATGTCCCCACTAAGTAGTTATACTGCTATAAACACTGACACGTTAAACAGCAATTTATTTATTTTAGTTTTTATCAGGTTCGATATAATTAATATTAAAAACTGTCCCAGAGTCTCGAAAACGTCTACACTGACAGTACTTTATTTACAAACTCTTGATTTACTTTCTTGATGGTTACATGTGTATATTAAGGAAAAACATGCACATGTATTGATGATCTCGATGGGTGGCACAAACTATCCACAAGGTAGCAAAGGTAAGTTTTAAACTCTTCTAAAACAGCACAGCAAGACATTGGAAGAGTGCATGGTATCCTGTACGTACTCTCTCTTAGGCCAATCAAGTACCCTGCTTGGTGGTCTCTTTTCTCTCTTCCCAAACAACAAGGAATAAACTATTGTGTGAATTTTATACTCCAATGAAGTGGGAGTTTATACTACTACTACTGGGAAGCAAGAGTGGTCGAGTGGTGCCTGGTTCAATTCGTGAACCAGACACTTAATGTGAGTTGAGTTTCTTAGTTCCTTCTCTCTTGCTTTGAGGGTTTTTCTCTGGGTACTCCAGTTTTCCTCCCAGATCGAAATGTTGTTTGTTTTTACTGAGGAGCTGTGCTCCGTGGTCAGACATGAGTCGTTTGGTGGCTGCACACCTAATACACCTAAATTAAGTTATTTGCCTTGGAGCTGCATCCTTTGTAATTCAGCTGCCGGCTGAAAGGAAGGATGATTACACTGGCCCAAATTATTATCATTATTGCCGCGGTACTAATAATAACAATTATGACTTTATTTCAGAGGGTAGCACTAAATATCAAAGCTAATAAACTTGTGGCCCTCGTTAACTACAAAATATTACTCCAAGAAAGGATTAAAATGGACTTATTTTCCCAAAACAACCCTTTGTCGTATTAGCTCTTTGTTGTGGTAATTAAATTAAATTTCAGCATATAAAAAGTTTAAAGAAATTTTTAATTTGTAAAACCTCCAAACAAGACACACAAACTTGTCAACAAACAACCACAGTTCCATACACACCTATTTCAAAAAACGCTGTCACATTCAAAGCAACAAGCGTCAAGCCAAGACCGAAATGAATGCTGGTTTTGTGTTGTCAAATTGTTCAAATCAGACCTATTTTCTATGGGACGAAGTGTGAGCAAACAAGCACGTGAAAATGTTCACATTTTGTAATGTGATTTAAATAATTTGCCAACACAAAACCAGTATTCACTTCAGTCTTGGCTTGACGGTTGTTGCTTTGAACGCAATTTTTTTGAAATAGGTGTACTTATATAACTGATGATGAGAGAATTATCATTTAAAAATCTTCTCTGATCTAAGATTTTTATCTGTTCCATCATGTAAAAGTGCTGTTGGATACATTGTTTTTAACTTTATTGAAGCCTATTCACACATGAAGAAGCCTGAATCCATAGGTACTAAGTGTAAAGTGCCATATCAGAAGCCTTATCTGATTCAAGAACTTTATCTACTCACGCAATGATGAAACAAGTGTTTTGATGGTTAAAAGATCGATATATAAATATACACCTATTTCAAAAAACGTTGTCTCGTTCAAAGCAACAAGCAAGCATCAAGCCAAGACCAAAGTAAATGCTACAATGTAGTTTTGTTTTGGCAAATTATTCAAATCAGACTTATAATTAGTATTTTCTATGGAACGAAGCATGGGAAAATGTTCACATTTTGTAATTATGGGTAGTCTTATAGAAACAATTGTGATTTAAATAATTTGCCAGCACAAAACCAGCATTCACTTCGCTTCACTTCGTCTACGCTTGACGCTTTGAATGTGACAACGATTTTTTAAATAGGTGTATACAGGAGCAAGTGTGGCCTAGTTGGCATGTGTGCTGTCTACAAAGCGAGAGGTCCTCAGTGAACTCACACACTTGTTTCGACTTCTCTCTAATCCGTGTGGCTTCAGCTTTAAATACTCGTAAAAAGGAGCACTGATGGAGAGAAGGGAGTAAAGTGCACGCCGTCAGCCTTAAGTTTATCAGTAACTCTTGAAACCAAACCAAAAAAATAAGAAAGAAATAAGAAAGAAATAAAATATAAAAAAACTCTTGAAGTTGACTGTCACAAGTTACCGATGTTGAATAAAGTTACTTTACTTTACTATATATAATTTAATAATAATAATAATAATAATAATCTCAGTAATAATACCTAATAATTAGCAATTATTATTGGACGAGGTTGAGCAAACTATTGTGATTTGTCAGTGGCGAGCAGAATAATTATTTGCCATTGCCGAAGGCAGAGGCAAATAACAATCTGTGAGACACTGACAAAATCACGATATTTTGCAAAAACTGAATTCAGTAATTGTTTTATCATTCACGTTTTCACCTAAAGTATGCAACAACTCTGGAAAAAATCGAGCTGCCATTGTCGAAGAGAATGAAAACACTTATTCGTAGGAAGTTATCTGCAGTGACGTAGCTGTCTCTTGACCAATGAAAATCATGGAAAAAATAATGTGAATGACAATAATTCCTTTATTGAGGATTCTAACAACATGAAAGCTCATCCACAAAAAAATAAGTAATATACAAACAACTGTGTATGATCGATCAGTCTAAGGTGTTATTGGTAATGTGGTGAATGAAACATAAGGTACACATGTCTCTATGTGTCTGGGAGGAGTGAGGGATGAGTGGAGTGTGTGTTGGAGGGAGGGGATTGTCTACATGCAGACAGCTGAAGACTATAAAGGGAAAGGTGATCATGACACTTTACTACAATTTGATACAAAAAGGCTTTGTAAAGTGACAATATTGATGTAGTGACTGTTAGTGTATTATATACATGTATCACCTTGTTAAGTTATAAAAATATAGGAATATGGGCTTTGCTTTGAACATCTTTTGAGTACAAAGAATAATAATTATAACACATGTACATATAGGTGTTGAGATGACTAAAACAGTAGAAACCTGCAGCTATATAGACTTGTGATAGCAGGAGTTCAAAATCTATTGTGTCTGAATCTAAGGGATGCACAATTCTGTTTGAACAAGATACAAGATAACAGTCTGTCTTCTACCACAGTGACTGTATTCCATAAAACTGCAACACAAGCCTAGACTACTGTTTAAAATGTGCTTTATAGACAATGACAACACTATTAGTGATTGTGTGAGGGCTGATGAGCAGGTTAATTCCAAATTCTGTCAGATATCTGATTAAATACTAACACAGTCACGTAAATGGATCTGCATATTAAATGAACATTACAATAATGAAGGGTTAGTTTTTGTGAATGTAAAAACCTGAAATCCCCTTGCTTCATGAATGTTTGATACAGGCTGGACCACAATTACATTGAGATAGTACATATCAGAGATTAGATGTCATACAACGCTGCTTGCCGACGTGAGTTGTTTGGACCTTTCAATTCAAATGGTCTACTCCTTCTCAACTGATTGGACCGTGCCTGGTTGGATCCATATTACATGTATCAAAGTTCAAAATATCAAATTGAAACATAATTATTATTGTAGTATGTTCATATATGTATGTCTTCAAGCATCAATGAAGACTCAGATCATAATTCGTGTTTTTCAATGTCTAGGTTGTAGAGCTATATACAGTTCATGTGATGCATCCAGTTCTCGAAAGAATGGTCCCAATGGGTGTGTAAATTAGCATGTACATGTGTACATAGAGACTATGTTACAACAAAGTGTATGCTTGGCAATACTGTAGCTATACGGACCTGGTAGTCACGTCCCTTATAATGTACAAACCAAACAATAATGAGAAAAACCCTCAATAGCATTATAGTCACTATATTGTATGTGGTAATGTTTGCTGATAATAATATGGGAATCCAAAAACAAAAACGAAGAAAAGATTAATCCCCACAGCATCAAAACAGCTATTCTCTTCTCACAGTTGATTGTATAAATTGTCACCAAAAACAGTGCATTAAAGTTTTAACTGATGCCACTGAAACATATATGTAGTGTTATTCTAATTCATCCTTTCCTCAACTCCTATGATACATAGCTTCTTCCTGATCATTATTAATGCAGAGGTCTTGTCCACACAATATATTAAATTTAAATATTTCATAGTTTTAAAGGCTATAAGTATTCGCTGTAAGTAAGTAATACTGGCAGTATAACCAGTGGACAAGGTTTGTTTTATCAACAGGTATCAAGGTGTAGACTTCTGTTCAACAACAGCAAAACATTAAAAACAATCATATTCAAAAACTCACTTTTTGGTTTGAAACGCCTTCACAATGTTATCAAATATTTACAGTCTGAATTGTGTACCGATGTTCACAAATGCCTAACAGAAATACTCCAAACATCGAGTTGGTATCTAATAAATATATACACGGCCAAAAGCAAACAAAGTTTATGGCTGTCAATAAATTGAACAAGTGCGACGTTTTACGTTCATGAGGCTGATCAGTGTGCCCTGGTAATAACAAGTTTTTATTCTCCCCTTAGAAAATAAAGCTCATACTGATCTTTCTGCACTGTAGATGACTCTGTGATCGCTAACTCGATCAAAAGAGGAGCTTGTATCCGTTAAGAGAAAACTAGACATGTCTTTAGGCATCGGTGCATTTCGTACTGCTAATGAGGTACGTTGTTTCCTACAAACTACAAAGGCACTTGAAAGTATATCTTGTTCGACTTTGACAGAAAACAACTAATACCGTAATAAACAACTCTTTCGAAAACCTGTTTTGCGATCAAGTATTCGAAATATATTTCTTCGATATATTCAGTGAAATTGAAATTGACCTGAAATTGACTGGGATTATGAAATTGTTCTTTAAGCTTACATACATTTTGGTCTCGAGTACTTTAAAAAAAAGCGAATCCCAAAACCGATAATATCAAGCATGACACAATCACTACAAGCAAAGATAGCATGCTGTTTCAGCCAAAGACAGCCGAAATCTAGCGGACATGCAATGACTTTATTTAGCAACGCTGAAAAACTGTTGACCAACAATCGTCCAGAACCTGGTAATTCACCACTTGTTGTCGATGACCCAGTGTCTAACTGATCATTGCGATCATTTAAGCGCAATTACAAGGATATTTAAAAACACAAGTTAGTGGTGATGGGTTTTTAAAGTCTTTGACAACAAGTTCACGATAACTATAGCATGGACTAACACTGCGAACACATCTGCTTCAGTGGAAGGATCGAAGGACCATATGAGTAATCATGTGAGGATTAATACGAGTTCGCAACGCAATATCGTTCTCTTAGTCCTTAAGCACTGAAGGATGGAGTAAGTAGTGATGAACACAAACGTATTTCGTAAGCTTCAATAAAGTGTACAGGTCTCAAATATGCTGCCATTCGTTAGAGTTGATCATATTCATAGCCAGTAAACGTGGCTTAAACCAACAAAAACAATGTTCACAGAGCAGAAATTTATGCTGTCTACAGTCTGTGCCCCCAAACCGCTTACTGGTGTTTTCTACTATAAACACGAGTTTCCTATATTCCCTCAGGCAAGGGATTATTTGGGTTTGGATCTACAGCTAATAAACACTTTGGTAGTGTACTTTAATACCTACTACTAATTTTCTCAGAACATTGCATGCGTAAACTTACCTGGTTTCATCCCACAAAAACCTCACGGTCGAACTCGGTCAAACCAACAACTTCATCCCCAATTCAACCACTTTCTAGATAATCTTTCAACCATCTCTAACTGGCTCATAATAAAAAATTCATAGGCCCAGAAGAGAACCAGGCTAATTTAAATACTCGAAGCGTTTACTCACACTGAAGCGTGGTACAAGTGGGGGTACAGTCCACGGGGCCTTTCCAAGAAGTTATAGCATCCCAACTGTAATTTCCTGTAATGTTCTGAGTGAGGACGAGACTTGAGTCCAGCTATTGGTCTACCGAGCAAATCCAAGCGTCCACTGGGCCCATTTTCAGCAACAGAACCCTCCGCTGTGATCACTTTTTCCTCGTCTTTGTCAAGGGTGCTTACTGATAGCGTCTCACTAGCGTATCTGCCTTCTTTTGGACTTAGCCCGCACTCGGGAGTTTCACGAGTGAAATTAGTACTTCCCTTGCTGAACATAACTGACGGACACCCAGCTACCTCTCATGGCGTAGCTTTCGCTGATCAGAGCCTTAATGTGCTAGTATTTTAGATCTTTTCAACTGCTCTCCTTCTGCCAGTTGCTGGTTGTTTACCTCGGTATAAATAACTGACTCCCGCTTATTGACTCGTTCGTCTGTCGGAATTTACGTGTGGCAGACCACGTGATCTTTGATCGCTAAAAAAACAAAGGACTCTACTTACGAACCAATTACGACGTAATGCCGAAGGAATCCCGAAGCCATGAGAAATAATCAAACTTATTTTCTCCACAAATTGTTCGATTCTCAGCCGGTAATTTTTCGCTATTCAAGTTTGATTCCTGAAAGAGTAGCTTGTTGCTCGCGGTTTTGCAATTTCAGAGATTCTCAATCGGTTGAAAGCTTTATTAGCAAGAGACAAATGAAATATTCACTGGCTTCAAAGTGGAAAACGAGCATCTCTCAACCGCAACTGAGTTTCTTCATAAGTTACTTGTCTTCTTATTAATTTAAAACACGTCTCCAGATATGTTAGATAATTGCTTTAATATTGATAAAGCTTTAGCTGTATATTTTAGATACATTCGTCAGTCTTCATTCGTTCATTTCTCATTTTTTTATTTCTTCATTTGATCCCATTTCATTTTTGTCGGATCCTTCGATATAAGTTTTAACACGATTGAATCATTCTGCAGGGCATTTGTCCTAAGGCTAGCAATACCTTTTTTCATCTATATTCATGTATTCAGTCACTAGTCGTTCATTAAATTCGTTCATTCGTTCATTCATTCGTTCATTCGTTCATTCGTTCATTCGTTCATTCGTTGGTTCGTTCGTTCATTCGTTCATTCGTTCATTCGTTCATTCGTTCATTCGTTCGTTCGTTCGTTCAAACTCACTGTAGCAATTGATTAGGAGCCGATATTTAGAACTATTTTCCATTGTTCTAGAGCCAATCAGATCGCATCAAGTAAACTGAAGAGAGGAAAATAATGGTAAATAAATGGTAAATAAAGTACTACTTTTACTGACATTCCAAATTCAGTAAACCTTTTTCCCACCAATATGTAATTCGTAATGATCTCAGGAACAGGATGGCTGACGACAGTAAAACAGATGGAGCCGGCTCCTATTTCTAGGCTTCATGATCATGATCATGATCATCGTCATCATCATCATCATCATCGTTATCGTCATCATCATCATCGTCATCATCATCATCGTCATCATCATCATCATCATCATATTCATGAAAAAAAATCTCGATTCTGATTGGCTAAGAGCATAGCTATACATCTGTGAAATAGAAACTAAAATGAGAGACCACTGAACAAAAAAATATATAATATAATAAACTCTAGAAACTGAGAGAAATATTCTTATGTATTGTTTATGTAAGCATTAGTTCATTCCGATTCGTTCATCCATCCATTCATTCATTTATTCATTCATTCATTCATTCATTCATTCATTCATTCAATCATTCATTCATTTATTCATTCATTCATTCATTCATCCATTCATTCATTTATTCATTCATTCATTCAGCTCCTTTCACCCGCTAATTCAGACGTTCATTCGTTCCTTTGACTTTACAGGAAATTCAAAATCTTAACCCGACACCATCCACCCATCTTCTATTCACGTATTTATTCAGACCATCGAATTGTGCAATCATTTTTTCTTCCCTTCAACGTCATATCTTTCCGTTTCAATTCAATAGGATGATTAAAAAACCACAAATAATCGGACAATCAAAAAAACAGGAAACCACAGTCAGAACGTGTCAGTTACCATCAACATTTTCTCTCAGTAGTTTCGTCATTTCCCGGGGGGATACTCCCATATATATATGCTATGATAGGTATGTGCCCCCGAATAGGGTATATATATGGTTTTTGAACCTCCAGATCCTTGACTTTGGGTACCATATTTTGCTTTTTCACCATAAAATAAAATATTCGATCTTTAATTTGGGTACACTTTTTTATTTTGACTAAAAAATCCGCTTAGCGTAACAGCCAGCGTATGTACTTCTGTATTAGCGATTTCCAAAGGAATACTATTAACTTTTTGCCACTCGATCTTTCGACAGAATTTCGCCGATTTATTTATCATCATTTCAGCAGTTTTATTTCTATTGCTAGTGAAGGCAAGAAAGTCAAGGTTACAATTGCTTGTTTTGTTTTCAGGGCGGGTGCAGTGGCGGATCTAGGGGGTGCACGTGCCCAGGAACAATTCAATAATACAAAAAATCGGCGCGCGCAACATTTCGATCCCTGCCGGGGAGAACCACCCACTCCACAAAATCCTTGATCCGCCCCAGGGATGTCTTACTTGAAGCCAAACAAAAAGGCGAATACTTGGGTGCCGCCGGATCGTATAGAATGAGCGCTCTCACTGTACGCTTCAAATTACATTTGAAATTCGTCATCACCCATATCTAGTGATGCTTCACCGCAAGATGTGTTATTTGATTACGGACAATCTGAAAGCACAGTTGTTGGTGATGATTGATTTATGAGGTAAAGGTACCTACTGTCACTGGCCGAAGCACGAACACAGCAAAAGTGCGCCATGGATTTCGACAGATGTTTAGTTTTATGGTCATATTTTGTTGTTACTGACAATGTAAATCATTAGTATGTTATTATCATCATTGTCATCATCACGCAATCATCTTCGTGCACCGGTATTATATTTAGACCTCCTCAGTCTACTAACATCATCATAACTTCCACGTACCGCCACCACCATCATCATCATCACTGACTCGCCATGATTCATTATCATGTCATCACTACCACCCGACCACCACAACCATCATCATCATCATCATCATCATCATCTGGATCATCATCGATCATTATCAGTACCACCACAACCATCATCACCACCACCATCATCATCGTCATCATCATCATCACTGACTCATCATCATCATTATCATGTCATCACTACTGACCCGGCCACCACAACCATCATGATGGTTATCATCATCACTGACTCATCGTCATCACTGACTCATCGTCATCACTGACTCATCGTCATCACTGACTCATCGTCATCACTGACTCATCGTTATCATCATCATCACTACCCCCACCACATGCACCATCTGGATCATCATCATCATCAGTACAACCACAACCATCACCACCATCATCATCATCCAGTCATCAGTCATCATCATCACTACCACCACCACCATTATCATCATCATCACTACCACCACCAGTACCATCATCAAGTCCAAATTCAAGTTTATTGAAAAGTTGAAATAACAAGTCAAATTTGGCCACTAGTCTGCACATAGTCATCATCATCATCATCGCTACCATCGCTACCATCCTTTCTAGCTAGTTTCAATAATGCATTTGAGATGGCAGTTTTGTGGGACGCGCGCAGGGAACCACAGGAAACGCATCATAAAAAGACGCATCCGCAGCCTCATAAGAAATGGTTGGGCTGCCTGTGGCATTAATTAATGGTTGGGCTGCCTGTGGCATTAATTAATGGTTGGGCTGCCTGTGGCATTAATTAATGGTTGGGCTGCCTGTGGAATTAATTAATGGTTGTAGCGCGTGCGAGCAATCGCATCTTGCTGAGAAATTTCAAATATAAACAACTATCAAACCATGTTGATCGTCTTGGTTTGTCTTTCTATTCTGTTCTTGCGCATCGAGGTTCCAGGATGCGCTATATAAATACTCTTTATTATTATTATTATTAGTAGTAGTAGTAGTAGTAGTAGTAGTAGTAGTAGTAGTAGTAGTAGTAGTAGTAGTAGTAGTAGTAGTAGTAGTAGTAGTAGTAGTAGTAGTAGTAGTAGTAGTAGTAGTAGTAGTAGTAGTAGTAGTAGTAGTAGTAGTAGTAGTAGTAGTAGTAGTAGTAGTAGTAGTAGTAGTAGTAGTAGTAGTAGTAGTAGTAGTAGTAGTAGTAGTAGTAGTAGTAGTAGTAGTAGTAGTAGTAGTAGTAGTAGTAGTAGTAGTAGTAGTAGTAGTAGTAGTAGTAGTAGTAGTAGTAGTAGTAGTAGTAGTAGTAGTAGTAGTAGTAGTAGTAGTAGTAGTAGTAGTAGTAGTAGTAGTAGTAGTAGTAGTAGTAGTAGTAGTAGTAGTAGTAGTAGTAGTAGTAGTAGTAGTAGTAGTAGTAGTAGTAGTAGTAGTAGTAGTAGTAGTAGTAGTAGTAGTAGTAGTAGTAGTAGTAGTAGTAGTAGTAGTAGTAGTAGTAGTAGTAGTAGTAGTAGTAGTAGTAGTAGTAGTAGTAGTAGTAGTAGTAGTAGTAGTATTAATTAAGGAAAACAATTTGGAGTATCTACTCCAAGCTCCAAGTAAATTGCCGTATTTCGCGCGCCTTTCCATTCTCGTACTCAGACCCTTCTCATTGGAACAAATTCAAACAGGGAGTCTGGGGCGAGAAGATAAAAATCGCGCGGGAAGCTGAACGCCAAACTCAGCGTCGCGTGTCATAGTTTTGCATAACATTTGAATGTCAGATGAGCAGCCATTAGAGAATTTGAAAACTACATGTATGATCTAACTTCTTGGAGATATAATTTCCCGGTAAATAGCTGACGTAAACTATGCCTAGACATTTAATTACGTTCCTGCTCTCCCTTGCGGCAGGTTTTTGGATTTGTTATACTGTATTGATGATGACTTCTTCAAAACAATCCGCCAAACTGCTTCCCGAATACAAAGCCGTCGACGATAAAATCCGTACGATCTACAAGGAAATAATCCGATCCAAGCTCAACTTGGAGACGAACGAGACACTTGGAAATAGTTTAGAAGAATACGCACAGAAAGCAAAGAAGGAACGAACAAAGATAGTCTTCTTTTACACGGCGTTCTTTGGTCAAAAACCATGGAACTGGATGCGTGATACAAAGATGTTTAATACTTGGGAAGGGATTCAATGTCCTTACTTTCGCTGTAGGCTGACATATAGCATCCATGACTTTCTGCGTGCCGATGCCGTAGTATTTCATGCCAAAGATATGCCAGTAACTTTAGGACTTTACAGACTGCTTCACAGTAAACCCAAGGCGCAGAAATGGGTCTATTTTGCTCTGGAAAGCCCAAAGAATAACCCCAAAGCAACACCACTAAATAGTCTCTTCCACTGGACTTTAACGTACAGGAGGGACTCTGACTTCTACTCGCCATACGGGTACTATTACCCGATTACTTCGGGCCAAGATGAAGCCGCCAAGACTATTGAAAGCATTATTAAGAAGAAGGACAAGTTTATTTTCTGGGCTGCGAGTCACTGTGGCATCTTTCGAGATAAATACATCCATGAACTATTGCAGCATGTTGCTATAGATGTGTACGGCAAATGTGGCCCCTTTGTGGGGATTAATAAAACTGGAGAATGTTACATGAATGATCCTAAATGCACAGAGCTCATGAAACGCCATAAGTTCCTGTTAGCATTTGAGAATTCGTACTGTGAGGACTACATTACAGAAAAGTACTGGAATGCAATTAAATTAGGTATTGTACCCGTTGTGCTCGGAGGAGCGAATTATAGCAACCCTGCTCTTGCAATCCCAGGCTCGTTCATCGATGTAATGGCTTTCAAGACGATTCAGAAGCTCGCAGAATTCCTTGTTTATCTAGACAAGAATGACGAAGCTTATGCGAAGTATTTTGAATGGAGGAAACACTACAAGCAGGTCGATTATGCGCCATGGACGTGTGTACTCTGCGCCACCTTGAACATGAACACCAAAAAAACTTACATTGCGGATTTGGATGACTTCTGGAGCATTGAGGGACAATGTCATTTGAAGGCGAATAGAATCAATACAACACTAAAGAGATCGATTTTATCGAGAAAAGCGCATATGTTAAAGATTACAGAAACATAAACACTGTGGAGAAGACATTGTAGTTTATTATTCGCAAACTTTTTATAACTTTTTAATTTGTTTTAATTTGTTTTACAAATTACTGACGCTATAAACAAGCAAGGAACTTTTTACAACATGTTGCTTATTGAAATTTATCATTGAGAAATTCACTATCCAATGATGCAAATTGCCGGTTTTAAAAAGGTCTAAAAAGTACAAAGACGCAGCAGCCATGTACAAACAAGACAAGGTATAAATGATATGAGGAATGTTTTGTAATTTCTCGAGAAATAAAAGATAGATTTATAATAACACTTTATTCTCAAATTGATGAAACAGTACTGCAAACATACCGCTCTGCAAACAATTCCAGCCAACAGATTGCTCTGGTTGTCTCTCGATTTGCGCACTGCTTTGCGTGACCGCGCAACGAAGCGTACAGCCAGCTTTTTTTATCCAGTTTAGTATTGACTCTCAAAAGTAACGAACACAGTTTATTTGCCAAGCAGTAAGTAAGGCGGTGCTTTCAAGTTGTGGAAACTAAAATCTTAATTATTCAGTTAATAAAACTTTGAAAACTTTTCTGAGACAATTGCTGTAGCTCAGAAAAGTTTTCTTCTTGATATAAAGCTTGTGTAATCACGGTAAAAAAAAGCCACGCAGACAGATGATTGAACAACAGACTGACAACAATAGACAGTAGATGAGTCATTTGATGAATAATCTGCATAAATATAAGTTATTAATATCGTACACGGATCATGAACTGCTCTCGAGATTCATGATGAACAGACATGAAGAAGTCTGCGCCAGCGTCGACTCTAAACATTCGTCGATTTGTGGTTTTCACTCTAATTGTCTTGGCCGTGATGGTTTGGATTCTCAAAGGGTTTCCTAACCATTTGTCGAGGCGATCTAGACTCCAAGAAATCGATGACCGTCTTCGTGTTGTCGAGAGTGAATTCAAACGGATGAAGATGAGACTAGAGGACAAGAGTAAACCAATGGTTCTCCACAACTACACAGAACTCGCTAAAGGATCAAAGACTAAAGTGATTCTTGGCTACACGCCGTTCTTTAGGCAAAAACCGTGGAATTGGTTGAGAAATTCAGAGGTTTTCAACCACTGGGAAGGATTGAAGTGTCCATACTTTCAATGCAGACTGACTTACAATAATGCAGAATACAAAAACGCAGACGCAGTTCTTTTCCATGCTTTCGAGATGCCTGGGACATTCGCCTTGGCTAACTTACAAAATCACAAACCTGAACATCAAAAGTGGATTTATTTTGCTTTAGAGAACCCAAACAATAATCCCAAAGCCGTTGGTTTAGATAATTACTTTCATTGGAGAATAAATTATAGAAGAGATGCGGATATATTTTGTCCATATGGATACTACTATCCCTTCAGCGACCAATCAGAAGGTGACGAATACTATTCGCAAATAAATATTAGAAGTAAAGACAAGTTTGTGTTGTGGACTGTGAGCCATTGCGATCTTCCCAGGGAAGATTATGTCCGCAAACTGTTAAAGTACATAAAAATAGACATCTATGGAGCCTGCGCAGAAAAGGTCGGTTCCAAACCAGCCTCGGAAAAGTGCATCTTCAACACGAAAGAATGCGACACGGTTAAAAAGCAGTACAAGTTTCAGCTTGCGTTTGAGAATGCTAATTGCGTTGGTTATATAACAGAGAAGTATTGGAAAGCGCTGGAGTTGGGAATAGTCCCTGTGGTACTCGGTGGTTCAGGCTATGGAAAAGAGTTAGCTATCCCAGGATCGTTCGTTGATGTAATGAGCTTCAAGACTGTCAAAGCTCTCGCTGACCATCTCATGTACCTTGATAATAATGATGTGGCGTATAGCAAGTACTTTGAATGGAGGAAGCATTATAAAGCTGTTACCACAGCGCCATGGACGTGTACCTTGTGTGCTGCGTTGAATATTAATACTAAAACTAAAGTGATTGAGAATTTGGGGGATTATTGGAGCAGTAAGCGACAGTGCGGTGTTACAGACAAGAAAATCAGTCAGATTGTCCAAGCAAGGGATCCCTGAGTATCATCATCATCATCATCATCATCATCATCATCATCATCATCATCATCTGATCTAATAATTTAAATAATTTATTAATTTAGCGCAGGAGCCCATAAGTAGGAGCCTCCATCTGGGATGTATTCGTGAGACGACCTGTGACCGGATCAGGCTATTTTTAGAACACCAGTTTTGCCCGGCGAAATTTTAACACCAGGGATTTTTGATTTCGGCTTTGTTACAGAGTTTCTAGCTTTTGGCTTGGTAGGTTTACTATTTGATGTTTTTTTAGTTCCTTGAGAAACAGAACACGAACTTGAAGACTCTTGGTCACTTTCCGATGAAGTACTAATCTCTGCAAAAGAGTCACTGTAACTATCACTATCATTTTCGCTCTCTTCACTTTCAGTTTCTTCAATTTCGCCAATTTCTTCGTCCGCGCCACTTTGTTCATATATCACAAATAAACACAAATCATCTACCTCATTGATGCTGATTGGCTCTGTTTAATTCCCATGGAGGATTCCTATTGATTAATGATTAGTTCGCAGGAAAAGGTGTTCTAAAAATAGCCTGATCCGGTCACAGGTCGTCTCACAAACCCAGTACGGTAGATGGAGGCTCCTACTTATGGGCTCCTGTTTAGCGCAGATTTTTTATTCATATTTAGTTAGGAGAGTTATCTTATAGATGGAATCACCTGTCTAAATGTAGATCTCCTCAACAGTTTGTTAAAAGCCAAATAAATAAATAAAAATATCAATCATATAATTTTCATCTGTACATTACAAAATAAAATGATAATGAAAAATATTATACTGATCTATCGGATATGACACAAGATTAATGGTAAAAATAAAACAAGTGCAAATATATAAACCCAGGAGCCCATAAAACTTATATCATCATCATAATTATAATCACCATCAACTGGCTACCATCATCATAATCAATCAATCAATCAAACTTTATTTAAAGAGGATGATGTATAATCATCATTATTACCACCACTATCACCATCACCAGTTACCGTGATCATCATCATCACTATCATCATCATCGTCATCATCATCACTATCATCATCATCGTCATCACCATCATCATCACTATCGTCACCATCATCATCACTATCATCATCGTCATCACTATCATCATCACTATCATCATCATCATTATCATTACCATCATCACCATCACATACTCCATTATCCAAACGTCCAGCCACAAGTACCATCACACACACCATTATCCAAAAGTCCAGCCTCAAGTACCATCACACACACCATTATCCAAACGTCCAGCCTCAAGTACCATCACACACACCATTATCCAAACGTCCCGCCACAAGTACCATCACACACACCATTATCCAAACGTCCAGCCACAAGTACCATCACACACACCATTATCCAAACGTCCCGCCACAAGTACCATCACACACACCATTATCCAAACGTCCAGCCACAAGTACCATCACACACACCATTATCCAAACGTCCAGCCTCAAGTACCATCACACACACCATTATCCAAACGTCCAGCCACAAGTACCATCACACACACCATTATCCAAACGTCCAGCAGCCACAAGTACCATCACACACACCATTATCCAAACGTCCAGCCTCAAGTACCATCACACACACCATTATCCAAACGTCCAGCCACAAGTACCATCACACACACCATTATCCAAACGTCCAGCCACAAGTACCATCACACACACCATTATCCAAACGTCCAGCCACAAGTACCATCACACACACCATTATCCAAACGTCCAGCCTCAAGTACCATCACACACACCATTATCCAAACGTCCAGCCACAAGTACCATCACACACACCATTATTCAAACGTCCAGCCACAAGTACCATCACACACACCATTATCCAAACGTCCAGCCTCAAGTACCATCACACACACCATTATCCAAACGTCCAGCCACAAGTACCATCACACACACCATTATCCAAACGTCCAGTCACAAGTACCATCACACACACCATTATCCAAACGTCCAGCCACAAGTACCATCACACACACCATTATCCAAACGTCCAGCCACAAGTACCATCACACACACCATTATCCAAACGTCCAGTCACAAGTACCATCACACACACCATTATCCAAACGTCCAGCCACAAGTACCATCACACACACCATTATCCAAAACGTCCAGCCTCAAGTACCATCACACACACCATTATCCAAACGTCCAGCCACAAGTACCATCACACACACCATTATCCAAACGTCCAGCCACAAGTACCATCACACACACCATTATCCAAACGTCCAGCCACAAGTACCATCACACTATCAATAACTAGTCCATGCAAGTTACAAAATAAAACATATTTGTAGTTTTTATTTCATGTGTGAGTTTGTTTTTATGCCTGCTGTAATATCAAATGTGAGTCGATCTGTACTGGTTTATTTATTTTACAATATGCACTCTCAGTAACTGAGTCAGGTTCGTGCCTCTCTCGACCAAAGAAATCGCGCAGTAGACTGGTTTCCACTCAATTACACACAGTACAAAGTACAGTAGTTCAATGTTGATCCAATAACTGAAAATTAACTTCCAAAACTGATTTTTGAGAATATTATTTCCATATTTTACATGCGTATCAGTGCGCTGCTGTGCGGTTGATGATGTTGGGCTCCCTGTGTCGCCCAATGCAGTGACCATGAACAACACCAACAACCGATGTTAACGAACTTCGGTTTTCTGCGATATACATGGATCACAACAAAGTGACTTTATTATTAAGTTATATGAGCTTACGGCGGTGTACAGCCGTGGTATTGGTGGCTGCTACGACAATCATATGGACTTTGAACCACCTTATACTTCAAAACAACTATCTGCAGTCCTTTGAACAACCACGGCATGTTGACGATCGTATTCGCGTCATCAACGGTGAATTAACAAGGCTTAAGAATCAGTTAGAAGAAAAATCCACGGCCAAAAGTTTTATTGAGTATTCCAGGTTGGCTAATAGGAAGCCAATGAAGACTGTGTTGGCGTATACGGCATTTTTTCACGAAAAGCCCTGGGGTTGGATGAACGGTACGGACAGATTCAACCTCTGGGAAGGCATCGCATGCCCGTACTTTCGCTGCAAGTTAAGTTTTGATAACAGCGAGTTTCGTAGTGCAGATGCAGTTCTGTTTCACTCCAAGGATTTGCCTGGAAGAGTGGAGATGTTTCGCCTGGCAAAACAAAAGCCGAAAAAGCAAAAATGGGTGTACTTCGCGTTGGAAAGTCCTATGTTTAACCCCGACGCCAAATGGCTCAATAACCTATTTCATTACACGCTCACTTACAGAAGAGACTCGGACTTTTATTCGCCCTATGGCTACTTCTATCGTGTCACTAACGGAGTCAAAAATGAAGACTCCACAATCAGAAAAATATTGAGGAAGAAGGATCACTTTGTGTTTTGGGCTTCCAGCCACTGTGCGATGCCACGAGAAAAGTTTATCAAACAATTATTAAAACATATCAAAATAGATGTATACGGGAAGTGTGCTGGATTTGTAGGGACCAAGGTCGCTGGAGACTGCAAACTAGACAATCCCAAATGTAATAAGTTAAGAGAAAGGTATAAGTTTCTGTTAGGGTTTGAGAATTCGAACTGTAAAGACTACATAACCGAGAAGTATTGGGGTGCGCTGAAATTAGGTATCGTACCCATTGTACTCGGAGGGGGAAATTATAGCAATATTGACCTGGCAATACCGGGATCATTTATCAATGCAATGGACTTCAAGTCTGTCAAAGACCTTGCTGATCATTTGGTGTACCTGGATAGAAACGAGGTAGCTTACAGTAAGTACTTTGAGTGGAGAAAGACTTACAAGGAAGTGACTTACGCGCCGTGGACTTGTCAACTGTGCGCTGCACTGAATATGAATACTAAACCAACTTTTATCAACCGGTTGAGTGATTTTTGGAGTCCTTTGAAGCAATGTCATCTGACAGACAAAGCCATCAACGAAATCGTGAAAGCGGATCACTGAGTTGAGTTATATAAGTTATAAGTTATAACAGAAAAGTGTTTGAACGCTTACCGGAAAATGTAGCTTGATCTTGATCAGTTATGAAAGCAATAAAACTAAAAGGAAAGGACAAGAGAAAAGAGAGAAAATGTAACGCGCTAAAAAAAACGCGCTAAAAAGAAGGAAAAGGAAAAGAAAAAAAAGATCGACTCCTGTGAGAATCGAACTCCAGACCTTTGGCTCCTTGGTTTTGGTCACGGTCCCACCCCTCCCGTAGCAAAGGAAAGACGATAAAGAATACTCGAAAAAAGAAATAATGGGACGATTCTCCCGAGACATTCTAAGAAGCTGAGACATCGTATCGACTTACGTAAAGGGTGAAGATTCCGGCCCCGCCCGCGCTATCCCGGTGCTACATAAAACTAGGTCCTAACCAAAATGCCGGCCAGTGAGGGAGGGGATATCCGGCCCCTATGCCATAACTTCAGATCTATATTTAACAAACGCTACTTTTCCTTGTCATCGAGCTATGCGTTGATGACGATCATTTCATTTCATTTCGAACTTGCTTGTTTAATTTGGTGGCGCGGTTGTGTTTGCGTTCGTACACTTCAGTACTGAGCCCAGCGTTGTAATTAGATTTTAAGCATTTAGCCTAGCTGCATAAGATGGGCGCTGAGCCCGAAACATGGCTTGGCATATACAGCTATTTCAAAAAACGTTGAAAACTGAATACTGTATACTGAATAGTGCATTCCAAGACCAAAGGGCATTGTGGGCCTCGTTATTTTGAAATAAAAAGTAAATATACAGCGATTTGTTCGCCATATGGAGCTAGTATATTGTTTCTGATGGAATACACAAAAAATAAAATAAATTATTATTATTTATATTACTTTAGACAATATTACACGAGTCCCAAAATGCATTTCGGTCTTGGAATACACTATTATTCAGTATCAACGTTTTTTGAAATAGCTGTATACAACATTGTCTGACATCATTTCATCGTTCAAAAACCCTCTGTTGCGAACTCTATTGCAAATAAACATCAGGAACAATGTGCCTGGCGTCTATCATCCTCGTTCCCAGTACACCCTCATCTTACGAAAAAGAACTGGGGGGTACTGGGAACGAGGATGGGCGTCCATCAATTACGAAGAATCTCCTCCGGTCAGCCACCAGTTTCACAGAACCTTTCAATTCGACAAATGCAATCTGAAGTCGGTTTACAAACATTTCTAGTGAGTTAAGCCTTTAAAACCTTTCAAGTGATTCACAGTGAAGTCGTGCGACGTGGAACAGAACATTTTTGCATTAACTTAATGGTTTCATTCATTCGTTTTGTATATCCGTCAGATTTGACGTCCAAAGAGCTCTTTCACTCACAATAAATCATCAACTTCCTTCACTACTTGTCTTCACTCTTGTCAAGAAACTTGAGAAGCTCACAGACGCTCGGTTATGACGTCAAGAGGACAATAAACCAAGTGAGTGAGTGAAACTGTGTAAATACACCAACGCGCGTGCGTCTATCATTTCCCGCCCAAATCGGCTCCTAATTCTAAACCAACGCGCGTGCGTCTGTCATTTCCCGCCCAAATCGGCTCCTAATTAGGCCTTGACACAAATATCTCGAAAAATGGCCTAAATATGTTTCCGGAAATTCTCGAAAAATCTCTAAATATCCCAAAAAAAATCCTAAATATCTCGAAAATTTCTCTAAATATCCCCATATATCCATATTATTATTATTTTCACCGGCTTCCATTGTAGTAAAAGATCAAATAATGAGAAGGGAAATAAACAGCCTTGAGTTATGAACTCGGTCGAACCGGCTCTAAAAAACATGGACGACTGCAAATTGGTGACTGGAAGTACTTGAGAGCCCTGAAAATATGCGGGGCGGCCCCCAACCTTGATCCCAGGATCACAGGGATCCCGTAGCGCCGATTTGGTTGGATTTCACTAGTTTTCAGTGAGTTTTGGTCGTTTTTAGATTTGGGGTTTTAGACCCAAGATTAAGTCCTAAATATCCAAAAATATCACATTTTTTTCTAAATATCTCGTGTCTTTCTAAATATCCCAGGAGCTTCTAAATATCTCAAAAAATATCCGGATATTTGTGTCAAGGCCTACTCCTAATTCTACACCAACGCGCGTGCGTCTATCATTTCCCGCCCAAATCGGCTCCTAATTCTATATGATGGTCAAAACAATGGACATACATGTCGGCATACATTCATAAAGAAACATCCTAATATAATAATCAAGAGAGCGTGTCATGGTTGTAAAACTTGTAATAATGCAATAGACAGAACCACTTGTTTTGAAATGGTAAAATAAAGAATGTGGTAAGTAGTATAATTATGAGTCACATAAAAACGTTTAAATTTAATTTACCAGGTAAATACTTTAATTGGCCATTACAAAAAAGAGCAGGGGACTGGGAACAAGTTTATTATAATTAATGTAATTACGAAATTAAGTTTATGACATGAAACAACATGTTGAAATTATCATATGTGCAAAGTTTGATGTGATTTGAGTGAATTCTGTCGGAATTATAAACTTTTGAAATTTTGAGATTTTACAGTGAATGTATGGTTTGGGTAGACAACGTAAAAAAATACAGAGTTTGTATGGGAAAATGTACATCTTTGATGGCCTCTAGCATCGCCAATATTAAGCCAAAGTTCACCAAACTTTCCAGATTAGCTAAGTTTGATCTGCTCTGTCAGAAAATGATGCCCACTTTTGCTAGTTTCTTATTGAATTAGTTTTACGGACTTGGTCCCAGTCCCCTGCTCTTTTTTGTAATGGCCAATAGGCAATCTTTACCTCTCTCGACAATCGTTATTTAGATAGACCGATGTTACGTGAAGGAATTCAGTCGAAACTCAGTTTTGATCAGCTCACAATCAAAAATATTTATTTTATGTTTTAGCACTCGTTTTAGGCCAGGTTTTGTTTTTTTTTTTTTTTTTAAATAATATTTATTGTTCAGAATAAGATATAGCACTTTACAATAATATACAATAATTTGACAGAAGATATTTAAATAATATAACATTTTACAATTTTACACTGTACTATACTGTATGTACTGTATTCATTTTTAATCTTGTGACATGTTGTGAGAGCCTCGAATGCCATTGCATTAGGATGCTTCTAAAGCTGTTTATTATTATCATTACCCTTTTTGTTGTTGTACGTTGCTGTTGTTGAAAAAAAGTGACAAATTTTGAATTTGTTGTTAACTAGTGCCACCGATTGAAGCCCAAAGGCACGAAAAACGAATTAATTGATAGTTTAGATAAGGCTGAATATAATCTTGAGGATAGAACTAGATGACAAATGATTTCTAAGCGGATAGCGATAGTGAGAGGCGGCGCGCTGTGCGCAAAACGCGTTACTCAGTTCATGAATTCACGTTCTAGAGTTTGTGTACATCCGTTCATCCTTTATTCTAAAAACGTTACATTGCTAATTACTGTCATTACGAAATCTTGCTATCTGAGTAGTACAATATATTGTTTTCTAGTTGATTCATAGCACGATTGATGAATGGTAATCTAGTGTTTTCTCTCGACCAATCAAAACGCGATATTTTCCCGCGTACCCACGTCAGATAAAGCCCTCTTATGACGCAGTAAGCGAAAATATCTTAGTGTTGAGCAATTTTGACAGTTCAACAAACCCGATAAACCAATTTATTTGCCGAATGCATTGGTGGTATTACGTTAGATACATTATCAAAGATGTCAGCCGGTAATGTTTGTAAACCCCTTTAGCTGGATATAGCAAATTACGGTTCAAAAAGTCAAAGGTTTTACGGAGTTGAGCAATATTAGAGTATGTTTACAAATCCCACCCGATCTCGTTTATCACGTACGAATGAAAGGTTGCGAAAGAGGCCGAAGACACAGAAAAGGCAGAATAGAAATAAATATACATCAGTTTGAGCAGAAGACTCCACATGAAGAGGCCCTGACCTATAACTACATTTCTTTGTTCCGAATGGCGTCTTCTGTACGTGTACTTTACTCTGTGGGTTTGCGTTGGATAATACCGTTTTTCAAAATCTTTGTTCTGTTGCTATTGTTTGGGCATTATATACTTCCTCTTTAAGGAAGTAATTAAGTCGCTTTACCAAAAGACTTCATTGAACAAAGCCGCACCGATTGAGAAATCCGTTGTTCAATTTGCTGTCTTTTCACAGTCCTGCCAAGCCGATCATGCGATTCATAGACAAACTCTTATACACTCTAGAAGACTCAGAGACACTATAAAGAAACTTAACTGTGGAGTAACTTGTGTTGAAATTGTCCTTTTTTATCGGGATATTCTGGTGCAACAGCGACAGATTTGCGCACACGCGTACTCACTGCTCTTTGTGTTGCGATCTTATTGTGTACAGGGCTGAATGGACAATTCATATGCAAAGATGGCGTTATGAATGGTTCAACTTTAGAGTAACCATTTAGTAGAGCAACAAACTGAACAAATTAAGGTTTTACAAACAGCTTATTTTAAGGGAACTGTAAGGACGTACCGGAACACTCAGAATCTTCATGAAACGCGCACGTGTATACTGAAAGATGTTCCGGCGATGAAAACTGAACCGCACACGTATAATGGCACTAATTGTTTAAATAATAAAAATGCGGCATTATAAATGCCCTCAAGAACAACAAAGATATTTTCTGGTAACTTTAATATCATCTTGATTTTAGAAATAATTTTTTCAGCACTAGTTTTGATCAATATTTCAAACCAATCATCAAGCTTACCTACCTGATGAACACATTCCATTTGATCCGCCTGAAGTCAGCTACTGGTATCCGGCGGTACGTTTTATTATTGTACCAATACATAACATCCGATGTTTTTTCTTCGATTTTTATTGATATTACAGGTTAAGGACAATGTTTTCTGTCTCTAATAGCTTCACATTGTACCTCCTATTATATTAAGAAATTATTACTGACCAAAACGACTAGTTTGGTTTGGCAAATCGAATCATGTAACAACTATAATGCCTGCATGTGCGAGTAACCGAAATTGAGGGGAAAAAACATTTCTATGTGTCATCAGCAAATGACTCAGCAGAAATTGACGAAACTTGGTGAACAGATGTCGATGTTCTGACAAACCTTAACTGAAGATTATGGCATTAGGTGGTAAATCTGATTATTGACGAAGAAATTATCCTGTTTTTTTTAATTCGAATGTAGGCTCGCGAGCGCACGAAACCCCAGCGGCTGGATACTGAGCCTATTTCAAATGGGGCTCTGAATATTACTGACCAGGCAAAAATAACACATTCAGTGTGTTTCGGTGTTGGAGGTGAACATACCTACGCTTAGACATTGTGTTTCTAGTAAATAGTGGACAAGATATGAAGGGGTGCCATTTGGTCACGTGACTTGTTTCGCTAAAAATTCCCCTTAGACGAAAAATGGAAGTCAAAATGTCTAACTTGGAATTGTTCAGTTCCAACAATGAAAAATACAGAATGGAAGTAATCTAGCCTGATTAATAATACTCGCTTGTGGCCCCATTTGAAATTCTCCCACAACTGATCACATGACCACCTATGCCGATTTCTGTTTTGTCAAATTTGGTGAATTTCTGATGAGTAATTAATTTAATTTGCATGTGTTTTATCAATCCAGGCCTTACTGACATACTTGAGAATCCTATACACTCAAATAGTTATGTCCATGCAGATGAAGCATCCACAAGCGTTTATTTAGTTATGAATGATTACAGCGCGTCACCCCAACTCTCTTGTAGTTCCGTCGTTAACCAATCAGATAACAAATAAAAAACAATAGCATCGGAAGATTCTGATTCCTCTTTTTTTCCTATTCATTTACAAAATAATGCTTCAAAGGCAAAGATCTGTATAATGTTAACGATAAAATACTGCAGTTAGTTCGTAGTATGAATTTGTGGTTGTGTTGGTTTGTCGGTCTGGTTAGTAAACGCGCAGTGGCTTAATTCACTGGTATTCAAGATGCGAATCGTTTGGTTTGCTTTATAGTTTGTCGATTATTTGAGTGTAAACCGCGTTTTACCGCAAACGAATCTCGAATCTCATTCAACTTAATTGCGTGAATAATTCAAGAATTACTACACCAAAGGTGGGCGTCCAAGCATAAGCGACAACAACATCTTCGTTTTCATTCATGAAGGGGAATTAAAGCGTGCATTCACACCAAACCTTCACTACTAGAATTTCTCACGTAGCTGAAATGGTGAGAAAAGCCCCCCGGTTGTAAACAAATAGATGTATGAACTGTCAAATAAATGTAGCCGATTTCGTTGTCATTGCATTTCGTTGATTATCTATGAATGTTTTTTTTTTCAAATTCTTTTACAGTAAAGCTTCCTAAACCTTAATGACGATAACGAGCTTTTAAAATGCATGTTTACAAAACTAAGGGATAATGAACGATCTGATGGCGCGCGATAGCGTAGTATATACGTGTCCCGGTAGCTTGGGGGTGGGGGAGAAGTAATTTGTCCTATCTCTATCTCTTGTCGTTATTTTGGAACGTTTTAGTTGTATTTTTGAAGAAAAAGCAAGTTTGGTTCATTTGCTATCATTTTTACACTAACTGAAGAGATGTAAGTTCTCGCGGTATTACCGCGTACTCATAGCACGGTGTATGCGCATGACTATATTCAAACCCCGAACAATGAACGAACTGTACGCAAGTCCTCAGTATAGCTGAGTGGGTATTAAAGTGTGGCAATTCCTTTGTAACGTATAATAAGAGGTAGCTAGGGTAGACTTTCTTTCCACTATGATTATTTAATGGCATTTTTAATCATTTCAAACATCGAAGCCTCGAGGGAAAAAAACATAAATCAGTTCGTTTTCGTGCACGGGAAGACAGTCGGTTACATGTTGTTCATTCAATTGGCTGCCCTCGATAAACGAACCAAATTAAAGTTTACATTAGGACGGAAGCGTAAGATTCACTTCAAAACTGAATAATGATAACATATCAGTGAATACGGTCCCAAGAAAGGCGGAAGAACTAAGAGGAAAAAAGAAAGAAAGAAATCAAGTGACCAAGAAAGAAAGAAAGAAAGAAAGAAAGAAACGAGAGGAAAAGAGGGAAGACGAATCGAAGAACCTATAGATTGTGGATTGTGCTTCATTTCGCAATGAGTTAGAGCGCGTGGGGTCCTATCAATTCACATCTAGCTGTTGCTACGCAAATTACTGTTGTTGACCTTTTGTACGGAGGAAATGGATTCAGTACTGACGATCTTCAACAACATTGTGCCATTTGAAGGGTCATTCATTTTCGAGAGAATGGACGCAACCTTTTGAAGATTAGATCCGCGAAAGGATGACAGATAGTTCCCTCAAAATCTCTAGGTTTCTTT
This sequence comes from Actinostola sp. cb2023, assembly GCA_033675265.1. Lineage (NCBI taxonomy): Eukaryota > Metazoa > Cnidaria > Anthozoa > Actiniaria > Actinostolidae > Actinostola > Actinostola sp. cb2023. Next base: position 544,185 of record JAUJYZ010000013.1, read on the forward strand.
TCTGTAATATTGGAGAACTTCAATTTTCTTTTTTCTCAAGTTTCCCCACTCTGACCAGAGTTAGTAGCTCTACCGGCTAACTCTGCTCTGACCAAGTGACTGAATTGAATTGGCCACTGAGGGTCGGCAAGAAAATGACTTCTTCCGAAACGAAAAGACAATCTGACTATACAGTAATTACTTTTCAAATCCTCAGTAACATCATGTAATCGTACGCGATCGATTGAATCGGAAAAAAAAACTACCAATCAATAAAAAATCAGATCAGTCTTTTCAGCGAAAATCATACATACATACATACATCATGACAATTTCCACGCAACAAGGAAGGGTTGATTGTCAAATTTATAACAATTTTCATCATCATCAAAAAACAACACGAAAACTAAGTCAGTGACTCATGAGTCGTGCGGGTTTTTTGTTCTTTACCATGAAAAAAGTGGCATTGACTCAGTGAACCATGTACCGAGAGCCGATATCAACAGCCACCTTAATTGGTCTATGACACACAAATTGTTCGTTGCAAACAATGGGAAAATTTCTACCTTGGCCTACGTACTCATCCCTCCCACACTAATAACGCACGAAGATGCATTATACATTCTAAGCACACATCCTACCCCTGGGCAGTTCCCGAGAATACAAGACACATCGACAAACTGCTAGAAGGACCGCTTTCCAACCGAGCCACAGATGTTTTTTATTACCATAGATATTACTATACTCCTCGTATGATAATAAAGTTAGAATATAACTCTTCAACTGGAATATTCGATATGCTAATATAAAACGCCATCGATGCGAAGAACCGTTATCTAATGGGAGGTTTTACGTGTGACGTAGTGGCCGTCAAGATCTACAAAATGTTCGAACTTAACTTTCAAAGTCTGTTAGTTTTTCTTCAAGCAACTAGATGACATTTGTTTGTTTGTTTATAAGTAACTTATATTTGGTATATTTGACAGATATTTAGACTTCACCGATCTAAAATTGAAGTTTTGAGCAAGTAAAATGACGGTTTGACGGCCACTGGCGACAGATTTTGACGTCAGAAAAAGATTCCATAAAACCTCCCATAGCCTTCATATTTGTATGATTTCGTGGCAAAGTGCTTATCAGTGGTGGCCTTAATATCGGTAAATGTAATTTTGTCGATTTTTATACAACTATTAAGTCGGTTTGTTTTGGATTTGAGTCTCGCAAGGTGTTTTTTAATACAAATTTAAACCAATATATCAGTTGTCACGGAATGGGATGTTTCGTGACTTGACTGAATCACGTATCATCGTGTCGCGCGTGATGTGGCAACACACATATTTTATCAAAACACACAACGGTGAAATTCTAGACCAATTCTTCTCTATTTTGCCCTAGTTTACCCTTCAATGAAGTCTCCAATCAATAATTATGCTATACACGTCAATAATTTCGAGACGGAGGCCGAATTTGACGTTTAAAAACTTCAATTTTCACTCGATTCGGAAAATTTTATCTTGGCCGGAAGTGTGTTTGTGATGAACAATGTTCGTTGTTTCAAGAACCAATCAGATCACGTAAATAACGTCAGATGACATTAGGACTGACGTAACACCACCATATTTGGGTAAGGCTTGCTACACACTAAACTCATTGCGTCAGGTTTTTTGCGATCATTCGTAGTTTCGCAACGACAAGACATCTCCATTATTACGCCACAAAATGTTCTGTTTATCCGCGCTTTGCTGTTGAAGGGACGGCCAAACGGGCCTCCCAAGTCAGAAGAAGGGGTCTTTGACTGTAAAACTACAGCACAAGTCGGTAATACGAGTGATTTCGCAAGGAATTGCTGTTCAAATTTGATGCCATCTTCAGAACGATCCGTTTGTGTGTTGCAACGTCATTGTGCTTAGTTGGCAATACGGAATAATTTGCCACAAGCTTGTCCTGTTCGGTTGTTTCTCGATCAAGGAGAGTGCACAGTATTCCTACAACATCTACTTCATTCGTAAGGCTTATAAAGCTATTTAGATGAACAATTCGACGGTGCGGTTTCATCCCTATCAGCGTTATGCGTCCAAAACAAATATTGAAAAGACTGCGCCATTACCGAACTTAACTATTGGACTACAACCTACACCGCCGAAGCGATCCAAGGAAACCCCTCAGATATGTAAAGTGGATAAATATATAATACTTGAACGCACTGGCGGTGGCAATCTTCATCGTGCCATCAATACAGAAACTCAAAGAGAACTATCGTGTAAAATAATAGAGGTAAACTTATTTCGTGAAACTTTATCTCCGGTTTTCCATCTGACCTCGCACGAAGGCATCAACAAAGTTGTCGAAATCCTCGTCAGCGACTCGTATGCTTATGTGTTTTTTGAGAAATCGTTTGGGGATCTTCACAGTTATGTCAGAACTAAAAGGAGACTGAAAGAGGAAGAAGCGAGCAAGATCTTTAGCCAGATAGCCAGTGTGGTGTCACACTGTCATACCTCGGGTGTAGTCCTAAGGGACCTCAAGCTACGGAAATTTGTGTTTCAAAACGAAGAAAGGTAAGCGTTGTGGATGGCGTTTTATACTCTCTATGTTAGACCGTAGGGGCAGGAAATGTGAAAACATATGGCTTAGATCGATTCTTTTGAGCATTGTTCGACGCGATTCACTCTAAACCTCGTGGAAGTCACCGGTTTGGTAAAATTGCAGTGTTTTGTTGCTTTGTTCTGGGCCTTGTTGTCAAGTAACATCATTTACAAACGTGACACATAACAAAACAAACTATGAAGGTTAAAACCTGATTTCGGTCTCTAAACCAATCCTAAAGTGCCCCAATGATTTCCCACGGTATTTGGAACGACTTTGGAACACTCGATCATGATATAATATTGCGTGTTGTGTTTATTTCAAGTGGATGTCACACACTCCGTTCACAGACCAAAAATGCTTGCGTGTCATGTCATTGGTGACGCTTTTCCTTCCCTGAGATATGCCGTCACCTGCAGTAACTATGTGGTAAATATTTCTCATATTTGCTGAAGACACCGATGAGCACCAATCTAAATCGACAAAATGTCTTAGTAGCCTTTTTTCGTATTTTTCTATCGGTAGATGGCGAAAATTCTCTTGTTTCGACGATCCTTGGTTCTGAAGTCACTTCCGGCCTTTTGGGCCGAACTCTTTTTAGGTCCCTCGAAATAACTTTCATTGTTAGGATTATGTTATCATTTTTCTTTCTCGCTCTGCTAGATTTAGAATGAATGTTTCGTATTTGGCCCACCTTACGAGTTCGAATTGTTCGTTAACAATGTGGCGGGAAATTTCGCTATGTCATATCCTCGGAGGAAATGGTCAGTTCATAATTTGCATAAGCCGGGGTGTTGTAGTTGCGTTTCCTTTTTATTACATTGTTGTATCTGTTCTCGAATGTTCGAATTTTTTCGTATTTTTTTTGTATATGGAAACTCGAGTTGCTTGCCCATGAAATCATTTTTGAATCGTGGCACGTAAAACCACGTGGCAAGCGAACAAATCGAACGTTGTTTCACCGACTAGCCACGTGTTTGTTCGCATGTCTTTAGACGAAGTCAGTTTCTTTACAATTCTCAAGAACAATTGACAAAAGGCACTTCACGTTCGCACTTTGTTCTTTTGAGTTTTGTTGGAAAGCGTGGCAAGAGATTATGCCTTTGATTGGACAGTACAGGAAAAACTATAAACAATGTTTCAAATTAAACCATGTTCGTAATTCTCTTTTGATAGTGCTTTAGAATTGCCCCCAAGAAAATTGTGGTGTTGCTAAACTCATTAAATCCACATTCATTCATTAGCTCGTCCTGTTGAATGTCTATACTAATGAGAACATTTTTATCAGTAATTATATTTCAAGTAATGTTTTCTTTGGACTTATTGTTTAGCTCCATGTGACTGATGGACAGTGGAGGGTCAAAGAGTCTTTAGTCAATGGGGTGTGTCTCTTTGCCCTTTTCTCCATCGTATAGTGACTATTGTAATGAAGAACAAAACTGGAGTTGAAATAAGTGACTGTACAAACCATTTCTACATCTTAAAGCTGTTTTATGATGTTACAAATGAAAGGAATTCACCTGGAGCAACTTTCAGTGACAGCCAACATAATGATAACTACTAGAGCTGTGTTTATTTCATAAATGCCTTACATTGACAACAGCAAGCAAGTTTTTAGAACTACTTGGTGTAAAATAATGTTTTTTTAACCAAATATTGTTCTCCAAACACAAAGAAAGCTTGTGGATCCTTTTTATCTGTTTTATTTACAGTTTCAAAAAAGCTTTTGTGTGTTCTGTGGGCTAACAATGCCTTTTCTTTGAATCGGTGATGACAATTCTACACCTGACGTGCTCATGATATTCAACATTTTTTTAAGCTGCCATTTGAGATGTTTAGGTCTGTGTTGTTAAATAGTTTTGAAAGCTTTGGTATTTTGTGTCAAAATCCCTAGGCCCCCATGTGTTTGTAAACCGCATGCTTTTTGCGCAGGGCGGCAGATGCAGAAGTCTGGTACAGAAGTCTGTGGACCATGCTACATGGTTTCCGATGAGATCGAACAAAGCCAACAACATAATAAGTATAATTTAACAAAGACATTATAACTTTGATGGCAAACAAAAGACCATTCTCTTTGTTACAGTTTCTTTAGACTTAGCACAGAGTTCTTGACTCTGTGGAGAGATTGCTCAATAACACCAAATATATCAACATATTTTTCCAGCTCTCTTGAATAAGTCAATCTTCTTGTAAGGGTTTGTCCCAACATGTACTTTTATCACTAGTAATACACCTAGTAGTACTTAATCCTTTCAATGGGTTCTTTATATTAGACACACCATTTATTCTGTGATATGCATTTATTCCTTTTTTATCAAGTTCACTAATAAAAAGACCAACACTGAATTTACTTTTTGCAATGTCAATATTTCTTATTCTAGGGATAGTATAGAAGGTTTATTTTACCAAAATATACTAGTCAGACTGCCCATGTGTTTGCGTCCTTTGTTCTTCAATTTCACTAGCAATATTGTGACTTTCTTTCTTTCCATAAGGGCATTGGAGCAACCAAGAATATACATAATAAAACAGAGTATCACATGAAATTATACAAATTTCCAAAAGAAGGATTTGTGTTTTCTAATCGGAAGTTTCTGTACAGTAGAATAGTGCTTCAAACTCCCTGCCGTCTTGAAGATAAATTTAAATCTGTTGGATTTTGATCTTGAGCTGCTATCTAGAACTGTTTTTCCTGTTTCTTGAGTGTTGAGATAGTGGGGATTCTACCATATTTTGTGTTGCAACATTTTTTTTTTCTGGCAGAATTCTACAATAATACTTGATTGCAATAGACATCAATTTTGCTCTCGAGGAATTTTCTGAATTGCACCTTTTCAATAGAATACTCTCTGCTTGATAGCACATGGAGGGCAGTGTTTGCCCGTCATTTGAAGGCAAATCATGCAAGGACTTTTAACAGCTGATTGAAATCAAGCAATCGTTCACACAATTCACAATATTTTCACCACTTATTCCATGTATACCGGTTATGTGAAAAAAAAGTAAATTGCTTTTTAAAGTTTCAAGTATTTATAGCGGTACTGCTAGCGGAGACATAATACTCGCACACGTTTTCCATGTCAAAATTAGTTTAGACAAGAATAAACACTTGTGAAGCGTCCCACATATTTATTGAGCTGCCGTATTTCACATCGACAAATAGTATTTCATCATCTCGATAGCCTTGGGTTCTATGGTGACACTGCATTTGTTTAAGTTATGATGACATGAATGTTTTGTTCACTAATGTGTATCTTAGCAACTGTGGTTATATAACTCGTATCTTGGTGTATATACCACGTCATAGACTACATGTAGTATTATTATCCACCACCTGGCTTAAATTTATCTGGGTTTACCTCGTATAAGAACCTTTTGTCGTCATTATACATATGTATCAATCATTGTAAGTTCCATAGAGATCTCTTGATCCCTTGACTACTGGATCTGTGGATGAATGAATTCACTTATTGATGAATTGAATTCAATATTGATGAATAATGTTATTTATGGCCATTTTAGGATTAGCGATGCAATGTTATTATAATAATAATTATTATGTGAGGTTCTTGCACAGAGGTCTGCCAGAGATGATTATTTTTCTCTGGTTATTTTTCGCTTTCGTGCTGAAGGCACTAGCCATTGTAAACCAGAGAAAAATTATAATCTTGGTTACCCAGAGTAACCAAGGTCATACCAACAAGAAGCTAGATTTAAGTGCAAAAGTTACCAAGTCTAAATTTTGACTTTATTTTCAGTTTAACTGACCGAATTTCTTTTCATTTCAGAACTAAAGTCAAACTTGAAGGTCTAGATGATGCGTGTTTGTTGGATGGTGATGACGACACACTTGAAGACAAACATGGTTGTCCAGCTTACGTAAGCCCAGAGATACTACAGTCAACGGGAGGGTATTCTGGTAAAGCAGCCGACATCTGGAGCCTAGGAGTCATGTTATACACCATGGTTGTAGGGCGATACCCTTTCCACGACAGCGAACCAACTGCTTTGTTCTCGAAAATACGACGGGGCAACTTTTCAATTCCTGATACTGTATCTTCAAAGGCAAAGTGTTTGATTCGATCAATGATGAGACGAGATCCAAATGAAAGGCTAACTGCAGATGAAATTCTGGAGCACCCATGGTTTAACTCGACATTTCCGATAAGCAATCCATGCCGAGTGGATCAGAAGATACCCGATCAAACTGTCCCAGACCTTACAACGGATGACAATACATCCTTCTTCCTATAGATTATTAGGAATTAACTCCAACTGCTCTGTGTAAATCTGGGTTTGGGGCTCTCTCCATCTTAAAAAAACATAAATAATTATTGATGGATTTTTTGTTGCTTTGAGCAAGTGTTTTAAATAAAGTAATATTATTCTTGTAATACTCCAATTCCAGAGGTTTTTCATGGTGGAGTTTTTCGTGAAGCCTTTGCTGCTTTAGCTTACACCACTGCCAAGAAAAGCCTTTGAAACTATGGTAATACTTTTCAAATCTCAAATTTCTGATGCGTGCTTTCATAATTTCTCCACTGGCTTCAGAATTTGTGGTATTTATATATCTGTAAATAAAAGCACCTGTTAATACCCCAATCCTGTAAGTATATTGATCACTTGTACAGACTTTAACATGGTAGAATTTTAGTTTTTCAACATAGTTTGCAGAATTACGAGGGTTTATAGCTAGGCTAGAGGACGGAGTGAGGACTTACACGACCGCATTATCCCTCAGATGGATTAGTGGTCTTGTCACCCGCAGGCTGGGAGAGAAGCAGAACTTGATATGCTGTGCTGCAGTCACAGACTAAGGTTTTGGCCAAACATAGTTTGGAAAACTCAATAAAGAAAATCTTTGTTACAATCTGTTTTTTTATTTGTCGTTGCCTCCACCAAGAAACTGAACCCTTGCGCTAAGTTGGTCGATGCTTATTCAGGCCATACTATGACATGTGCCTTACTGCGTCGAACATGCTTCGATCAAGTCGGTACGGATTTCCGGCCTTCTCATTTCAGTAACGACTGTGACTGAAGAACGTAAATAACGGTAATCTGTGGCATTTCCACAGAGAATCCGGACTAGGAAGTTTGATTTGAAGAATGAGTCAACTAGTAACCTGGCCCTGTCTTCATAGATATACTGGAATGCGCTGTTTTTATTGAAGAGCGGCAACTTACTAATACCTGTCCTCCGGGAGAGGGGGGAATGGGGCGGGGATCGTCTCTTTTAATGGTGAAAATTACGGGTTTTGGTGTCACTTAGGGTTTTCACGACGGAACGCCAATATTTTTAGCCATCGAGGTTCATTTAGGGTTGCGCGGAGAAATAAAAACCACGTGATACATTTACCATGTCATAGTAAATGGGTTTTGGGGTTTTTATTGTATATTTATATTGGGTTGGTAGGGGTGGTGATTGAATTAATTATAGATTAGGAGTATATACTTTTTATAATATTATATTTTAGATTTTTTAGCACGTGCACGTTCTCACGAGTTTTATTGTAAGCTCTTTTGTGTTCTACGTGAATAAATAAATTTAATAAAAAATAAAATACCATGTTGGTGACAATCAGACCAATCAGAGAGCTCGTATTTGGCTGTCTGCTGTTATGGACCAAGTAAAGCAACAACCACGCCCAGATTGCGGGAGCGGATCCAGACCGGTAACCGTTTTCCGCAAAAAACGGTCAACATTTTCAGAGTAGCATATAGCTGTCGAATGTCATTTTAGGTCATTCGGAAAACGGTCACATTTTTTCCTGGATTCGCGCCTGGATTGGTCTCCTTTGGAGGTTTAATTCCTATTACACCTCAGTACTGTCCTCACTGACGACTATCAATGCATCCCACAATGCAGTGCAAAAGCCTTCCTCTGCAAGCAAACGACAAGCAAACTAGACTGATTCCATAAGTCGCTGTTTTCGCTCCTTTTAGATAGGTGGGATCGACAGAGAGCGAACTGGGACCGACTTTTGAAGTCAGTCTACAAGCAAACATATCAGACTCAAAAAATCAGTAGTTGTTTATCTCAATGACTGTTGCAACATGCTGACATTTTTAATTAGTGTATGCAAACGCGGATACAATGTTGCATTATGGTGGAATAGTTCCGGCCATCGCCATAGAATTCGGGCATAGACTGAAGACTGAATACTCCTCGGGTGGTCAGTCGTTCAGACGATTTCCGGTGAACCGTTCAATAACTGATGTCAAAAGATAACATAGTTTTCTAAGAAAACACTACCAGTCAAGGACCTTGTCGTTTCACGTTTTCAAGTGACAGCCCAATATGGGCCTAGCTTAGCAGTTGCTTTGGACAAGCCAGTACTCGCAACAATCTGCGCCCGAAGATGTCCAGTCATTCGGGGAAAGATGACCAGGAACGTTTCTACGGAAACCGCTGACTGGAAAATGCAAAAGTAGTTTGGGATACCTGTGTTATTTCCCCGAAGTCCGTTTTGAACGGCACGCGCGCGCGCGCGAGTCATTTGTGCTCAACGCGATCTTCATACCAATTCGAGAGACCGCCACGTACTCATATTTATAGTCTTTATTTATTTATCTATCAAAATAATATGAATATATCCCATCGATCAGTTTCTGATCCTTGTTTTGGTACTTCAATCTGAATTGTGCGTGTATCAGTTCATAATTTCGAGCGAATCATTTACGCTACGAAATTGTGTTCTTTTAAAATTATTATGCACCAGTTTTGTCAATACGGGCTAGTCCTTTTTGCGCGTCCTGTCCATGTTTATGATGGCGGCTGCTCGGATCGGTCAGTCCGACCAAATGTTTCAAATCTTTTATGACAACATGTGCTTCCCTCGTACTCTCCTTGCGGTCACCCCGTTTATACGACCACCCCGTTTATACGACTGGTCACCTCGTTACTATGACCACCAGCAGGAGCCCACTTTCTATTTGACCGAAAAGACCGGTCTGTCCGTGTTCAAGATGTCATCTGATGGAGTTTTCTTCCTCCGGTCAGTCCGGCCAGGAGGAAATTCGTAATATACCGTGGAACCTCCGGTTGCGACCACTCTCGTAAGCGACCACCTCTACTAAGCGACCAGGAGGCTCCTGGCGACCAGTTCCAAATACCAAAAGTTTCCAAAAGTCAAATCACTATAGTTGGAAGCTCTCGTAAGCGACCACCTCCCGTATGCGACCACCATTTTGGGTGGTCGCTTACGAGAGGTTCGACTGTAGCACTGTAGTTTCGTTGGCGTTGATTGACGGGGATTGCACTTTATAATACTGATATCTCTTTGTTAAAGTCTCGAATGAAAATAGGGATATAAAACAAATAAAATGCCTCAAAATAGAAGCGACAGTGCGAACGAGTCAAGTTCCAATAATATATCTACGCGTAACCACTATTAATTACGTAATGATTACGTAAACGCGCGGTTTTTCTTGCGGTTACAAATTGCGGTGGGTAATTTATTAGAACTGATATATTTTGTACCATTAGATCATACGGGAACGTGCCTGTTGGGTTTAAGCCGTACTTATGTCACACTACGAGTCCTAACTTGGCGGTCAGTTCAGGCAAAAACAATATTTGTTGATGATTATGTATAAATGTTCCCGCCTTAAAACAGTCGGTGTGTCATGCGGTCATCGTCATTAGAGTCATCGTTAGTTCGGCGAAGGACTCATGAATGCAAACCAGCAATGCATATATGGGTGAGAGACAAGGTTTATACTTTTCGTGTTCTCCCCGTGATATCCCGTTACCGTGAACGTGCCAAAACGAAATAGAAAACGTGACTTATTGATTCCGCTACGAAGCAGCAGATTTGACAAGGCGTCATTACGTACGAGTGAAAGAGTCTGGCACTAGTAGCCCCGGAACTGGCCTTCGAACGTCTGAAAACTCCAACAAATCCGCACCTAAAAACTTCACATTTTAAGACATGTTTTCTTAGTTGGATTTACTCCTACCTCTGCGATCCAATATGCCAGACAAGATCACACCCAAGGACTTTCTGCAAGAGACCAGGGACGACATTTCGTCCCCGACAACCTCGAATTTCTGGGCTTCAATGAACTCTTGTCGGAATATGGTGAACTTAGTGGAAGAAGTGAGTACTGACTTTGTAGCTTTCCAGACACACTATATATAGGGAAACCCTTGTATTTAATGCAGTTTGGCGATAATAGAGGGCACAGCTAATGAGATCAAGGGTCTGCAGGGTTTCCAGGGAGTTGGATCGCTGAGAAAACAGCAGTGAATCATCCTTGCGGCTCCAATCCTGCTAGTAAAATTGCTCATTTGATTGAGCAGCGTAACACAGCGAGATCAAGTAATTATTGTATTGTATATCCTAGAGATACGATGGCCATTTGTAATGGGGTTTAATCGACATTGAAATCCGGTGTTTAATGTTATAATTTCAATCAAAGCTGAAGATACAACATATTACGTCCAACAAGACAGCGCTTGTATTTAATTGTTGTGTCATCTGTTTAATGGTTTGATTTACGGATCATAAATACCTATACAATAGATGTTATACATTTTACACTGAATCTAATGCATCGGGCATTAATATATTCCCGATCTCCATTTGGTATAAATATGAAAGTGAATTTCTTCCAAAATAAGCAGGAATTTCGATCTGTCTACAATATTTTGGTTTCAGCTTGTCATGTAGATATGGGTGTTGTTTTGTATCAGAAGGTGTTAAAAGACTATAAAACATTCATGTCAGAGTAAATCATTACACTTCACTGTCACTGGCCAGGACATTATTTCCAAGCACAAATAATATATATCGTGATTGACAACAATGACACTTCAGCATGACAGACAGATTGAAGTCGTTGAAATGCTATACAATTCATTATATGACAATTATACAATGGATATAAATGTATTCATTTTTTTGTGTGGTTGGTATATATAAATATAAATATATGTCTATTGTTTAATATTACATCTATTTTAGTCCAACTTTATTATAGGATCACTTGTTTGTCTGTTTTTAATTGTTTACTGTTTAACCCCTTATATAATAAATAATTAATAAATAATATCATCAATAATAATATAAATACTATATTTTACATGTAAATTGGAGCTGTGTGCAGGAAGTTAATCAGGGTAAATGTATAAATTAACATACCTTTATATTATACGTACAAGTCATGTGACTTAAAAACAAATCACTTGAAAAGCAAGTTATATTAATTGTAAGTATTTTCCCAGTTCAATATTAATGCAGAAATAAGTGTATTTAAGTTGATAATTAATGAAAGCGCTTCAGAAATTTACCATATTCACAAAGAATAATAAAGCATGCATATTCCTTGGTATTTCAAGTATTCGTCTTAATAGATGATGGACAGCCTTTTTGTGAATAACTGTACATTGTATATCTACCAAATTTAAAGTCTCTCTGGAAAAAAAGGTTCATTTGATTGTCGTCTATTAATTGATTAATTATATATTTTACTGTATTTTTGTGAGAATTAAAAACAAAATTTCCTCTTTGGCTCTGGCAGCAATGTTATTATTATAACCCAGACATGTCTAAACCCATCTATATTCAAACACATATACTTCCTATTAATTGTTGTAACTGGATGTTAATTTCCTCGATTCTTTCAGTATAGTAATTATTTTATAGAAATTAAGTCATAAGCAAAGGAGTGTGGAATATGGTAAAATTGCGACTTTGTGCAACTGTGAGATGGCAATTTAAAATTTGAGCCTGAGATTTTAATATTATTAATAATATTAGCCTACAATATTACACTTCAAAACCAGTAATCCAGAAATTTGAGAGTCTGAAACACAGCTGAATAAATAATATTTTAAATGTCGAGACTCGATCTTAGCAATAATTTGTCAGAACCATTCGAGGACACATAACATGATATGAAAATTTCATTATACTAATTTTGTTCAGGTTACGTTATTCATTATTTAAATGTAGCAAAAGAAACTGCAACAAGCAAAATGTATTTCAGTATTCGTACTATGAATCGAAAGTGTTTGTATTATAATATGGTAATAATAAATTATTGTATCATTTGACTGGATGGTACATACCCATCTGGTATCTTCATGCATAGTTGTCAAGGGTGTCTACTTTTTGGGGGAGGGGAGGGGGATGTTACTTTTTTTTTGGGGGGGAGGGGAGGGGGATGTTACTTTTTGGGGGGGAGGGGAGGGGGTGTTACTTTTTGGGGGGAGGGGAGAGGGGTTAATTTTGGAATTCTGTGGTATGTACTCCTATAGAATGAACTGCATTACAACTTGCACATCTCTAAAGCAGACTTTCTGTAACTGATTCATGATTGAAAGGGTGCTGATTGTTTTTCTTTTCTACTTTAGAGTCTAGAGAGTGATAGAACTGTGTTGTCAAAGTTGAAAAAGTCTGTGAAGGCACTGAACGGAGCTGGGCAAGGTGAGTTGCCTATAGCTAGCTTCTTCTGCAGACAACTCCTTGGGGTTCCTGTGTAGAAGAGAGAGACTGGGGAGGAAAGAACCGGAATCCATAGCCTGTGGTGGATTTAGGGGGGTTCATTGGGTGCCCAGGAACAATTCAATAATACTATTTTTTTCAATACAAAAAATCGGTGCAATGTAACATTTCCTTCTGGAGTGAACCCCCCACCTCAAAATCCTAGATCCGCCCCAGATAGCCCCAGTCCACAGAGAGATACATACAGAGGAGGCTAAGTTGCCTACATTATAGAGCATAGAACATTTTGTATGACTGTGAAAACCATATAACATACATGTATATGACTGTGCCATGCCATGTCACAACCAGTGCCGTGCCACATGTTTTCTCTAGGCCCCGGTCCACAGAGAGATGCATGAGGAGGAGGCTTAAAGTTGCCTAGTAGACATTATAGAACATTTTGCATGACTGTGAAAAACATATCTAGCATACATATACAGTGTATATGACTGTGCCATGCCATGTCACAACCAGTGCCGTGCCACATGTTTTCTCTAGGCCCCGGTCCACAGAGAGATGCATGAGGAGGAGGCTAAGTTGCCTACATTATAGAACATTTTGCATGACTGTGAAACACATCTAGCATACATATACAGTGTATATGACTGTGCCATGCCATGTCACAACCAGTGCCGTGCCACATGTTTTCTCTAGGCCCCGGTCCACAGAGAGATGCATGAGGAGGAGGCTAAGTTGCCTACATTATAGAACATTTTGCATGACTGTGAAAAAAACATATAGCATACATAATTATACAGTGTATATGACTGTGCCATGCCATGTCACAACCAGTGCCGTGCCACATGTTTTCTCTAGGCCCCGGTCCACAGAGAGATGCATGAGGAGGAGGCTAAGTTGCCTACATTATAGAACATTTTGCATGACTGTGAAAAACATATAGCATACATAATTATACAGTGTATATGACTGTGCCATGCCACTTCACAACCTGAGTGCAGTGCCACATGTTTTCTCTAGGCCCCGGTCCACAGAGAGATGCATGAGGAGGAGGCTAAGTTGCCTACATTATAGAACATTTTGCATGACTGTGAAAAAAACATATAGCATACATAATACAGTGTATATGACTGTGCCATGCCACTTCACAACCTGAGTGCAGTGCCACATGTTTTCTCTAGGCCCCGGTCCACAGAGAGATGCATGAGGAGGAGGCTAAGTTGCCTACATTATAGAACATTTTGTATGACTGTGAAAAACATATCTAGCATACATATACAGTGTATATGACTGTGCCATGCCACTTCACAACCTGAGTGCAGTGCCACATGTTTTCTCTAGGCCCCAGTCCACAGAGCAGAGCATCTGACAGAGTGCGAGGGTGCGATTTTGCACTATTGACCTAAAATCGCACCGAATCGCACTATTGATCGTTTTCCGCACTATTGATCGTTTTCCGCACTATTTTCGAAAAAATGACCAGAATAAATCACCAAATTCATGAAATATTTCTTCTTTAGAAGCTAAAATTACCTTCCAAATTTGTCATTTCTAAGCGGATTTCATTGTTTTTACGGCGAATTTGAGAATCTAAACACCTTAGTTTACGTAGGTTCTCGAGCGTTGAACAAAAATCAACAAGGCGTTCTTTGCAATTGTTGCAAGATCCTGGTGACTAGTTTTTATTCTAAGAAGGCTTACGATTGGCAGAATTTTGTCAATTCTTGTCCAATCACAGTTATCAATACAAATCAGGATGTTGTTGGCGGGAAAATGTCCTCACGTTTGTGTGGCACCTTTTGAAGCCGTGTTTTTTCAGTTGTGCATGTAAATATGGATAAATTTGTAGCAAAAGAGTCATCAACAAGCACAAAAAAGAATGCACATTTTCCTGCAAATCAATGCCAAAGGTAGACGTGCTAATGGAACATTTCATGCTGATAACGAATTGATGTTTTGTTCTTCGTGCAATATTGTGCGAGACTTCATCTCACAAAAGAAACGTGGAGGTAGCTAAGAAGTCCGGTGCAGCCAAGCAGCAGACTCTTAAGACAACACAGGAATTACTGACAATAAAAATATGTATTTCAAATAAATTAAACTCTTTAAATATGCTAATTTTAATTTCCGCACTATTCCGCACTATTTCCAAAAATGTCCGCGCTATTTTCATTTTTTTTCCCGTACTCTATCAGATGCTCTGACAGAGAGATGCATGTGAAGGAGGCTAAGTTGCCTACATTATAGAACATTTTGTACGACTGTGAAAAACATATAACATACTTGTATATGACTGCGTGTGTCATGCCATGCCACAACCAGTGCCGTGCCACATGTACAAATGTATTCTCTAGGATTCTGTTTGAGTCTGTACAGTAACTGTGCCATGACATACCAGTCATTTAAGAAATAAGAAACGTTTTCCGTGTTTGCACAGGCTTATGCAAACCGAGGGGAAGTTTGGGAGAACTCGAGAGCAGAGAGTGAAAACCCGAGACCGCAGGTCGAGGGTTTTCACCTGCTCGAGAGTTCTTACAAACTTTCCCGAGGTTTGCATAAGCCTGTGCAAACACGGAAAAACGTTTTTTATTTCTTTATAAAATAACTACTACAGGTTATTTAGGAATATTATATTTATTTACGCAAGTTTTCAGTGATCAAATGTGCGATTCTCCTGAAAAGCGTCAGAAATCGCGTGATATCCAATGAAATTTCACGAAAGAAATCAAGTTTAGACAAAGCAACTCATAATTTGATAGAAAACTACATAAATATGTATTTTCTGGACTTCTTACTGTGTGAACTCTGTACACTTAAAAAGGAAGCAAAGTGAGAAAAGCCGATTTACTGACAATGAATCGCCAAAACAATCTGAAATAGTTGTGAATTTGATGAATGGAGAAGTATACGTAGCCGAAGTCAAGTAGCCGAAATGCAGTCTTTGTCGTATTTTCTATGATTCCTCGCTAATGTTCGACTAGAATAAGTCAAAGATGGACGTTCCTGAGACACCACAAGCTATTGTTTTCTCTTAAACACTTTTCTTGCTGGAGAAAGAGGTAAAACTTTGCTGTACAGTTGGACATTTTTCACACACGGCTGTAAGGCCGTACTTTATAATATTATAAGCTTAAGCTTATTGCAAGCTTAAATTTGTTGTTTGTAGCTACAAGAAACGCTTCGTTTAGTATGGAAATGGTATCGTTTATTAGCTCTACATTTCAACAAACGACTGAGTATGTGTTGGAGAATCCTGAGCAGTTAAGATATTTATTTTTTCTTCGATATTGTACATGCACAAATTCCAACCATTTGTCGTCGCTTCTTGAAGTTGAAGCGTAAGCGTAAGCTATTGAATTTTTTGTTATTGACTAAACTTGAAGTTTCTCAGTTTGAAAACAGCAACAACATAACTGGACAACACTTAAACTAGAGATAACAAGAAAGAAATATGATTCCATGGTCGTTGTTAAAAATGTGTTTAGTAAATAAAATGATTTTTGACAACAAACAAATGTCGTTCAAATTCACTGAATCGCTCTTTGACATGTCTTGGCCAAAAACCGTGTTTGCATAGCCTCATGAAACACGGCTAATTAGCCAATCAGAGCGCGCGTTATATAAAAGTTATTTTATAAACATGTATGAAATATGCTTTAACCCATTCGCTCCTGAGCTATTTTGAGTTTTTTAGCGATTTTCTGGACCTAATCACGTCGTAGGAAATTTCGATTCCGTATAAGGGGTTTCCATGGAAATCTTGACAGTTCTGAATGCCTGTGGGCTCGCTTCTTCACGTGTTCTGCCTTTCTTCTTGGGAGTTCGTAGGGGCTAGTAGTAATCACTATACTCGAAAAGGCCAATTTTGCATTTTTAGAGTGTTTATAGCCATTATTCACCACAGAAGCCCCCAGGACAGCATCATTAAGCTTGACTGGTGTGGTAGAGACCGTTCTCCTGGAAGAAATCAGGAGTTTAGATACGAATTCACGATCACATTTCGACGTTGCCGTTTGGAAATTCAAAATGGCGGTCTCAATTGTGAAATCGTCTCTCTGGTCTTTCTGTGTTGGATTCCAGGACCTACAAAGGCATTTTTGGCGACTTTGGACTTGTAAAGAATGCAACCGGTGCAATATTTTGCCTGTAGGACCGAGTGGCTCGACACTCTATATCTTCTTCAAAAACAGAGATTCGGGGAGATCTATGCCGAAATTCCCGGATGTTTCCCGGCATCCTTTTCGGGCGTGCAGAAGGAAAACACGTGTTAGCGAAAGTGGTCCTAAGGAAATGGCTATTGTTCGGCGAGTTAAGGAAAAGAGAGGGCAAAATTCACGACTATATCAAGAAGAGAGATGGAAGTTTGCTGAGAAAGTGGCGTTTTGTTTCGCAAGGATGTATTTTGGAAGAAAATCCAAGTCAAATGTCGGTCATTTTCGAGGTGTAAAATTGCGTCACACGCATTTTTGATTTTTATGGCAAACAAATTGAACTAATGCCCAGAAATCGGACCTGTAAGTCAGTTTACTTGAGGTTAAAATATGAAGAGTTATCTAGTTGTCACTAATAACTGGCCATGAGATCGATGTTACGAAAATTCAGAAAGTTAGAATTTTTCAAAGCACTATCGATGTTTACGGCCGGTTTCGGCCGGTGTAGGAGCGAATGGGTTAATTAGTGACAAAGTTTGCATGGACACTCGCATTTGAAGAAATCCATTCAAGAACAACATACATGTATCAAGTGATCAAGCACTAAATTCTCCTGCAGACTCTTTGGAGTCTAAAGAAGAACTTGGAGTTTGATCACAAGTCACTTACACTGTTCTTGCACAAAGCTCTTCATGTATAGATTATATCTTGAATATCTACAGGTCATATAAATAACCAGGTTGCTGAAGCAGAGAATTTAGAAAAGCTTGGATCTCAAGTATTGTCCAGAGAAGCTGATACAGGCATTGGTAAGGTGGTATTGTTGGATTACCTGTGGTAGCAAATACACAGGTAGCCCAAACAACTGATACAAACAGATTTGGTTGAACAGTTCTTTGTTAGTAGTAATATTATTTGTAAGTAGTAATATTATTAGATGCAATACAGTACAGTGCACAAGTTTGGGCTGATTCAAACATAGTTGAGTGAATATATATATTAGGTTATTTACAGACGACTGGAGGTCTGTATAGTGAAAAACTGTGCCCAAGGTCTTGATTAAGTGGGGCCAACCTAAAGTCGGTAAATAACTTTAGGAAAAAAAAAAATTTGACTGATTCAGCACTTACAATATGGATACCGTGAACCAAGGACAGAGATATGGCCCGCTCGACGAACCAAATAAATTGAAGGATTCGGATACCATATATTTGGAGAAAAAGCATGCAAAATCATTGATCAACCAATCAGAATGCTTGGACACTTCCCACTCATACGACAACGACTCCATTGCCTTTTGACTTTTAATAGTGACATTGTAGAAACATCGAACCGTTGTCATTTTATTTTAAATTTCATCCAGTTTCTTATTTATTTTCAGGCACAACGTTTTTAAAGTTTTCTCTTATGTCAAAGGTAATAGGTTCTGGGTTTTTGATTTTTGCAATAACCTCGGTGTAAGCTAAAACCTCACAACTGACGTAACTGATTTATCTCTTCACTACGTGTATCAACTCACTTTGTTCTAAGTTCTAAAGATCTCTAAACCCTTTGACTACTGGATTGGTGGATCAATGAATCCATATATCAACTCTTCACTGTATGTACTATCAATCACTTTGTTCTAAGTTCTAAAGATCTCTAAACCCTTTGACTACTAGATTGGTGGATCAATGAATCCATATATCAACTCTTCACTGTATGTACTATCAATCACTTCGTTCTAAGTTCTAAAGATCTCTAAACCCTTTGACTACTGGATTGGTGGATCGATGAATCCATATATCAATGATTTTATTGTTATGGTTCTTTTGAAAAATAGCAATACAGTGTTATTACATTAGTGTGTAAGGTTCTTACACTGAGGTCATAATACAATAAACAACTCAATTTAGAGACGAAGTCTACAAAGATATTTTGAGCTACATGTATCTATCTGTATGTCCTGTGCCAGCGTCACTACCAATATACATATCTGACATATTTATTATTTTGTGTCATACTTAGGAATTATCTAAAATAATGGCAACACAGGTAAGGCTACATGTACATAAAAACCACACATAAAAATCACACCATGCTATAATAATACAACAGCCCTGACTATACTAGCATCAAGAGTTCCAGACTTCCGGTGTTATTACAAAGGAAAAGTGAGCACCAATTCTAGACACAGGGAGCCCAAGCTATGTTTTTGCTCACTTGGTGCTCACTTTTCCTTTGTAATAATCTCACAATGCATTGCGCGCGTACCGGAAGTCTGGAACTCTTGATGCTTGTATTAAGCAGTCACCTTTTATTTGATAGCTGCAAAGTTATTCCATATAGCTGCAACTACTTACAGGCTTGACTGTACCATTATATATTTGTATATATTTACTCAGTGCGCTGCCTGTGGCACGCCTAGTTGAAAAATGGGCGTTTGTTTTCTTATGGCCACAAATTCGCCAACCGGGAACCAAGGAGCACGCGCGAATGAAATCTGTGCCACTGATGAAACCAAAGGCTCATTGCTGATTGGTGAAGTCCGCCGAGTGAATGATTATAGAGCGTCTTGTTGAATATAAAATAGATATAATAACTGTTGTGCTGAATTGCAAGGTCGAGCTGCAGCTAGTAGACTTATAAAATCATGTTTTACCCTTTGACTAATTGATACCAGTAAGTTTGGCCAAGAAAATCAAGGTTGAAGTTTATGTAAATGAAGACGATTTTGTATCATAAATACAAGCTCTACTATGTGGTTATGATTCCCACAATTTGTGTTTTCCTCATGAATTATTAATGAACTTGATAAATATTATTTAAAACTTCATATTATACTGCAGGGCCCAGTTCCTGAAAGCCCGTTTAGTGCTAATCCAGGATTAAATCTTTAAAAAAACATTCATTTTAAACCTGGATTAAGACTAATCGTCCTTTCAAGAACCAGGCCCTGTATATCAGCCATACCAAGCAAAAGGCTCACCTACAAAATGACTTATTTTTCACTTCAGTTTAAGGATTACTACAACATGGTATTATTCCCTATGGATTCTCTACTCAAGGGAGATCTGAAAGAAGTCAAGGGTGTAAGTGACGAGAATTTATGTAATAGATACATGTGTGCAGATACAACCTGGCTGTAGTGTGAGCACAGGCAGCCCAACCATTGCTTCTGAGGCTACTAAATAATAAATAAAAATATATTGGTGTCTTTTTCTGATGGGTTTCCTGTGGTAGAGCGCACATGCGCAGTGCGTATTATGTTGGGTTCCCTGTGCACGTCCCACAAGACGCACCTGCAGAAATGCAGGATTCATTTCTCTGGCGAGTCCTACATGATGTGCAGAGGGAACTCAACAAAATACATTATTCCGCATGTGCGCTCTACCACAGGAAATCCATAAAAAGATGTGAGCATACAAATATCTTTTTATTTATTATTTAGTAGCCTCAGAAGCAATGGTTGGGCTGCCTGTGGTGGGAGGGAAGGGAAAAGGAGATAATGCTGTACATGTGCTCATGTGCGAAAAATGTTGAAGTTATTTTATAAAAGAAATAGAAAACGCTACAGCTGTGCTTTATCGAGTTATACATGTAGAAGCACTTGGGAATTGAAAGAAGACTCGAGAAATGTGAGAAGCAATCGGCTATGCCTCATGCTTCTCCTAACACTTCTCTCATCTTCCAATTCCTGTGTGCTTCTATAACTCGATAGAGGACACTGCCTCATTTTCTATTTCTTCAATAAATTGTAAAAGAAAATATGGATTATGATCATAAGATCCCCTACCCTTCAAGAAATGTTTATTATTTTCTATTAATGTGCTATGATCTATGTATTACTTGTAGGAACTTCGAAAACCATTTGACAAAGCTTTAAAGGACTATGAAACTAAAGGGTACATGATAGGTAGACTAAAATGCATGCTGGGTGCTTTGGCGGCCTTTCTTTATAGTTCTACTGTACCTTTATTGTTTTAGTTTAAAAATCGAAAAGGAGAAAAAGAAACTGGCACAAGAAGCTGGTTTAATACGAACCGAAGTAATGGGGAGTGAGGTGAGAATACATGTACATACATTTGCTGAGATATTTTCCACACTATTTTATTGATTGGGCTCCCTGTGGCAAGTCTATGCCCTGATTTGCTTTGTTTCAAATGTTTTGCTATGTCTGGCTTATGTTATTGTTTTTGACTCATAGATGGCAGAAGAAACAGAGAAAGAGAGGAGACATTTTCAGTTACAGATGTGTGAGGTGAGGGAACACAGCACTTGTCTGTGGGTATACTTTAATACATGACTGTCTTGGCATCATCATCACCATCATCATCACCATCATCATCACCATCATCATCACCATCATCATGAGTACATGCATGTACGTGTACATGTAGCAGCAACAACATCATCGCCATCAACAACAACATAAATTTCATCACTCATCATCATCATTATTATCATCATCAACGTCATCATCATCATCAACAAGTCACCATCAGTTGCAACAACATCATGAATGTCATCACTCATCATCATTAATGGTGTCATCACTAATGTCATCATTATCATCATCAACGTCATCATTATCATCAACCAGTCAACAACATCAATAGCAACAGCATCAATGTCATCACTCACCATCATCATCGTTGTCATCATCAGTTCTGTTACTGTCAGTCATTTGGCCACAATATTAAGGCCTGCAATAATATGCATTATAGAGTCATTTTCAAATATACAGTGGGAAACCTACAGTCACGGTAAAGAAAATATATTTGAAAAAGGAATTTTACATGTACCACTTCTTACTGATACGCAAACAACTAGAGCTATTACGAGGCGTGATTACAATTAGTTATACTCAAAATCCTGTTGTTTGTTGTATCACGTAGTACTGCAGAAGTAAGATCAGTATATTATTATAGAAGTATAAATTATTATTATGGGTACTTGGACTGTTTTTCACCTATTTTTCACCTTGTTATTTATTTACTGTAGTATTTGATTAAAGTAAGCGATATCAAGGTCAAGAAAAGTGTGGAACTAGCAACACACCTTGTTGACTACTACCATGCTGAAATGAGGTGAGTAGTATGACCCCCCTGAAATGAGGTGAGTAGTATGACCCCCCTGAAGTGAGGTGAGTAGTATGACCCCCCCTGAAATGAGGTGAGTAGTATGACCCCCCTGAAATGAGGTGAGTAGTATGACCCCCCCTGAAGTGAGGTGAGTAGTATGACCCCCCTGAAATGAGGTGAGTAGTATGACCCCCCCCTGAAATGAGGTGAGTAGTATGACCCCCCCCCTGAAATGAGGTGAGTAGTATGACCCCCCTCCCCTGAAATGAGGTTCAGAGTAGTATGCACCCCCATGCACCATGCACCCCCTCCAATTTACTCATCTGTGATGACCACCCACGGCTCCTCTGTCATGGAGGGGAGGGGTGGTCATACTCAACTGTCAAGATCCCACTGCTAGTGACATCCTGGGTTAATTCCTTTCAAAGTTCAAATGACCACCCCTCCCCAAAGTGTGCTATATTGGGGGATATATACTACTACCCTGTTTTGATGTTTAGATATTTTCAAGAAAGTCTAGATGTGTTGGATGGTTTAAAAGGTTATGTAGAAGAACTTGTATATGAACTACAACAGGTGAATGTTAACATGTATACATTTTGTCTGCGCATGCGTTAGGATTCAGATTTCAAAGTACTATTTGCATAATCGATACTTCAGCTTTTGTCATTCAGTGTGCCAACGATGTGCCAACGATGTGCCAACCAGAGATCGATTGGCTGTTGAAACAAAACATGTGAAAAGTTTTTGTGGAAATGGTTGGCACATTTACATCACAATGTTAATGTTTGTAAACATGAAATATCGCTATTGTTTTGCCAAGTGCACTGCTGTGGAAGATTTAGTGAGCGATCTTCGTCTCTAGAATGAAGCTTAAGAAAATCATTGAAAGGAAATCTCCCACCGCAGTGCAATTTGCAAAGAAAATGGCGGCAAATCACTTTCAAATCAGAATTCTAACGCATGCGCAGACAAAATGTATACATGTTGTGAATGTTATCATTCATGAAATGAGTCTTAATTCTGTCTACATTCTGTGTTCGTCTGTCTGTCCTCTAACGCATAACTTCTATTTTTTGCAGCTTCGAAACAAACAAGATGAAGACAAAAGAGAACTAATAAGTATGAGTGAAGACCTCAAGACATTGTTACAAAGTGAAAAAGAGGTAGATAATTGGTCCCTACCATGCATTAGTTGAAGGGTTCACCCTGGTTAAAGATTTATACAGATAACTTTTGTGGTCGTTGTGTGGAGGTTTCAAAAACAAGTAAATGTGTGGGCAGGCTGGTGGCCGGGACAAAACACCCTAGCCGTTACAGAGAGGTGGCCGTTGTGGGTGGAGGTGGCCGTTAGTAGAGGTTGACTGTATATTATTATTATTATTATTATTATTATTATTATTATTTATTTTTTTATTTTTATTTTTATTTATTTTATTATTATTATTATTATTATTATTATTATTATTATTATTATTATTATTATTATTATTATTATTATTATTATTATTATTTTTACTCTTCCACTATACAACCTTTCCTTCCATTCCTTTCTTTCTCTTCCTTTTCTCTTGCCTTCCCATGTCTTGTCTTCAACTTCATTTTACTATTATAAAAGATTAACAAATTTACACTATCCCATAAATGTCTTGCCTTTTCTTCCCTTCCTTTCTTCTTTTCCTTCCATTCATTTCTTTCATTTTCCTCTCCATTTCCTTGTCTTTCCTTCCCTTCCTTTCTTCCATTCCCTTCCTTTCCTTCCTTTCCTTTCTTTCCTTCCCTTCCTTTCCTTTCCTTCCTTTCCTTTCCTTCCTTCCCTTCCTTTCTTCCTTTCCCTTCCTTCCTTCCTTCCTTCCTTCCTTCCTTCCTTCCTTCTTCCTTCCTTTCCTTCCCTTCCTTCCTTTTCCTTCCTTCCTTCCTTCCTTCCTTCCTTCCTTCCTTCCTTCCTTCCTTCTTTCCTTCCTTCCTTCCTTCCTTCCTTCCTTTCCTTCCTTTTCCTTCCTTCCTTCCTTCCTTCCTTCTTCCTTCCTTCCTTCCTTCCTTCCTTCCTTCCTTCCTTCCTTCCTTCCTTCCTTCCTTCCTTCCTTCCTTCCTTCCTTCCTTCCTTCCTTCCTTCCTTCCTTCCTTCCTTCCTTCCTTCCTTCCTTCCTTCCTTCCTTCCTTCCTTCCTTCCTTCCTTCCTTCCTTCCTTCCTTCCTTCCTTCCTTCCTTCCTTCCTTCCTTCCTTCCTTCCTTCCTTCCTTCCTTCCTTCCTTCTTCCTTCCTTCCTTCCTTCCTTCCTTCTTTCCTTTCTTCCCTTTCCTTCTTCCTTCCCTTCCTTTCCTTCCCTTCCTTTCTTGTCCTTCCCTTCCTTCCTTCCTTTCCTTCTTCCCTTCCTTCCCTTCCTTTCTTTCCTTCCCTTCCCTTCCTTTGTGTCCTCCCCTTCCTATCTTCCCTTCCTTCCTTCCTTTCTTCCCTTCCTTTCCTTTCCTTCCTTTTCTTTCTTTCCTTTCTTGTCCTTTCCTTCCTTCCTTCCTTCCTTTACTTCCCAGGTCTTGTCCTTCCATTCCTTTCTTTACTTTCCATGTCTTGCCTTTTCTTTCCTTTCTTTCCTTTCCTTCCTTCCCTTCCTTTCTTTACTTCCCATGTCTTGTCCTTCCATTCCTTCTCACTTATTTGTATTATTATTCCAGCCTGGTCAGGGCAAAGGTGGCTACAGTTTGCATGGTACTCAGGGACACAAAATACATGGAACACAGAGAGCAGGGTACTTAATGAAACGAAGCGAAGGGTAGGTAGTGTGCAGGTCACGTTCTATGCAACTCATGGTTCGCACGTGACGTTATGGCGGCCATGTTGGATCCCAATAACAAAGCATTCCTCATTAGTTTCTCTTGTTTGTACCACCAACATGGCCACTGCGTCTTTCAACTTTAAATCTCCAGGGATTGATTGCAAACCAGTAAAACAGTGTTGCAGAATGTGCAACATTTGTTTTGAAATCAAATAGCATTGCTACAATCATGATATCTCTGGCCCGTAGCCAGTATGAGGTGAGCCAAGGCAGTTACCTTGGTAAAACATTGTTGATTCACAGTTATAATTGTCATTTATTTATTTATTTTCGGCTGCACTGGCAAAGTGAGGCCTCGGAAGAGATTTTGGTCTGGCTATGGGCCTGTACACTGTATCTGTTATAGCTACATTTTGTAATTGCATAACTCATGAAAGCTATGACCAAAAGGAATTCTGGGAAATTAAAACTCTCAAATAACACAGTCAAATCATTGACCTTTTTATCCAGACTTGTAGGATCTTAGTTAAATAGCTCATATACCTTCAAAACTACGAGAATATTGAATGTATCTGCATGTAATGAACTGATTTCCCATCCATCCTTGCAAGCTCAGCTTCTATGATTTATGATTTTCAACCCGACAATGATTATGCAATTAGCTATATAAAGTACAATGTAATCCTACTTGTGCAACATTTGCACTACACTCAACCTCCATGAGGAAGCAGGTTCAAGCATAACCATTATTCCAGCTGCAATGTTTTTCCATGTGTCAGTATGTTATAACAGTTTGTTTATGCTGTGTTTTTGTGATAGTCTTCGCAAGATATGGCAGAAGCGATACTGTGAAGTTAAAGATGGCTATTTTACATTGGCTCATTCAACGGTAACTTATGATTATAAACCTTATATTAATAGAGATGCATGTACAGTGTAGCCCTGCAATATCAGAAAACAGATGCATTGAACAGTTGGTGTAATATGCTCCATAAGTGTTCACTCGGCAGGCTTCAGCAATGAGCCTTTTTTTTCCTCAGTGGCACAGAGCGCATGCACCTTGGTACCCAGTTGGCGATTTGTGGCCATAAGAAAAAGAAAGCCCATTTTTCAACTTGGCGTGCCACAGGCTGCGCACCGAGTAATATTCACCAATGTCAACAAAAAAAGTGTTGATTGTGGGCAGAGTCAATTGTGTGGG
Organism: Actinostola sp. cb2023; assembly: GCA_033675265.1. NCBI lineage: Eukaryota > Metazoa > Cnidaria > Anthozoa > Actiniaria > Actinostolidae > Actinostola > Actinostola sp. cb2023. Next base: position 570,386 of record JAUJYZ010000013.1, read on the forward strand.
TTGTTCTCTGGATTGAGGCAAACACTGAGTGGATGCGTCCTTGGTCACGAAGTACAGCAGTGTGCATCTAAGCAATTCTAAATTGAATCTTATAATACAATACATGCATACATAATGTATATGTTGTTTGGAAGTGTCTAACATCAGTTGTAATCTTGTTTTCAGACAAGTGCACCGACGCAAAAGTTAAATTTACTTGTATGTCAAGTCAAGGTAAAACTCGATTGATTGATTGTGTGACTGTCTGACTGACTGTCTGGCTGAAGTACTGACTGACTGTCTGATATACTGACGTCTCTCCGCGACTGACTGACTTAATGACTGACTTACTGACAAATTGTCTGACTGACTGACGTACTTATACTGACTGACTGACTTAATGACTGACTTACTGACAAATTGTCTGACTGACTGACGTACTTATACTGACTGACTGACTTAATGACTGACTTACTAACAAATTATCTGACTGACTGACGTACTTATACTGACTGACTGACTTAATGACTGACTTACTGACAAATTGTCTGACTGACTGACGTACTTATACTGACTGACCACTTTTGACTGTCCAACTGACAAAGTCACCGAATGACAGACTTACTGACCAACTGACTCGAAACTGACGTACTTACTGACTGAATGACTTACTGAATGACTTACTGAATGACTTACTGACTGAATGACTTGTGGTAGGCTAGAAGCCTGACACGTTAATAAAGTTTATGTATGTATGTAACAGACAAAGTGACTGACTGATTGACTGACTGACTGTCTCACTTAGTGACTGACCGACTGTCTCACTTACTGACTGATCGACTGACCAACCGACTGACTGACCAACTGACTGACCAACTGACTAACTGACCGACCAACTGACTGTCCAACTGACAAAATCACTAACTGACCAACAAACTGACTGAATGACTGTAACAGACAAAGTCACTGACTGATTGACTGACTGACAGTCAGACAGACGGATGAAACGAGTGCCAATCATGGGTCTATATCAATTGACCCGTCTTAAAATTACTTGAAATTCAGGTTAGCCTCACTTCCAAGATACAAAATAGAAGGAGAAATTAGAATAACAAAACAAGCTACTCCTGAATGCGAGGATAACCAGAATTTTATGTATTTTTAAGACAGGTCAATTCCATTCAATTCTCATCAATTTTCTTCTATTTTAGGAAGAAATGGATGGAAAGAAGCATAGTTTTTCATTAGTATCACGTAAGTATTTAGACTGTTTTAGGTGATGCCATTTCTGACTATTTACAGTAGAACAAACATACTTTCTTCAATATTTGATTCATCACCATATAAGTTTCAATACAATGTACGTAAGCTTACTTGCCGCCATATTGAATAGGAAGCGTTCCTGTCCCATAATGGGGAGTTTGCAGGTGTGACATTTTGTTGCGTGACATTTTAAATTTTAATCCAACAAAAACAAAAATATAATATTTGAAAAGAGCACACCAAAATTAGCAAAAATTGAAATGTTGAAGTAATTTCGGCAACAACTTGCCCACCACCGTATGTTTCTTAAGAAAAATACCAACTTCGGTCGCTCATAACTTTCGCTCTATTCATCGAAGTTACTTCAAAATTTCAATTTTTGCTAATTTTGGTGTGCTCTTTTCAAATATTATGTTTTTGTTTTTGTTGGATTAAAATTTAAAATGTCACGCAACAAAATGTCACACCTGCAAACTCCCCATTCATCACCCAACAACTCCAAACGCGAATACCACAGAGTCACACAGACTGAGGCATTTGATGTCTTCAGGGGAGCACAGGGATCCCGAAACAAAGAACGGCTGCAAAGGAGGCTAATGTCTTGTCGGTTCTCTTATAAACATCAACGTATTGACTTTGTTTTCGTACTTTCAGATAACAGAACATTCCTATTCCAAGCTGAGGACGAGGCTGATTTGAGCGCGTAAGTCTTAGCTCGCTAGGACTTCTGGGAATAAATACATTCAATTCCCCTACCCCTACCCCCTCGACTACTCGTTCCCTGATCCTAAAACCAACCACCAAATAGAACTTAGAACGAAGTGATTGATACACGTAGTGAAGAGAAACATCACACTGAGTAGTGAGGTTCTTACACCGCGGTTGAGGAGTCAAACTTGAACAACTTTTACATGATACATGTCTGTCCTCGTTGTTCTAGGTGGGTGTCTGTCATATGTAACAGCAGGACTGAAGCTTTGGAAAAAGCGTTTGGTGACAACGATAACGAGGTAAGGGTAATTGGGTTCCCTGTGGTAAGGGTTAGTGCGTATGACGCGATCTACCACAGGAAACCCATCAAAAGACATCCCATCCCAAAAATACAAGTAAAATTGGTATATTTTGTCTCTACTTTTGTATTCCCAGGAAAACTCATCCATAGTACATAACATCAAAGAGGTAAGACTTTTCAGCTCTCTTTTTATGCGCAGGATATTTATCTTAACCTCTGTTTCCTATTGATGTTGCCTTGTTTCTTGTAGCTAAGACAAAGTATAGTAGACCAAGTCCAAAGGCTTCCTGGAAATGATACGTGTGTTGATTGTACGGAGAAAGGTTAGTTATAGTGCAATATAGTCAACAACTACGTCAACCCGTACTAACTGTATGTTATGTTCTTGTCAGATCCAACATGGCTGTCTACCAATCTCGGTGTGTTAACGTGTATCGAGTGTTCGGGAGTGCATCGTGACATGGGAGTGCACGTATCTAGAGTGCGCTCATTAACGTTGGATAATCTAGGGACATCTGAGTTATTGGTAAGGAGACGTTCTCATAGTCTAAACCACTCGAAGAAATGCACGATCTTTAAACCTCAGAAATTCCTTTTGGAATTTTTGACGAATTTTCAAACCTTGGGATTTCAATGAAAATCAGTCGGTTTCTTTTTTGGGGGGGGGGGGGGATTTTTTTTGGGGGGGGGGGGGGGGAGGATAATTTTTTTGGGGCGGAGGGAGATTTTTTTTTGGGGCGGTGGGTATTTTTTTTGGGGGGGGGGAGGAAGGGGTTGGGTGAGTTGGCTTCTGTCAATCAAATTCCGAACTCCGCTCGAGTGAAAGCCATCTTTGAAAACGTGCACTCTAGTTGTTCAACATGACACGTAAATACGGTTCAGCCCTCCGTTGGAGAGTGTTGGAAGTTTGATTGACAAAAGCCAAAACCCACGAAACGAAGTTGGCGTTTGAACTTCTGAGCCTGCGTAATATTGAAAACCGCTGTACGTAAGTAACCGCTTCACTGACAGATTAGCTAGTGATTTCTGTGCGCAAAGGATCGTGGGTAAATGTAAAATCCGCCATCTTTTATAGCCGAGTGTTGATTGGTTGTTTGTATTGTTCCAGCTGGCAAAGTTCATCGGTAATGGTGGATTTAACGAAATAATGGAAGCAACTCTAGACTACAATCGTAAGCCAATCGCGACTAGTAACATGTAAGTACATCCTGATTGGCTGGCTGGCTTGCTGTCGACGTCATTTCCGGTGAAAATTAAAAGTTTTTCTTTCTGGCTTGGAATTTTACCAAGTGATTGAGATAAACGACTGGTATTTAATTTATTTTTTCAACACTAATTTCAATTTATTGTTCTTACTTTAAGGGAAGAAAAGAAGGAATTTATACGAGCAAAGTACATCAAACACGAATTTGCGCAAAAGTCCGGCGAAGGGCCTGAAAAAATATTGCAGGTATTGTGTTACTTATGAAAGTATATTGCGTGACGGTCACGCCAGTCACGAGTTCACTAAAACATGTATAGCAAACGAATTTGCGAAAAAGCCCCTTGAAAGAAGGTATTGTGTTACTTATGGAAGTATTGCGTGACTGTCATCACGATGTATAGCAAACGAATTTGCGAAAAAGCCCCTTGAAAGACCTGCAGGTATTGTGTTACTTATGAAAGTATTGCGTGACTGTCACGCCAGTCACGAGTTCAGACATAGAGTGACCCCACACAGGTCACACATTCTGAAAACGAAGATAAAAACGCCGTGCGCACATATCATGTTTACTGTTGGTTGTTATTATACAGGAGTTTCATCTGGCCGTTAAAGCACGTGACATTCTAGCTGTCCTTCAAGGATTTGGAGAGGGAGTGGGACTAGCGAGCCATCTACCGGGCAGTGTATGTATCTAAAGGGCATCGTAGATGTTAAGTTATGTTTATAAACGGTTATATCGACTGGAAACCAAAACAAAGCACACGGTTGTGGTAGCCATCCACACTAGTGGTAGCTATTCTATATGTACGCTATATTTCGTTTTGTAATTGTTATTTTTTTATTTTTTTTTATTCTTGGTATATACACGGCTGCTAGCCAATCACGACGCGTGTTATATCTCACATATGTCATAATACTAACACTTTAGCCAGCCAATCAGAGTGCGCGTTGCTTCACATCAAAGAATCTATAATATGCATGTTGTTCTTGACAAGTGTTTGTTCGTTTAGACATCACAAAATACAGCACTACACGTGGCTGTCGAACAAGAGGATCTTACGTCACTACACATTGTGGACTTTCTGGCGCAAAATGGGTGAATAGATTGAAATAGTAGAGGCAGGACTCCTGGTAGAGGTTATTAACGATGGTGGTTCGTAGTGGTGGTGATAGTGGTGGTGGTGGTAGTGATGGTGGTAGTGGTGATGGTAGTAGTGGTGGTGGTAGTGGTGGTGGTAGTGGTGGGGATAATGGTAGTGGTACAGTAATGGTAGTAGTGGTGGTGGTAGTAGTGATGGTGGTGGTGGTGATGGTGGTAGTGGTGGTGGTAGTGGTGGGGATAATGGTAGTGGTACAGTAATGGTAGTAGTGATGGTGGTAGTAGTGATGGTGGTGGTGGTGATGGTGGTAGTGGTGGTGGTAGTGGTGGTGGTAGTGATGGTGGTGATGGTGGTAGTGGTGGTGGTGGTAGTAGTGGTAGTGATGGTGGTGGTGGTGGTAGTGGTGGTGGTAGTAGTGGTGGTAGTGGTGATGGTAGTAGTGGTGGTGGTAGTGGTGGTGGTAGTGGTGGGGATAATGGTAGTGGTACAGTAATGGTAGTAGTGGTGGTGGTAGTAGTGGTGGTAGTAGTAGTGGTGGGGATAATGGTAGTGGTACAGTAATGATAGTAGTGGTTGTGATTGTGGTGGTAGTGGTAGTGGTAGTGGTGATGGTGGTAGTAGTGGTGGTGGTGGTAGTGGTAATGTTGGTGGTGGTGGTAGTGATAATGGTAGTAGTGGTAGTGGTGATGGTAGTGGTAATGGTAGTAGTGGTGGTGGTGATAGTGGTGGTAGTGGTAGTGATAGTGGTAATGGTAGTAGTGGTGGTGATGGTGGTTGTGATTGTGGTGGTAGTGGTAGTGGTGATGGTAGTAGTAGTAGTAGTGGTGGTAGTGGTAATGTTGGTGGTGGTGATAGTGGTGGTGGTGATAATGGTAGTAGTGGTGATGGTAGTGGTAATGGTAGTAGTGGTGGTAGTGGTGGTAGTGGTAATGGTAGTAGTGGTGGTGATAGTGGTCGTGATAGTGGTGGTAGTGGTAGTGGTGGTGATAATGGCAATGGTACTTAGTGGTAGTGGTGGTGATTGTGGTAGTGGTAGTGGTGGTGATTGTGGTAGTGGTAGTAGTATTAGTGGTGGTGGTAGTGATGGTGGTGGTGGTGGTAGTAGTGGTGGTGGTAGTATTAGTGGTGGTGGCAGTGGTAATGGTAGTAGTGGTGGTGGTGGTAGTAGTAGTGGTGGTAGTTGTAGTAGTAGTGGTGGTAGTGGTAGTAGTGGTGGTAATGTTAGTAGTGGTAGTGGTGGTGGTAGTTTAGTGGTAGTGATCGATAGTGGTATAGTTTGCTTGCTAGTATGTGCACAAAAAGACATACTCACTTTTCTTTCCATTACATTACACCATTTTAAAACTTTGATTGACGATCCTGTTATAGTAAAGGTATAAATGCACTCAACGCCAATGGTGATACTGCTCTTCACATCGCCGCTCGCACCGGGAAAACCGAAGTAGCTAAGGTCCTTCTACGATCAGGCGGCACTGAAGGTCTTTCGATAGGTAAGACCACCTATTTGTACTGCACTAAAAAGAAAGCGATGGGTTTTCTGTGTGCGCGACATTTATTTGTCGGGATTCCTGTGGTCAGAAAACCTGAGCTGAATTGCGCATGCGTGCGGGTCAAAGGATTCTGACGGTATAGAAAAAGATGGCTGATCAGTACATTTTACCACAATCCTTTGCGCGTATAAACCACTATACCTCGTAGAAACTTTAGAACAAGTTTTGATGTAGGTTCGCAAAGGATTATGGTAAAATGTACGACCGCCATTTTGTTTCTGTACAGTGGACCTCTGTGTCAGTTAATGCCTTATTTGGTTATGATATTCCATATTTGCTCGGTAGCTATTCTTTTCCCTTGAGCCTCCATGCTCATGCGCAATGAATAGGGTAATATTGAAACGCACGTTTGTGTGACAAGTGACAAGTTTATCTGTTTATTTATTAGTCAATTCAAACGGAAAGACCCCGTTGGATCTCGCAAGGGATGGTGATCACTCAGAGACCGCTGAACTGGTGAGTATTGTATCGAGGCTTGATTGTAGCCCAATCGAAACGTTTCAAATACTAATGAAGGATTACTGTTGAATGCATCAGCTTAAGAAGTGTTCGTCAGGCAAGGTCAATTACTGCGAGCATGTCAAGATAGATTGGGGACTACATCAGGTAATGTGGAGCCTTTCTTGAATCCTTCCGAAGTCAAATAATATGTTGTATTTGGAGCTTTGTAGCTGTGTTAAACGTCTAAAGAGGCTTACAACAGTATGTACTAGGGGTGTATGCTTTAAACAGCGATATCAGTAGTAATAGCCCGCATTTTAAACCTCTCTGTCGTCGCATCATCAGAATCATCACCACAACACCATCATCATCATCATGACCAACATCTCCACTTGTAATTGTAATTGCCAATCACTTGTAATTCACCACTGCGATAGTCACCACCACCACTACCATCACCACCACCATCATCACCACCACCATCATCATTACCACCATCATCATCACCACCATCACCACCATCATCATCACCACCACCACTATCATCATAACCACTACCACCACCATACCATACCATACCATACCATACCATACCATACCATACCATACCATACCATACCATACCATACCATACCATACCATACCATACCATACCATACCATACCATACCATACCATACCATACCATACCATACCATACCATACCATACCATACCATACCATACCATACCACCGATCACCATACCACCGATCATCATCACTACCACCACCACCACCACCACCACCCTTATCGTCCAATTCTAATTGTATGCTTGTCGTTTTCTTGTTCAGGCGGATGGAATTTACGATATTCCCGCAGAGATCGCTGATATCAAGGCAAATCTGAGCGACGATGAAGGTCTCAACGACAAGGTAACAGTATTTTGCTTGTGTTTCTTTCACGATATATCGCATTCCTTCGTTCTTACTTTATCCTCTCTTTTATGATAGTCTCAAACAACACCCCCGACCCCTCCCCGCCATCGTCGTGTCTTGCCCACCAGGCCAGTCAGCCAGTTCGTTACGCCTACTAGTTCCCGAACAACAAGCCAACAGGATGCCGACGCCGTGAGTGCACTGATCTCTGGACTCAGTCTCCACACTAATCACAGCGGCTTTTATATACCGATGGATACTGGGGAAAAGACTAATACATCGCCGGTCATCATGAGACGAAAACCACCCGCACCCCCCAAAGCAACTGGTGAAACGGTTGTTGTTAGCGTACGTGCTAGTATAGCGTTCCCGACCCCGGGTGGTGTGAGTTCAAGTACATTTGGTCACGGTCCTAAACTAGGGTGAGTTTGAACAGACGTTGAAAGCTACTGAAATTTTAGAGTTATAAAAGGCACAGGTAGCCCAGCTATTTCTTCTATTCGTACGTCTTTATGATGGGTTTCCTGTGGTACTACACAGGTAGCCCAGCTATTTCTTCTATTCGTACGTCTTTATGATGGGTTTCCTGTGGTACTACACAGGTAGCCCAGCTATTTCTTCTATTCGTACGTCTTTATGATGAGTTTCCTGTGGTACTACACAGGTAGCCCAGCTATTCTATTCGTACGTCTTTATGATGGGTTTCCTGTGGTACTACACAGGTAGCCCAGCTATTTCTTCTATTCGTACGTCTTTATGATGAGTTTCCTGTGGTACTACACAGGTAGCCCAGCTATTTCTTCTATTCGTACGTCTTTATGATGGGTTTCCTGTGGTACTACACAGGTAGCCCAGCTATTTCTTCTATTCGTACGTCTTTATGATGGGTTTCCTGTGGTACTACACAGGTAGCCCAGCTATTTCTTCTATTCGTACGTCTTTATGATGAGTTTCCTGTGGTACTACACAGGTAGCCCAGCTATTTCTTCTATTCGTACGTCTTTATGATGGGTTTCCTGTGGTACTACACAGGTAGCCCAGCTATTTCTACTATTCGTACGTCTTTATGATGGGCTTCCTGTGGTACTACACAGGTAGCCCAGCTATTTCTACTATTCGTACGTCTTTTTGATGGGTTTCCTGTGGTACTACACAGGTAGCCCAGCTATTTCTACTATTCGTACGTCTTTATGATGGGTTTCCTGTGGTACTACACAGCTATTTCTTATGAATCTTTTCGTACGCCTTTATGATGGGTTTCCTGAGTTACTACGCGAGTGTTTTTAACCGAACCTTTGTTTTGTTCCATAGGACAGAATATAATAACAAGACTCCAGGTCCACTAGATTCCCCACCACCACTACCTGTACGTTGCTCGTCTGTAAGTCGTCACAAGCCACCACCATCACATCCACCACCACTACCCTTCCCTAAACCACAGTTTGACGATACCTCAACCAAGCCGCTGAAAGTCCCTGACTTGCGCACTGTACCAGAGTTTCTCAAAAGAGCTCCACCAGTACCGCCAACACCCCTTAGAAACAGAGTACCCACGGACCCAAAACCCAAGCTACCACCCATCCCCACCCATAGAAGGTGCAAATCCGAAGGCAAAGCTCCCTTCGGGGAGGAACCATTGAAGATTCCAGTCAAACAAAGTTTGGAAAAAAAGAAGTCGTTACCTTTAGACGATGAGAAACCTACGGATGACCGCCATGACGTGAAACAAAACCGCCCTGATCCTCCCCCCAGGCCTCCTAGTCTGAAAAAGACAACATCAACAGAAGGCAACACTCCTAGTAGTGGGATGTCAAAGATTTTGTCCTTAAAACCTAAAGCCGCCACGTTACCAAGGTAAAAACCATGTCATGGCACACGTGACAATAGCGTCGGCGGTTTTGTGCGCCCGCAATACTCTCGCACATTAGGGGAGAATCGATGCGCGCGACGAACTGTACAGAAAAAGATGGCGGCTGTACAATTGACCACAATCCTTTGCGAACCTAAATCAGCACCACTTCAATCGACAAACTTTCTTATACATAGTATTTTATTATTATTATTATAATTTTTTAATAATCCACTAGTTTTTAGTTATTTTCTTATTGTAAAGCGCATCGAGGTTCCAGGATGCGCTATATAAAAAAGTTTTCAAAGATTCTCTGTTCTAAAGTTTTTACGAGGTATAGTGGTTAATGCGCGCAAAGGATTGTGGTAGATGTACTGACCCTCCATCTGTTCTTGTGTAGTGATTTGAGAGTACGTGCTGACTGAACTACTTCTCGTGGTGTACGTTTTAGTTTTGTATTCTATGAGTTCAGTTGAACGGGCGGGGAAAAGGCGACCAGGAGCACTAATGGTCTCGACTTATTACTCTGTTTAAAGGACTAGCTTGCAATTTAAATACCTTTTTATGTCAATCTTGTGTAGACCACCAGCAACATCACCTCCTGTCAAGACTGACTCTAGTTCGACGTCTTCTAAAGGTACAGTATGCCCTATTTATTGTGAATCGTAAGTGCATAAAGCCACGATATTAAATGTGTATACAAATTGTTCTTAAAGATGAAATCGAAGAAGACGCCTCTCCTTGTCCTTTAACACCAGCTCCTGAGCTACCTCCACGACTATACCATACCCCGGTAACTAATTTCACAATTGTATTTATAAGCTATGACTTGCCAACCATCAACTACATTAATGACAATAGATTACACGTCACGGCTTTTTCGGAGGGGGAGAGGGGGGAGGGAGGGGGAGGGGGGAAGTGGAGGGGGCGCTATATTTTAAATTAGGGGATGGTTGGAGAAGCCCCGCTTGGTTGTTCGTCAATGAAAATATCTGGGTCTTTCGACTGCTTTGTCCTTTTCCAGTTACAATGATAATAAACCGTTACCTTGTGATACCAAAGATACTGTTAGGGTCTTCGGTCCTCTGCTTTTAAAAGTAAATGCCTACCAAAGACATTCTAATCACAGTATGTGTTTATAGGCCCCTGCGTCTCACCCACGTAGGGTGCAGGCTCTGTATGATTGTGAAGCTGATAACGATGATGAATTGTCGTTTAAAGAGGGCAATATCATCGTCGTTAAGGGTGACGCAGAAGATGCCGAGTGGTGGGTAAGTACGTCATCAAGTATTGTCATGGTAACGAGCACCTATTCTAATTTATCCATGGCTTAGTGTCACGCCTTATGATATACAAACCTGTGGCTTGTGTACTAGGAAATGCTCTACTACGCATGCTCTATGTGGTAATCGCCATCCCACATGGCTTAGTGTTACGCCTTATGATATACAAACCTGTGGTTTGTGTATTAGGAAATGCTCTACTACGCATGCTCTATGTGGTAATCGCCATCCCACATGGCTTAGTGTTACGCCTTATGATATACAAACCTGTGGTTTGTGTATTAGGACATGCTCTACTACGCATGCTCTATGTGGTAATCGCCATCCCACATGACTTAGTGTTACGCCTTATGATATACAAACCTGTGGTTTGTGTACTAGGAAATGCTCTACTACGCATGCTCTATGTGGTAATCGCCATCCCACATGACTTAGCGTACCATCTTGGAAACCAAAACACGCGCATGCTCTCTGTTAATTGTCAGTCCCACATTGTTAAACACGACATGTTCCACTACCTTAAATCTGTAGATCGGGGAGATAGAAGGCCATCCAGAAAAGTCAGGAGTTTTTCCTATCAGTTTCGTCCATGTCATGTCTGACTAAATCCACAAAGGAAACCATGCACCGAAGATCGCGTGGGGCATGAGGACAAGTTGATTTCCATGGAAACACAGGACCGCTGAACATGAAGCTTACTGGCTCGAATCACGACATATTCCAGTAAAACCTTCATTCAAGAAAAATATAGTAGTATAATAGAAACATATTTTAGATAACACGTATTTTAATTTTTTATTTATAAAGGCAATATTTTGCCGTCTAACAAAGACCTAGATTTCAAATTTAGTTTTTATACATAAATAAACTTTGAGAAATTTGCATTGAATATGCAGCGACATTAAAATGGTTCCTGTCATTTTAAAATTTTCTTGTCCAATCACAGTCCAGGAATAATCAACCCAGTCTTTTGCCGGGAAACTCTGTAGGGGTAGGTCAGTACTTGATGTGTGAAATCATTTTTGAGTTCGTAAATGACTTTATTTACTAGTTTTTATTGGAACGTTGAAGTTTTTCGTACATGGAGTACTGTCCTGTACCTCGACGCATCATGGGAGATTAGTTATAGCTTTACATTTCTGTGACTGTGACCAGCCGAAAACTAATTTTATAAAATGACGTTTTTAATAAACAAAGAACCGCTGCAACAAAGAATTATGGATGACGTTCGAAGGTGATGTTGGCATGGGAACGGGACGACGATGGTTTCTGTCCTCTCCGGAAGTCCTTGGGTCCCCATGCGCACGTGACCATCGACAAACAAATGAACTCTTCCCCAGGGTCCTCCTCGCTATTTTCAAAATGGCGAACAATGCAATAGCGAGAAGATAGAGCCCTGGGGACGAGATTGTTAACGTTTTTAACAAAATTATATTTTTACTTTTTAAACATATTTTCACGTTCATTCGATGACAGATCGAAGTAAAGAAGAGTGGTTTGAAATCGCTTGTAAATAAGTTCAAGGAATTTAGACATTTGTGTTCCTGATTTTATACGATGTGCTAAATTCTTATTTTGAAGGGATAAAAACGACTATGAACTATTCTTGTTTACCGTGGTCCATATCTGCACGCGTTTACATGTTGGTTACAGTATTTACCTAATTAAGCGCCCCCTTCCTATTAAGCCCCCCCTTCCTATTAAGCCCCCCCCCCTTCCTATTAAGCACCCCCTTCCTATTAAGCGTCCCCTTTCTATTAAAAACCCCCTCTCTAATAAGCGCCCTCTCCCTATTAAGCGCCCCCTTCTAATTAATTATTATTAAGCCCCCTCTCTATTAAGCGCCCCCTCTCTATAAGCGCCCTTACTTCATTGTACCTGAATACAAGATGGCCGCTGTGAGACCCTAAAAACAAGACGCTCTATTAACGTGAACTCGGGCTTTTTAGTAATTATAATAATTTTATATATCGCCCTATCCAAGGCTCTAGGGCCGCGCTTTACAAGATAATTAGCCGATTACTAGTAAAGCTGCCAAATTTCTAAATTTGTCGCTAAACATTTTCGTCGGTCGGCAAAACAAAGTACTTTCACTGACTTCTAAATTCATTAAAAAAAAAAAATCCAAGATGTTTCCTACATGGATCATCAGTTTTAAATTTTTGGTGGATAATTTTGCCTGCTTTTTCCAGTCGTTTGTGACTTACAATTCTCTACAAATGCGTTACATAGACGTATATTAAAATACGCACGTTACAGTATTCCACAGCCGGGTATCCCGGTACCTCAAACTAACTAGATAAGTTCGTTCCTGCTTTGACTCAGTGCAAAGGACTACATTTTTTTAAATTCATTTTTATTTATTTTTAACATTTTTATTACATTTCATTTCTTACAACAAGTTATAAGTTATGTAATTACAATATAAACATTACTTTACTTTGTACTACAGATATTACAATATACAAAATAAATATATAAACAAATTAAAAAAAAAAAAAAGGACTACATGCCAGCTCTCACTTTTGCCTAGTTGATTCCTCCTGTGGACTTCATCCGGGACTAAACACAGACGTGTGGGGCACGAGACAGGTCTTCGCTGATCAACTTCCGGCTGTGCATTAACTATCGCTATCTGCAGTTTGTCATTGCCACGTAGCTAGTTATACCTTGATTTTTTTCCGGTTCAAATACCTTTCTGAAGTTCTTCCCGTTTGTAAGGTCAACGCATGCCAAGGTCATACTTTCACGCGGTCAGCTCATAATAAAAATATCTTTGCATCTCGTTTCTACTTAGACTGTGAACAGTCTTCCTTTTTCCTCCAGACTCAGTCGAACGAGAGAAAAACAATCCCGGACGCGCGTTCGGGATTGTTTTTCTCTCCTTCGTTTCTAATCAGTAGTATCAGACGTTTCCTTTGGCCACAGCACCTCACAGTCGATCGATCGATAAGTAAGTACGGCTACACAGTTAAAGTTTCACTGAAAAACCCCTATGGGGAGTTGTCAATAAAGTATTCTATATATTGTATTGCAATTTTCTTCATTGCTCAAAACGCTTTACAAGATCTGACAATGTTTCTATACTAAGTTTGACATTTACATCCGTCAAATATTTTACATGTTTGCACGCGAAAAAAAACCGGATCAGTATGACTTCCTGTTTCTGGTCGTTCGAAACGTGATTTTTCACGAATGTGTTACTCGTTTTTTCGAACTTTTGTGACGTAAGACGGCGACTGTTTACGTACATCTTCAGCGTCGAAGTCACGGACGTCAAGTGCTAGCATGTGGCAGTGCACTACATAAGCCGCCGAGGCAACCAAAGAGGCTTAGTTTAGCTTCACGATGTCTCTCATGCAGCTTGTGACGGTCTTCGTGAGTCTAGTATTTCTGAGAGATGAAGGTAAGAAAAGATCATATGACTGATATATAGCGACTAGCATAGCCGCAAAACATTGTACGCATAGAGCTCTCGCAAGGTCACGTGCACAACGCAAAGCAAATGAACGAATGGCATAATCTGAAAAGTACCATTTAGTGTGCAGGAAATTCTACAACACGTTCCAGAATGACTTCGGATATTCCAAAACCAAAATTTCAGCAAATAACATTGAAAAATGAAATTCCTTGCCTAGAAAAGAGAAGATTTTGGCAAGCTTTTATAAAAAGAGGTCCAATCAGCTAACGGGTGTAGGACTGCAGGCAACGTTTGTTGTATCATCGAGAAATCTGCTAAAACCAGTCAAATTTGAAATTGAAAATGAAATTCAAATTTGCCAGCTTGACCATTTTTAATGGCAAGAATTCAATTTGCTTATAACATGTTTGCCAAAGAGGAAAATATGGCATCATAAATAAGTGCAAGAAGCATTTACTTGCTGAACCCAACAGTATGTCGGCATTTGCCAACTTCCCTGCAACTCGGCATTTGCCAAACCAGAGAATTCCGGCATATGCCAGCCGAGAGGAAGTTGGCAAATGCCGACTTAGAGAATTCCGGCATTTGCCAGCTGAGAGGAAGTTGGCATTTGCCAACTCAGAGAATTCCGGCATTTGCCAACTCAGAGGAAGTTGGCATTTGCCAACTCAGAGAATTCTGGCATTTGCCAACTCAGAGGAAGTTGGCATTTGCCAACTCAGAGGAAGTTGGCATTTGCCAACTCAGAGAATTCCGGCATTTGCCAACTCAGAGGAAGTTGGCATTTGCCAACTCAGAGAATTCCGGCAATTGCCGACCAAAACTGCTACAATCTAGGCTTTAGGTTTCTGTTACCAATGAACAACATTCAATAATAACTTTTTATTTTCAATCATGGTCTTCCTTGAAAATTTTTTTTTTACAAAGCAAGAAGTTTCTCAACGTAATGGATTTATCTTGTTGTACACACAATACTTTTCTTTTCTTTTACGTATAAAATCAATTTCGTCAGAAATTATACTGTAATTACGGTAACAAATTGCAACCAAATATAATAAGACTGTCCTTGAATAACTTATCTATTTGAAATGACCAGTTATCGCTATTTTGAAATCGGTTGCATTCAAGTTATCACTTTAATAGCACACAATTGTCCTGACAAAATACATGTACTTGCCACCTTATATGGTCCATGTAAATGTATTTCTTCATACATATTACTGTACATACAGTACATACATAAAAAGACTATAGTAAATGTAAGTCGCACTGCAGGATATCATGTAGTAAAACAAGAGTACAGTATGGTCAGTGAAAAATTAGTCTGCGAATACAGCCTCTTTTCGGTGGTCGCGCCGCCAAAATAAAAAGTGGCTGTATATAAACTGTGAATGTGCCAATTTTAGACTCTCCCCTCCCTCACAAGAGCGATTTTTTGTCGCCGACCGCCATGACAGTAGCATACAACACGATTGTGATTATAATAAACAGATTCTACAGTTTTTCTCATCTTTATTGTCATTGAATCGTCATGATGAATATTTACATACAACTGCATAGCTTTCTCTACTATATCATGATTATCAAATATATTCATGGCAGCTTCTGTTGACGACAGAACGTACGATACAAGAACACTAATGCACAACAATGTCAACATTGCAAGAGACACGATCGACAAGACCACTCCAAAAGTAGTATTTTGTGACATATACATTGTACTAACAACAAGTAAAAGGCAAAACAATACTAAATTTATCATATTCACCTCAATGTTTACGAGTTTAAAGAGATTTTTACGTGTACTATGATTCTTTTGGTTGGCGACTGTTGTTGAACATTTCTTGTCGTCGTTCATCAAGGTCGAGGCTTCAGCTTGATCAGTCTGGTATTCATCAGAATCGGAGTAGTACTTTTCAGTACAAGAGTTTATAGTCAAGTTTTTAGTCATAGTTTCGTCATTTGTAGTCATTTGTTTGCCATTTCTAGCCATGATTTGCTCATATTTGCTCATATTTTGCTCATTTGATTTCATAGTTTGCTTTGATTTCTCTTTGATTGCTTTGAGTTCGCGGAACGGCCTAGTCCAAAATCGCTCACTGACATCTTTTAGCGTAGGCCTACCGCGAACGGCGTATGCGTTTGTAAGCATAGTGAGCGTTTGGAGAAGTAGGTGATGAAGAACTTCAAGAGACATCGTTTCAATTTTTTTCAAACCTCAGCAGTAAACTGAACTACGATCACTGAACCCAGCGAAGAACCGACTTTGGACCAATCTGACATGCTGCTGTCGGGCTTCCTGTGGCCGGGATGGAATGGACGGTCTAACCGGAAAAAAGCCTAATTTAAGACTCGGCGTCTGCCACAGGCAGCCCAGCCGAGTAAAAATGTCTACCTACGCGCCTGGCAGCAAGCTCAGGTTTTGCCGGTGTATAGGGTTGCCGAGGGTTGGAAACCCTGACCCTGTTCAGGACATCTTGCGTGAGTGCAACCACAGCTGAGAAATATAAATTTCGATCCTTGTGTATGTCCTTGAGTTTCTTTGCCTCGAGCCGTTTCAAAAGTGATATCCCGAGAATATATAAATCAGACCTCTTTGGTCATCTTTTTAATGTGCTTGGCGCTGATGCTGAACTCAGAAAAAAAACACTCGCAATTTGACCACCAGTGTCAGTATTCAAGTATTGATCTGACCGTGAAATTGCATCGGCATGAACCGGCTTGGGAAAATGGTTATCTTCGCCCCCTGATTGCAACCCGGGGATTGCAATTCATGAAGAGATGGTTATTTTTTTTCTATGATAAATCCATTCGCGTGTTTGCTTTAGTTTAGAATTGCATCTCACTTCAAACGATTTCGATTAAACTAATTGATTGTGAAGTGCTGTGAGAGCACTGGAGGTCCTGGAGTGCGCTACAAGTATAAAACAAATCAACATTATTCGTGTTTTTGTTTGCTTGTATTATTTACTACTGAATCTGTCGTCAGTCGCAATTACATGCGGGGGAATTCTCTACATAGATTTTTAAACATACTATTTGTAAGTACGTGTATTATACAAACGCCACTGACTGTGCATTTGGCGACGCAGGGAGGGGGTCGGCGGGGGAGGCCTAGGGGGAATTATGTTGTATGTCAACGTTACATACTTTTATACCTTTTATTTAAAACACATTGTAAAAACATCCACACAATATGGGGGGGGGGGGGGCTCCCCATGTGAAAAGGGGCGGTGATGATCGTCGTCTCTTTAGGGGTGTAAATTATGTGTTTTGGTACCACTTAGGGTGTTCATGACAAAACACCAATATTTCTAGCCATCAAGGTATCATTTAGGGTTGCTCGATCGCGAACAAATATAATTAACGACTTCACATTGTGTTGGTGGTCTATACTATCAGGCAGGAAATCTGTAATATTTCTGGTTTTGAATGGCAACTTTTGGGGTCAAATAAAGCTTCATCCACGCCCAGGATGGTCTCCTTTAGGGGTTTAATTAAAATTTTCCGACGATCCTCCCCGCCCCTTTCATATGGGAGGGAGTCCCATGATGAACTGAATCAACCACAATGAAATCGGCAATGCAATAATGTGACAATACACCCAATCGCTACTAGTAGCTATTATAAACTCTTTATCATTTATATACAGTTTTAGGAAATACGCTGACATTTCACTCCTGTCCAACGTTCTCCCAGACGGCTTCTTTTGTGCAAATGGATGGATCGGGTGGTTCTTGGCCCAGTGTTGGATTCTGTAGAACTCTGATTGGAGCCTCTGTATCTGGTTCAGCCTACGCCATATCGGTCAGTCTGTACAATCTCCAAGGCCGATCAGGATACGGCCATTTGGGCATTTTGTACAACGCCAAGGACATCAACAACTTTGACTTCGTGTACTTCAGGTTGGTCATAATGACAACAAATAGGAATTATATTTCATCTTATTATTCCACTAGTGTGTCATTTTACCATATTAGGGATGTCCGTTTTAACGGCCCTGGCACAAGTTATGCCGAGTATAATTTATTTTCATAATAGATTTTCTGTTACAGAAGTCGTTCACTAAATATTTAATTTCAATTTGACACGGTTTTCTTTGTCTTTCCAACTTTTTTATGAAGAAAATAATATTTGATAAATATACATATCGGAAATCGAACCCAAGACCTTTGGCTTACTAGACCACACTTTACACTGTATATACTGAGGTAACTTATAAATATTTCTGGACAAAAAATGCTTTAGCTGTTTTGATGATCTGAAGCTCGTTAACATTACAGTATACAGAATGGAAAAGCATTTGTTTTGCAATTCCACTTGGGAAATCAGGAACCATAACCTGATTAGTTTAAATTTGACACGGTTTTCTTTGTTATTCATAGGGCTTTATCTCCGGTATTGACCGGTTGAACAATAGAATTGAATTGTATTGCTCATTATGAATTCACCGGGATGTATCCATATACAGCCCTGGGTTGGGGGGGGGGGGGGGGGGGGGCATGGGGGTCCGGTGCCCCCCACTTCGAGTTGGGCCCGATCCATATTTGCCCCCGTTTCCCCACCATTTGATGCCCAGAATGCATGGAAATTTCATTTTCGAGCTTCTAGATTTCAAAATTTTCTGGGGGGGCATCCCCCACACCCCCTAGCAGAAGGGGCCTTACGGCTCCTTAGTGGTGCACCCCCTTTCAAAATCTCTAGATCCGCCCCTGATTCTGACAATGGCATATTTCAGCGAAGGTAATAACATTTTTTTCTGAGAGCTGCTATTTATATTGATACCGGCTACACAAGTACTTATGCTTGCATCGCTAGTGAAATCCAGGTGGCGGATATTCAAAGAGTGGATAACGCTATCCGTTGGCTACATTTTTCAATGGATAACAGCATCAACTAATCCACTCAATAAAGATCCAACGGATAGCGCTACCCACTTTTTGAACAACCCGGGACCAGGATGTACACTGCGTCTAGTCACTATCTTGAAAAGTACTCTCTCACTTTATGGGCCTCTACAGCCTCCTTTACCGAAAATAATAAAAATAATAATAATAAGGGCATCCTCTACTTTCTTTTTTTCTGCTCAACAAAATGAGAATATGAAAAAAAGGGAATATAGTACGAACTCACACTGCTAGACGTATTACATGTCAAATATTATAGCAATTTTCTGTTTTCCTGTATAAACCGGTATATAGGTCAGTAGCCGGTCCAGATGGTTTCGTATCTTTCGACAATGTCAAAAACTATATATCTGACAGAATATAATTAATTTTAGAGAATACCAATGATATATTGTAATCAGTAAACTTGCCACGATTCATCTGCATGCTTGAGACTGATACAGCGGTGCTCTTCAGCGCGGGCTCGGATGAAACGTCGCCCCGCCAGAGAAGCCTGCTAGAACGACTTCTGGCGGGGCGACGTTTCCGAGACCGGCCGCGCCGAAGAGCACCGCTGGATTCTCGAGCATGGAACACCTGACATGACGCACGGTTACGTGTCGTGACATTGATCGATGTTTTTACCGTAAATAAATTATGAATGTAATTCTGTCAAAACTCACCATAATGGACCAAATCGGCTAACGCAATGTTTACATTCTTATGTACTTAGACCCATTTCAAATCTGCATTGACATACATGGAAATGAAATGGAATTGTTTGGAACAAAAAGCTATAGCTTGTTCCCAAAGGTTTTGAATTGGGTTAAATAATGTAAACATTGCGCGCGTTAGCCGATTTTATCTATGAAGTATTAGCCATTTCAAAAACGAGTGGAGGACTGGGAACAAGTTTTTAGAATTAATCTAATTAAGAAATGAACCCCATCACAAGAAAGAGCATATCAGAATTAGTAAGTTTCAGGAGTTTGATAGGGTTTGGACAAGCAGCAAATGAACTGCAGACATTTACAAACTGCAAAAATTACAAAGAAATGTATGGTTACGGGTCCCTGGTAAGCATACATTTATTGAGATGTTTGGAAAGCTGTTACTCGTTCAATATCTAACTAAACCTATCAAAACTTTGTAAACTTACTAATTCTGCTCTTTCTTGTGATGGGGTTCATTTCTTAATTAGATTAATTCTAAAAACTCGTACCCAGTGCTCCACTCGTTTTTGAAATGGCTAATTCAAAATCATTTTGGAGACTGTTCTTTTCCAAATTCTTTCCTCGTCGGCTTTGTATTACAAACAATGACTTACTGTGAAATGCAGTCACAGCTAATTGGTTTTAAACAATGGTCCCTTAATTTGTGCCAAACATGAGCTTATGCCGCTAAAACGGACATCTCTATTAGGGCAAGAGAACACGCAAAATATGCCAGCGTATTACACAGTAGCTCGCGCGCGCACGACAAATTTTACATAGCAAAAATAGCTCAAAAACTTCAGGAAACAAAGAAACAAAATCAATTGTGGAATAATAAACCCCTTATTTGATGGTTTAACAAATAATACTTGCGGATATTTTACTCATTGCTCGTATTTTTCCTCGCCCACGGGCTCAGAAAAATACTACGCAACTCGTAAAACTTCCGCGCGCATTATCTGTCAAACCATCAAATAAGCTGTATATATTTATACAGGGTGGTCCAGTTCTGCAGAAGCTGGTTTAAATTTATGGAGTCCTGTTCCAAGTTGAATTATAATTTTATGGTTAGTTTTTGTGGAGGGAGGAAAACTCGGCTGAAACCCTTACGGAAATGCCCAGAGAAAAACACTTGAATCAAGGAAGAGAACCAACAAACTCAACTCACATAAAGCGCCTGTTCCGTGAATTGAACCAGGCAACACAGCGGTGAGAGGCGAGTGCTCTCACAACTCGGCCACCCTTGCTCCCCAAGTTAATGGTTTTGTTTACAAGACTGAGTGAATCTACAATACAATACAACTGTTCTTGTTTTATTGTATTCCATAGGCCTCATTGGTCAGGCGGGTGTTTCCAGACGGGCTACGTGAAAAATGGTGTTGTTGTCATGGCTGCTGGCTCAGTGTCTGCCAAGTGCTCCAATGGTGTACCTCCACACCAGAAGTGGTTCACGGCCAAAGTGGAAGTCCGTGGCAAATCTGTCAGCATCTACAAGAACGGCCAACGAGTGGCAGCACCGGTTAGCAGCCATTTTGCAGCGACTGGCAAAGGTGGCGTGTTGGTTGCCAATGGCTACAAAAACGCCATTCGTTATAAAGACTACCAACTGCGAGAGCTTCAGCCGTACCCAGTTTCCTCTTGCGTTGGTGTTTCTAAGTTGCCGTCTTATGTACAGATGGTTGGGAAGGGTGGTTCTTGGCCCAGTGTTGGATTCTGCAGAACTCTGATTGGAGCCTCTGTATCTGATTCAGCCTACGCCATATCGGTCAGTCTGTACAATCTCCAAGGCCGATCAGGATACGGCCATTTGGGCATTTTGTACAACGCCAAGGACATCAACAACTTTGACTTCGTGTACTTCAGGTTGGTCATAATGACAACAAATAGGAATTATATATCATCTTATTATTCCACTAGTGCGTCATTTTACCATATTAGGGCAAGAGAACACGCAAAATATGCCAGCGTATTACACAGTAGCTCGCGCGCGCACGACAAACATAGCAAAAATAGCTCAAAAACTTCAGGAAACAAAGAAACAAAATCAATTGTGGAATAATAAACCCCTTATTTGATGGTTTAACAAATAATACTTGAGGACATTTTACTCATTGCTCGTATTTTTCCTCGCCCTACGGGCTCAGAAATATACTATGCAACTCGTAAAACATCCGCGCGCATTATCTGTCAAACCATCAAATAAGGTGTATATATTTATACGGGATGGTCCAGTTCTGCAGAAGCTGGTTTAAATTAATGGAGTTCTGTTCCAAGTTGAATTATAATTTTATGGTTAGTTTTGTGGAGGGAGGAAAACTCGGCTGAAACCCTTACGGAAATGCCCAGAGAAAAACACTTGAAGCAAGGAAGAGAACCAACAAACTCAACTCACATAAAGCGCCCGGTCCGTGAATTGTGCCCGGTCCGTCGCGTGAATTGCGCCCGGTCCGTGAATTGAACCAGGCACCACAGCGGTGAGAGGCGAGTGCTCTCACCACTCGGCCACCCTTGCTCCCCAAGTTAATGGTTTTGTTTACAAGACTGAGTGATTCTACAATACAATACAACTGTTCTTGTTTTATTGTATTCCATAGGCCTCATTGGTCAGGCGGGTGTTTCCAGACGGGCTACGTGGAAAATGGTGTTGTTGTCATGGCAGCTGGCTCAGTGTCTGCCAAGTGCTCCAATGGTGCACCTCCTCACCAGAAGTGGTTCACGGCCAAAGTGGAAGTCCGTGGCAAATCTGTCAGCATCTACAAGAACGGCCAACGAGTGGCAGCACCGGTTAGCAGCCATTTTGCAGCGACTGGCAAAGGTGGCGTGTTGGTTGCCAATGGCTACAAAAACACCATTCGTTATAAAGACTACAAACTGCGAGAGCTACATCCGTACCCAGTTTCCTCTTGTGATGGTGTTTCTAAGTTCCCGTCTTATGTGCAGATGGTTGGGAGGGGTGGTTCTTGGCCCAGTGTTGGATTCTGCAGAACTCTGATTGGAGCCTCTGTATCTGATTCAGCCTACGCCATATCGGTCAGTCTGTACAATCTCCAAGGCTCATCAAGCTCATCACAAGGAGTCGGCCATTTGGGCATTTTGTACAACGACAAGGACATCAACAACTTTGACTTCGTGTACTTCAGGTTGGTCATAATGACAATCAATAGGAATTATATTTCATATTATTTGAATGAACATATACACCGGTGGTTAATGGTTTTGTCCACATGAAGTGAATCTAACTGTCCTTGTTTTATTGTATTCGACAGGCCTCATTCGTCAGGCGGATGTTTCCAGACGGGTTACGTGAAAAATGGTGTTGTTGTCATTGCTGCTGGCTCAGTGTCTGCCAAGTGCTCCAATGGTGCACCTCCACACCAGAAGTGGTTCACGGCCAAAGTGGAAGTCCGTGGCAAATCTGTCAGCATCTACAAGAACGGCCAACGAGTGGCAGCACCGGTTAGCAGCCATTTTGCAGCGACTGGCAAAGGTGGCGTGTTGGTTGCCAATGGCTACAAAAACACCATTCGTTATAAAGACTACAAACTGCGAGAGCTACATCCGTACCCAGTTTCCTCTTGTGATGGTGTTTCTAAGTTCCCGTCTTATGTGCAGATGGTTGGGAAGGGTGGTTCTTGGCCCAGTGTTGGATTCTGCAGAACTCTGATTGGAGCCTCTGTATCTGATTCAGCCTACGCCATATCGGTCAGTCTGTACAATCTCCAAGGCTCATCAAACTCATCACAAGGAGTCGGCCATTTGGGCATTTTGTACAACGCCAAGGACATCCACAACTTTGACTTCGTGTACTTCAGGTTGGTCATAATGACAAGAAATAGGATTTATATTTCATCTTATTATTCCACTAGTGTGTCATTTTACCATATTAGGGCAAGAGAACACGCAAAATATGCCAGCGTATTACACAGTAGCTCGCGCGCGCACGACAAACATAGCAAAAATAGCTCAAAAACTTCAGGAAACAAAGAAACAAAATCAATTGTGGAATAATAAACCCCTTATTTGATGGTTTAACAAATAATACTTGCGGATATTTTACTCATTGCTCGTATTTTTCCTCGCCCACGGGCTCAGAAAAGTACTACGCAACTCGTAAAACTTCCGCGCGCATTATCTGTCAAACCATCAAATAAGCTGTATATATTTATACAGGGTGGTCCAGTTCTGCAGAAGCTGGTTTAAATTTATGGAGTCCTGTTCCAAGTTGAATTATAATTTTATGGTTAGTTTTTGTGGAGGGAGGAAAACTCGGCTGAAACCCTTACGGAAATGCCCAGAGAAAAACACTTGAATCAAGTAAGAGAACCAACAAACTCAACTCACATAAAGCGCCTGTTCCGTGAATTGAACCAGGCAACACAGCGGTGAGAGGCGAGTGAACTCACCACTCGGCCACCCTTGCTCCCCAAGTTAATGGTTTTGTTTACAAGACTGAGTGAATCTACAATACAATACAACTGTTCTTGTTTTATTGTATTCCATAGGCCTCATTGGTCAGGCGGGTGTTTCCAGACGGGCTACGTGAAAAATGGTGTTGTTGTCATGGCTGCTGGCTCAGTGTCTGCCAAGTGCTCCAATGGTGTACCTCCACACCAGAAGTGGTTCACGGCCAAAGTGGAAGTCCGTGGCAAATCTGTCAGCATCTACAAGAACGGCCAACGAGTGGCAGCACCGGTTAGCAGCCATTTTGCAACGACTGGCAAAGGTGGCGTGTTGGTTGCCAATGGCTACAAAAACACCATTCGTTATAAAGACTACAAACTGCGAGAGCTACATCCGTACCCAGTTTCCTCTTGCGTTGGTGTTTCTAAGTTGCCGTCTTATGTGCAGATGGTTGGGAAGGGTGGTTCTTGGCCCAGTGTTGGATTCTGCAGAACTCTGATTGGAGCCTCTATATCTGGTTCAGCCTATGCCATATCGGTCAGTCTGTACAATCTCCAAGGCCGATCAGGATACGGCCATTTGGGCATTTTGTACAACGCCAAGGACATCAACAACTTTGACTTCGTGTACTTCAGGTTGGTCATAATGACAAGAAATAGGATTTATATTTCATCTTATTATTCCACTAGTGTGTCATTTTACCATATTAGGGCAAGAGAACACGCAAAATATGCCAGCGTATTACACAGTAGCTCGCGCGCGCACGACAAACATAGCAAAAATAGCTCAAAAACTTCAGGAAACAAAGAAACAAAATCAATTGTGGAATAATAAACCCCTTATTTGATGGTTTAACAAATAATACTTGCGGATATTTTACTCATTGCTCGTATTTTTCCTCGCCCACGGGCTCAGAAAAGTACTACGCAACTCGTAAAACTTCCGCGCGCATTATCTGTCAAACCATCAAATAAGCTGTATATATTTATACAGGGTGGTCCAGTTCTGCAGAAGCTGGTTTTAATTTATGGAGTCCTGTTCCAAGTTGAATTATAATTTTATGGTTAGTTTTTGTGGAGGGAGGAAAACTCGGCTGAAACCCTTACGGAAATGCCCAGAGAAAAACACTTGAATCAAGGAAGAGAACCAACAAACTCAACTCACATAAAGCGCCTGTTCCGTGAATTGAACCAGGCAACACAGCGCTGAGAGGCGAGTGAACTCACCACTCGGCCACCCTTGCTCCCCAAGTTAATGGTTTTGTTTACAAGACTGAGTGAATCTACAATACAATACAACTGTTCTTGTTTTATTGTATTCCATAGGCCTCATTGGTCAGGCGGGTGTTTCCAGACGGGCTACGTGAAAAATGGTGTTGTTGTCATGGCTGCTGGCTCAGTGTCTGCCAAGTGCTCCAATGGTGCACCTCCACACCAGAAGTGGTTCACGGCCAAAGTGGAAGTCCGTGGCAAATCTGTCAGCATCTACAAGAACGGCCAACGAGTGGCAGCACCGGTTAGCAGCCATTTTGCAGCGACTGGCAAAGGTGGCGTGTTGGTTGCCAATGGCTACAAAAACACCATTCGTTATAAAGACTACAAACTGCGAGAGATACATCCGTACCCAGTTTCCTCTTGCGTTGGTGTTTCTAAGTTGCCGTCTTATGTGCAGATGGTTGGGAAGGGTGGTTCTTGGCCCAGTGTTGGATTCTGCAGAACTCTGATTGGAGCCTCTATATCTGGTTCAGCCTATGCCATATCGGTCAGTCTGTACAATCTCCAAGGCCGATCAGGATACGGCCATTTGGGCATTTTGTACAACGCCAAGGACATCCACAACTTTGACTTCGTGTACTTCAGGTTGGTCATAATGACAAGAAATAGGATTTATATTTCATCTTATTATTCCACTAGTGTGTCATTTTACCATATTAGGGCAAGAGAACACGCAAAATATGCCAGCGTATTACACAGTAGCTCGCGCGCGCACGACAAACATAGCAAAAATAGCTCAAAAACTTCAGGAAACAAAGAAACAAAATCAATTGTGGAATAATAAACCCCTTATTTGATGGTTTAACAAATAATACTTGCGGATATTTTACTCATTGCTCGTATTTTTCCTCGCCCACGGGCTCAGAAAAGTACTACGCAACTCGTAAAACTTCCGCGCGCATTATCTGTCAAACCATCAAATAAGCTGTATATATTTATACAGGGTGGTCCAGTTCTGCAGAAGCTGGTTTTAATTTATGGAGTCCTGTTCCAAGTTGAATTATAATTTTATGGTTAGTTTTTGTGGAGGGAGGAAAACTCGGCTGAAACCCTTACGGAAATGCCCAGAGAAAAACACTTGAATCAAGGAAGAGAACCAACAAACTCAACTCACATAAAGCGCCTGTTCCGTGAATTGAACCAGGCAACACAGCGCTGAGAGGCGAGTGAACTCACCACTCGGCCACCCTTGCTCCCCAAGTTAATGGTTTTGTTTACAAGACTGAGTGAATCTACAATACAATACAACTGTTCTTGTTTTATTGTATTCCATAGGCCTCATTCGACAGGCGGGTGTTTCCAGACGGGCTACGTGAAAAATGGTGTTGTTGTCATGGCTGCTGGCTCAGTGTCTGCCAAGTGCTCCAATGGTGCACCTCCACACCAGAAGTGGTTCACGGCCAAAGTGGAAGTCCGTGGCAAATCTGTCAGCATCTACAAGAACGGCCAACGAGTGGCAGCACCGGTTAGCAGCCATTTTGCAGCGACTGGCAAAGGTGGCGTGTTGGTTGCCAATGGCTACAAAAACACCATTCGTTATAAAGACTACAAACTGCGAGAGCTACATCCGTACCCAGTTTCCTCTTGCGTTGGTGTTTCTAAGTTGCCGTCTTATGTGCAGATGGTTGGGAAGGGTGGTTCTTGGCCCAGTGTTGGATTCTGCAGAACTCTGATTGGAGCCTCTATATCTGGTTCAGCCTATGCCATATCGGTCAGTCTGTACAATCTCCAAGGCCGATCAGGATACGGCCATTTGGGCATTTTGTACAACGCCAAGGACATCAACAACTTTGACTTCGTGTACTTCAGGTTGGTCATAATGACAAGAAATAGGATTTATATTTCATCTTATTATTCCACTAGTGTGTCATTTTACCATATTAGGGCAAGAGAACACGCAAAATATGCCAGCGTATTACACAGTAGCTCGCGCGCGCACGACAAACATAGCAAAAATAGCTCAAAAACTTCAGGAAACAAAGAAACAAAATCAATTGTGGAATAATAAACCCCTTATTTGATGGTTTAACAAATAATACTTGCGGATATTTTACTCATTGCTCGTATTTTTCCTCGCCCACGGGCTCAGAAAAATACTACGCAACTCGTAAAACTTCCGCGCGCATTATCTGTCAAACCATCAAATAAGCTGTATATATTTATACAGGGTGGTCCAGTTCTGCAGAAGCTGGTTTTAATTTATGGAGTCCTGTTCCAAGTTGAATTATAATTTTATGGTTAGTTTTTGTGGAGGGAGGAAAACTCGGCTGAAACCCTTACGGAAATGCCCAGAGAAAAACACTTGAATCAAGGAAGAGAACCAACAAACTCAACTCACATAAAGCGCCTGTTCCGTGAATTGAACCAGGCAACACAGCGGTGAGAGGCGAGTGAACTCACCACTCGGCCACCCTTGCTCCCCAAGTTAATGGTTTTGTTTACAAGACTGAGTGAATCTACAATACAATACAACTGTTCTTGTTTTATTGTATTCCATAGGCCTCATTCGACAGGCGGGTGTTTCCAGACGGGCTACGTGAAAAATGGTGTTGTTGTCATTGCTGCTGGCTCAGTGTCTGCCAAGTGCTCCAATGGTGCACCTCCACACCAGAAGTGGTTCACGGCCAAAGTGGAAGTCCGTGGCAAATCTGTCAGCATCTACAAGAACGGCCAACGAGTGGCAGCACCGGTTAGCAGCCATTTTGCAGCGACTGGCAAAGGTGGCGTGTTGGTTGCCAATGGCTACAAAAACACCATTCGTTATAAAGACTACAAACTGCGAGAGCTACATCCGTACCCAGTTTCCTCTTGCGTTGGTGTTTCTAAGTTGCCGTCTTATGTGCAGATGGTTGGGAAGGGTGGTTCTTGGCCCAGTGTTGGATTCTGCAGAACT
The DNA here is from genome assembly GCA_033675265.1 of Actinostola sp. cb2023. Classification (NCBI taxonomy): domain Eukaryota; kingdom Metazoa; phylum Cnidaria; class Anthozoa; order Actiniaria; family Actinostolidae; genus Actinostola; species Actinostola sp. cb2023. The sequence continues at coordinate 598,569 of JAUJYZ010000013.1, forward strand.
CTGATTGGAGCCTCTATATCTGGTTCAGCCTATGCCATATCGGTCAGTCTGTACAATCTCCAAGGCCGATCAGGATACGGCCATTTGGGCATTTTGTACAACGCCAAGGACATCAACAACTTTGACTTCGTGTACTTCAGGTTGGTCATAATGACAACAAATAGGATTTATATTTCATCTTATTATTCCACTAGTGTGTCATTTTACCATATTAGGGCAAGAGAACACGCAAAATATGCCAGCGTATTAAACAGTAGCTCGCGCGCACACGACAAACATAGCAAAAATAGCTCAAAAACTTCAGGAAACAAAGAAACAAAATCAATTGTGGAATAATAAACCCCTTATTTGATGGTTTAACAAATAATACTTGCGGATATTTTACTCATTGCTCGTATTTTTCCTCGCCCACGGGCTCAGAAATATACTATGCAACTCGTAAAACATCCGCGCGCATTATCTGTCAAACCATCAAATAAGCTGTATATATTTATACGGGATGGTCCAGTTCTGCAGAAGCTGGTTTAAATTAATGGAGTTCTGTTCCAAGTTGAATTATAATTTTATGGTTAGTTTTGTGGAGGGAGGAAAACTCGGCTGAAACCCTTACGGAAATGCCCAGAGAAAAACACTTGAATCAAGGAAGAGAACCAACAAACTCAACTCACATAAAGCGCCCGGTCCGTGAATTGTGCCCGGTCCGTCGCGTGAATTGCGCCCGGTCCGTGAATTGAACCAGGCACCACAGCGATGAGAGGCGAGTGCTCTCACCACTCGGCCACCCTTGCTCCCCAAGTTAATGGTTTTGTTTACAAGACTGAGTGATTCTACAATACAATACAACTGTTCTTGTTTTATTGTATTCCATAGGCCTCATTGGTCAGGCGGGTGTTTCCAGACGGGCTACGTGGAAAATGGTGTTGTTGTCATGGCAGCTGGCTCAGTGTCTGCCAAGTGCTCCAATGGTGCACCTCCTCACCAGAAGTGGTTCACGGCCAAAGTGGAAGTCCGTGGCAAATCTGTCAGCATCTACAAGAACGGCCAACGAGTGGCAGCACCGGTTAGCAGCCATTTTGTAGCGACTGGCAAAGGTGGCGTGTTGGTTGCCAATGGCTACAAAAACACCATTCGTTATAAAGACTACAAACTGCGAGAGCTACATCCGTACCCAGTTTCCTCTTGTGATGGTGTTTCTAAGTTCCCGTCTTATGTACAGATGGTTGGGAAGGGTGGTTCTTGGCCCAGTGTTGGATTCTGCAGAACTCTGATTGGAGCCTCTGTATCTCATTCAGCCTACGCCATATCGGTCAGTCTGTACAATCTCCAAGGCTCATCAAGCTCATCACAAGGAGTCGGCCATTTGGGCATTTTGTACAACGACAAGGACATCAACAACTTTGACTTCGTGTACTTCAGGTTGGTCATAATGACAATCAATAGGAATTATATTTCATATTATTTGAATGAACATATACACCGGTGGTTAATGGTTTTGTCCACATGAAGTGAATCTAACTGTCCTTGTTTTATTGTATTCGACAGGCCTCATTCGTCAGGCGGATGTTTCCAGACGGGCTACGTGGAAAAATGGTGTTGTTGTCATTGCTGCTGGCTCAGTGTCTGCCAAGTGCTCCAATGGTGCACCTCCACACCAGAAGTGGTTCACGGCCAAAGTGGAAGTCCGTGGCAAATCTGTCAGCATCTACAAGAACGGCCAACGAGTGGCAGCACCGGTTAGCAGCCATTTTGCAGCGACTGGCAAAGGTGGCGTGTTGGTTGCCAATGGCTACAAAAACACCATTCGTTATAAAGACTACAAACTGCGAGAGCTACATCCGTACCCAGTTTTCCTCTTGTGATGGTGTTTCTAAGTTCCGGTCTTATGTGCAATTGGTTGGGAAGGGTGGTTCTTGGCCCAGTGTTGGATTCTGCAGAACTCTGATTGGAGCCTCTGTATCTGATTCAGCCTACGCCATATCGGTCAGTCTGTACAATCTCCAAGGCTCATCAAACTCATCACAAGGAGTCGGCCATTTGGGCATTTTGTACAACGCCAAGGACATCCACAACTTTGACTTCGTGTACTTCAGGTTGGTCATAATGACAAGAAATAGGATTTATATTTCATCTTATTATTCCACTAGTGTGTCATTTTACCATATTAGGGCAAGAGAACACGCAAAATATGCCAGCGTATTACACAGTAGCTCGCGCGCGCACGACAAACATAGCAAAAATAGCTCAAAAACTTCAGGAAACAAAGAAACAAAATCAATTGTGGAATAATAAACCCCTTATTTGATGGTTTAACAAATAATACTTGCGGATATTTTACTCATTGCTCGTATTTTTCCTCGCCCACGGGCTCAGAAAAATACTACGCAACTCGTAAAACTTCCGCGCGCATTATCTGTCAAACCATCAAATAAGCTGTATATATTTATACAGGGTGGTCCAGTTCTGCAGAAGCTGGTTTTAATTTATGGAGTCCTGTTCCAAGTTGAATTATAATTTTATGGTTAATTTTTGTGGAGGGAGGAAAACTCGGCTGAAACCCTTACGGAAATGCCCAGAGAAAAACACTTGAATCAAGGAAGAGAACCAACAAACTCAACTCACATAAAGCGCCTGTTCCGTGAATTGAACCAGGCAACACAGCGGTGAGAGGCGAGTGAACTCACCACTCGGCCACCCTTGCTCCCCAAGTTAATGGTTTTGTTTACAAGACTGAGTGAATCTACAATACAATACAACTGTTCTTGTTTTATTGTATTCCATAGGCCTCATTCGACAGGCGGGTGTTTCCAGACGGGCTACGTGAAAAATGGTGTTGTTGTCATGGCTGCTGGCTCAGTGTCTGCCAAGTGCTCCAATGGTGCACCTCCACACCAGAAGTGGTTCACGGCCAAAGTGGAAGTCCGTGGCAAATCTGTCAGCATCTACAAGAACGGCCAACGAGTGGCAGCACCGGTTAGCAGCCATTTTGCAGCGACTGGCAAAGGTGGCGTGTTGGTTGCCAATGGCTACAAAAAACACCATTCGTTATAAAGACTACAAACTGCGAGAGCTACATCCGTACCCAGTTTCCTCTTGCGTTGGTGTTTCTAAGTTGCCGTCTTATGTGCAGATGGTTGGGAAGGGTGGTTCTTGGCCCAGTGTTGGATTCTGCAGAACTCTGATTGGAGCCTCTATATCTGGTTCAGCCTATGCCATATCGGTCAGTCTGTACAATCTCCAAGGCCGATCAGGATACGGCCATTTGGGCATTTTGTACAACGCCAAGGACATCAACAACTTTGACTTCGTGTACTTCAGGTTGGTCATAATGACAACAAATAGGAATTATATATCATCTTATTATTCCACTAGTGTGTCATTTTACCATATTAGGGCAAGAGAACACGCAAAATATGCCAGCGTATTACACAGTAGCTCGCGCGCGCACGACAAACATAGCAAAAATAGCTCAAAAACTTCAGGAAACAAAGAAACAAAATCAATTGTGGAATAATAAACCCCTTATTTGATGGTTTAACAAATAATACTTGCGGATATTTTACTCATTGCTCGTATTTTTCCTCGCCCACGGGCTCAGAAAAGTACTACGCAACTCGTAAAACTTCCGCGCGCATTATCTGTCAAACCATCAAATAAGCTGTATATATTTATACAGGGTGGTCCAGTTCTGCAGAAGCTGGTTTTAATTTATGGAGTCCTGTTCCAAGTTGAATTATAATTTTATGGTTAGTTTTTGTGGAGGGAGGAAAACTCGGCTGAAACCCTTACGGAAATGCCCAGAGAAAAACACTTGAATCAAGGAAGAGAACCAACAAACTCAACTCACATAAAGCGCCTGTTCCGTGAATTGAACCAGACAACACAGCGCTGAGAGGCGAGTGAACTCACCACTCGGCCACCCTTGCTCCCCAAGTTAATGGTTTTGTTTACAAGACTGAGTGAATCTACAATACAATACAACTGTTCTTGTTTTATTGTATTCCATAGGCCTCATTCGACAGGCGGGTGTTTCCAGACGGGCTACGTGAAAAATGGTGTTGTTGTCATGGCTGCTGGCTCAGTGTCTGCCAAGTGCTCCAATGGTGCACCTCCACACCAGAAGTGGTTCACGGCCAAAGTGGAAGTCCGTGGCAAATCTGTCAGCATCTACAAGAACGGCCAACGAGTGGCAGCACCGGTTAGCAGCCATTTTGCAGCGACTGGCAAAGGTGGCGTGTTGGTTGCCAATGGCTACAAAAACACCATTCGTTATAAAGACTACAAACTGCGAGAGCTACATCCGTACCCAGTTTCCTCTTGCGTTGGTGTTTCTAAGTTGCCGTCTTATGTGCAGATGGTTGGGAAGGGTGGTTCTTGGCCCAGTGTTGGATTCTGCAGAACTCTGATTGGAGCCTCTATATCTGGTTCAGCCTATGCCATATCGGTCAGTCTGTACAATCTCCAAGGCCGATCAGGATACGGCCATTTGGGCATTTTGTACAACGCCAAGGACATCAACAACTTTGACTTCGTGTACTTCAGGTTGGTCATAATGACAAGAAATAGGATTTATATTTCATCTTATTATTCCACTAGTGTGTCATTTTACCATATTAGGGCAAGAGAACACGCAAAATATGCCAGCGTATTACACAGTAGCTCGCGCGCGCACGACAAACATAGCAAAAATAGCTCAAAAACTTCAGGAAACAAAGAAACAAAATCAATTGTGGAATAATAAACCCCTTATTTGATGGTTTAACAAATAATACTTGCGGATATTTTACTCATTGCTCGTATTTTTCCTCGCCCACGGGCTCAGAAAAGTACTACGCAACTCGTAAAAATTCCACGCGCATTATCTGTCAAACCATCAAATAAGCTGTATATATTTATACAGGGTGGTCCAGTTCTGCAGAAGCTGGTTTTAATTTATGGAGTCCTGTTCCAAGTTGAATTATAATTTTATGGTTAGTTTTTGTGGAGGGAGGAAAACTCGGCTGAAACCCTTACGGAAATGCCCAGAGAAAAACACTTGAATCAAGGAAGAGAACCAACAAACTCAACTCACATAAAGCGCCTGTTCCGTGAATTGAACCAGGCAACACAGCGGTGAGAGGCGAGTGAACTCACCACTCGGCCACCCTTGCTCCCCAAGTTAATGGTTTTGTTTACAAGACTGAGTGAATCTACAATACAATACAACTGTTCTTGTTTTATTGTATTCCATAGGCCTCATTCGACAGGCGGGTGTTTCCAGACGGGCTACGTGAAAAATGGTGTTGTTGTCATTGCTGCTGGCTCAGTGTCTGCCAAGTGCTCCAATGGTGCACCTCCACACCAGAAGTGGTTCACGGCCAAAGTGGAAGTCCGTGGCAAATCTGTCAGCATCTACAAGAACGGCCAACGAGTGGCAGCACCGGTTAGCAGCCATTTTGCAGCGACTGGCAAAGGTGGCGTGTTGGTTGCCAATGGCTACAAAAACACCATTCGTTATAAAGACTACAAACTGCGAGAGCTACATCCGTACCCAGTTTCCTCTTGCGTTGGTGTTTCTAAGTTGCCGTCTTATGTGCAGATGGTTGGGAAGGGTGGTTCTTGGCCCAGTGTTGGATTCTGCAGAACTCTGATTGGAGCCTCTATATCTGGTTCAGCCTATGCCATATCGGTCAGTCTGTACAATCTCCAAGGCCGATCAGGATACGGCCATTTGGGCATTTTGTACAACGCCAAGGACATCAACAACTTTGACTTCGTGTACTTCAGGTTGGTCATAATGACAAGGAATAGGATTTATATTTCATCTTATTATTCCACTAGTGTGTCATTTTACCATATTAGGGCAAGAGAACACGCAAAATATGCCAGCGTATTACACAGTAGCTCGCGCGCGCACGACAAACATAGCAAAAATAGCTCAAAAACTTCAGGAAACAAAGAAACAAAATCAATTGTGGAATAATAAACCCCTTATTTGATGGTTTAACAAATAATACTTGCGGATATTTTACTCATTGCTCGTATTTTTCCTCGCCCACGGGCTCAGAAAAATACTACGCAACTCGTAAAACTTCCGCGCGCATTATCTGTCAAACCATCAAATAAGCTGTATATATTTATACAGGGTGGTCCAGTTCTGCAGAAGCTGGTTTTAATTTATGGAGTCCTGTTCCAAGTTGAATTATAATTTTATGGTTAGTTTTTGTGGAGGGAGGAAAACTCGGCTGAAACCCTTACGGAAATGCCCAGAGAAAAACACTTGAATCAAGGAAGAGAACCAACAAACTCAACTCACATAAAGCGCCTGTTCCGTGAATTGAACCAGGCAACACAGCGGTGAGAGGCGAGTGAACTCACCACTCGGCCACCCTTGCTCCCCAAGTTAATGGTTTTGTTTACAAGACTGAGTGAATCTACAATACAATACAACTGTTCTTGTTTTATTGTATTCCATAGGCCTCATTCGACAGGCGGGTGTTTCCAGACGGGCTACGTGAAAAATGGTGTTGTTGTCATTGCTGCTGGCTCAGTGTCTGCCAAGTGCTCCAATGGTGCACCTCCACACCAGAAGTGGTTCACGGCCAAAGTGGAAGTCCGTGGCAAATCTGTCAGCATCTACAAGAACGGCCAACGAGTGGCAGCACCGGTTAGCAGCCATTTTGCAGCGACTGGCAAAGGTGGCGTGTTGGTTGCTAATGGCTACAAAAACACCATTCGTTATAAAGACTACAAACTGCGAGAGCTACATCCGTACCCAGTTTCCTCTTGCGTTGGTGTTTCTAAGTTGCCGTCTTATGTGCAGATGGTTGGGAAGGGTGGTTCTTGGCCCAGTGTTGGATTCTGCAGAACTCTGATTGGAGCCTCTATATCTGGTTCAGCCTATGCCATATCGGTCAGTCTGTACAATCTCCAAGGCCGATCAGGATACGGCCATTTGGGCATTTTGTACAACGCCAAGGACATCAACAACTTTGACTTCGTGTACTTCAGGTTGGTCATAATGACAAGAAATAGGATTTATATTTCATCTTATTATTCCACTAGTGTGTCATTTTACCATATTAGGGCAAGAGAACACGCAAAATATGCCAGCGTATTACACAGTAGCTCGCGCGCGCACGACAAACATAGCAAAAATAGCTCAAAAACTTCAGGAAACAAAGAAACAAAATCAATTGTGGAATAATAAACCCCTTATTTGATGGTTTAACAAATAATACTTGCGGATATTTTACTCATTGCTCGTATTTTTCCTCGCCCACGGGCTCAGAAAAATACTACGCAACTCGTAAAACTTCCGCGCGCATTATCTGTCAAACCATCAAATAAGCTGTATATATTTATACAGGGTGGTCCAGTTCTGCAGAAGCTGGTTTTAATTTATGGAGTCCTGTTCCAAGTTGAATTATAATTTTATGGTTAGTTTTTGTGGAGGGAGGAAAACTCGGCTGAAACCCTTACGGAAATGCCCAGAGAAAAACACTTGAATCAAGGAAGAGAACCAACAAACTCAACTCACATAAAGCGCCTGTTCCGTGAATTGAACCAGGCAACACAGCGGTGAGAGGCGAGTGAACTCACCACTCGGCCACCCTTGCTCCCCAAGTTAATGGTTTTGTTTACAAGACTGAGTGAATCTACAATACAATACAACTGTTCTTGTTTTATTGTATTCCATAGGCCTCATTCGACAGGCGGGTGTTTCCAGACGGGCTACGTGAAAAATGGTGTTGTTGTCATGGCTGCTGGCTCAGTGTCTGCCAAGTGCTCCAATGGTGTACCTCCACACCAGAAGTGGTTCACGGCCAAAGTGGAAGTCCGTGGCAAATCTGTCAGCATCTACAAGAACGGCCAACGAGTGGCAGCACCGGTTAGCAGCCATTTTGCAGCGACTGGCAAAGGTGGCGTGTTGGTTGCCAATGGCTACAAAAACACCATTCGTTATAAAGACTACAAACTTTGCACATTGTTGGAAGTTGGTTCGCTTGAAATCTTAAAAATCTTGCATTGTAGCGGAAGATAATTATACAAGTGAAATAAAAGTCAATTCAATGAACTATAGTTTTACTGGTAGATAGCCTTTTGTTGATGACCGAAGTTATTGCGGCATGCATGTTACGACTGATTTTCCCTTTTTGGGAATTCATCTTTTAAGCACCTTGAAACTACTAAAACATGCCAATTAATGTCAATGGATAATCACACTTCGCGGCCGATAAATGCCAGGAACTGTATGGATTAGGCTGCCTGTGGTAGACCAGGAAACTTCCTTTACTGTGTAGGATTAACATTCTATTGTAATTTAAATATTACCATGCATCGTTATATATGCCATTGTATTCTATTATATCGTAGAGTCATTTTCGTGGGAAACCTACGTGGGAAACCTACGGCACTGAGTTACGGTCACGGTACGGAATCGAAGACATTCTATTCAACCAATCACAGCGCGCAAAATCATCGCTCAACCAATCAGAATGCTTGGACACGGCACGGTCACCGCACGTCACGAACCGTACCGTAACCCACTCATACGAACCTGGAAAACGACTCTATTGTGTTTCTGTGTTTCTACATGAAGGGTTGACCCCCAAAACACTTTTTTGTCAATGGATGTTACTGTACGACTGAGAACATGAGAGTGAGGCTACTCTGTCGTCGAAATTTTTGAAAAATAATTTAAACATTCTTATTGCGAATTATTCAAAATCGCTCTGATCCTGAAAAAGTTTGAATTCTGTCTTAGCTACGTTGCCTTAGTTTCGACCTGTCGCGGACATTTTTGTCGTTAAAACACAAAACTTATTGCCAAAACACGACTATCTTGCACTGTTTGTTACGACTCTCGAAGCTCAAACATTGTTGAAAATCATTCCTATTGATTCGAAGATTGCTTTACATCAGCAGCAGTCAACTAAAAGTGCAAGATAGTCGTATTTTTGGCATTACGTTTTGTGTTACAGTTAGGACACACTAACCGGGACCCCTTGAGCAAAACTGACCAATCAGATTATACAGCTGAAAATAATCACATTCCAACAAAAGTCATCTGCGCCAATCATCATTATGACTATAACGCTGATTGGCACAGACAACTTTTGTTGAACTGATGTGATTATTTTCAGCTGTAATCTGATTGGTCAGTTTTGCTCAAGTGGTCCCGGTTAGTGTGTCCTCACTGTAATGTCCGCCTAGCTGTTTAGGTTGAAATCAGTAATGCTAATTTTGGCAGTCCCAAGCATAATAGTTTTATTTCTCAAAATCCCAAGCTTGAAACTTTCTAAATTGAAAGAATAACAGTGAAGCTTTCCTGGGGCATGGCGTTTACCTAAAAAAATCATGTACCAGATTCCTTTTTCGTACCACAAACATTACCTATATTTCAACGTTGCGTTCATGGCGTTTCGTGAGTATACCTCTGTTGAAAACCAAATATGAAATATAACTACAGAAGTTACAGAAAAATAAATACTACAGTAGGAAAGACCAAGAAACGTTTATTAAGTGTACTGAATGTCATTGTTGTAGTGCTAGAGGTGAACACACACCGACTGTTCAAAGTTGCCTTATAATTTAGCCGAAAATTTTCAGTCATCAGACGGGTTTTTAAGAACTGGAAATTTCTCCTAAAATAAAAATCGCTGGAACTTTTTAGTATTTTTCCCTAAAATAGGTCATCGAAAGGAATGATATGGCGAAAGAAAATTAAATTCGATTTTTTTTAGCTGACTTTTAAACATTCATACACACACGACAGTCTTGACACGTACGACAGTTGGCAAAGCGGAAGTGATTTTGATTGGTTGTTATTTTCAGATATATGTATCGTGCTGCGAGGGGGCCGAAGGCTAAATCAATAGGTCTGTGTCAGGCTTTTTTCCCTTCTCTTCCCCCTTTCTTTCTCTCCCCCTCCGCCAAACAGCCTGATAGTCAGGTTAGCCGTTTCGCGCCTTTGGCCACAACACCTCACAGCCGATCGATCGATAAGCTAAAAGTAAGAATGGTCACACAGCCAAAATTTGTCACTAAAAAACCCCCTATGGGGAGTTGTCAATGGACCTTTCCGTAGTTTCCCAGAATGCTTCATGATTCTGCGCGTGCAAGCGAGGTCAGGGGTAAAAAATATTTAGAATTGATCGTGTATTGAGGAAAATATGGCTACTGTAACGAATCAAGAACAGAAGAAAAATATTTTCTTTGCTTGAGAATTTGCATCTATCTTTGTGATTCTTCTTACGCACTTTAATTTAAAAGTCTAAGTTTTTTACTGAATTTCTTCATTAATTCTCTCTTAATATCGATCTATTTTTATCCCTGACCTCGCTTGCACGCGCAGAATCATGAAGCATTCTGGGCAACTACGGAAAGGTCCATAAAGTTGTATTGTAATTTTGTTCATTGCTCAAAACGCTTTACAAATCTGACGATCATGGTTTTGATGCTGAGTTTGAAATTTCAATTTTCCATCGATAAACGGATCACTGAGTATAACTTCCTGAAATAAAAATTGCCGAATCTGCTTACTGGAACATTAAATTGCAACACACAATTTAACCGCGACTGGATGATTTTAAATAATATTCACTCTCATCAGTATGACTTCCTGTTTCTGGTCGTTCGAAACGTGATTTTTCACGAATGTTACTCGTTTTCGAACTTTTGTGACTAAGACGGCGACTGTTTACGTACATCCTCAGCGTCGAAGTGACGGACGTCAAGTGCTTTGCAAAGCATGTGCACTACATAAGCCGTGTGGCAACCAAAGAAACCTAGTTTAGCTTCACGATGTCTCTCATGCAGCTTGTGACGGTCTTCGTGAGTCTAGTATTCCTGGGAGATGAAGGTAAGAAAGATGATGACTGACTAGCGAAAACATAGCAAAACATTGTACGCATAGAGCTCTCTACAAGGATGTAGTGCTTTTTAATAGTGAGATGATGAGTATTGGGTGTACAGAATATCAGAATGTAGTGAGAAGTGAGTGTGAGAGTCGTGTTCCCACTAGCAGTACTGCTATAAACACCCCCCGGGTATAAACACTGACACGTTAAATAGCAACTTATTTATTTATTAAAGGTAACCGTGCACAATGCAAAGCAAATGATCTGAAAAGTATCATTATTTAGTGTGCAGGAAATTCTACGTTATATAGACATCCCTTTAGTAGAGTATATTTCCAAAAGGTCGCACTGAATTGAAAGGCAGCAGAACCAGATTTTGCCGGTATAGGGTTGCCGAGGGTTGCGTGAGTGCAACGAGACAAACTAATTCCCGAGTTAGGATTCCGAGTTCTAGTTAGGATCCCGAGTTAGGACCCCATTCAGGATCCCCATTTAGGGGATTTAGGGTCATCATAATAATGAGAATGATAACCAACACATAATAAACGACATTTTTAAATTCCACCAACTAATATATTTGAGACGAGATCAAAACAATTGTCCACTTTTTTTGCCGGTTTTGGAAGACAGACCCCTTAATTTAATACTCAATAAAAAATGGTTCATTGTATTGGCTATTTATACATACTGAATTACGGTATCATATATCTAGTGTAGCTTGATACTGGACAGTGCATTCATTTCTGCCATGCAGACTTCTGAGATATTCGAGTGATCCTATATCTGTCTATAAACCAGAAACTCATTTATCAGTGGGGGTTGAAACGAAGGACTCAGTTTTTGACCATTTAGATCTATACATTAGATGCAACGTTTTCTGGCAGGATACTCGTACACGGCTTTTGCTACTTCTCAAGTTGAAACGAAGCACTGATTCCATGATCTTCCATGCTCATGATCAGGAATATTCAAATGGCACAGGCGCTTTCATACAATATATATTTGGAAAATGAAAACTTGGACTAAATCTATTTTGTAGCCTTATTTGTACATTTTAGTTCATTATTGAAGGTAGATTTTGCCTTTTCTTATGACTTTCAAACTGACCGATTTCGCATCGCCGTGGCTGAAAACAGTAGATAGATTTATTTACAACTCTTTCAGTTGCTTTCATCCACCATGCACATTCAGAATAATTGATTAAACAATATATTCAGTATTCTACTTCAGCAGTTCTATTTATCAAACGTTTCCTGACATGAAAGTACAGGAAAGTGAGGAAACCCAATAATAATAATAATAAAATGGGGATCCTGACTGCAAAAATAGCTATCGATCCTCGAATAGAACCACAGCTGAGAAATATAAATTTCGATCCTTGTGTGTTTGTGCTTGAGTTTCTTTGCCTCGAGCCGTTTCAAAAGTGAAATATATAAGACCTCTTTGGTCATCAATGTGCTTGCGCTTTAATATGCTTGGCGTTGATGCTGAACGCAGAAAAAACTAGCACTCGAAATGTGACCACCAATGGCATGAAAATGATCTTCGTCCCCCGATTGCAACCCGGAAATTGCAAAACGAGGTAGTTATTACTCGGGCACTTTCGGTCAGTTCCGGAGGAAGCCCGAGTTATAAAATGGCTAGCTGGGCTTTCCTCTTTTTCCGTAGGCCACAAAATGCGAAGTATTTGTTCGTATCGAGTTTCAAGATTATTCAGTCGAAGGAAAGAAATACGCTCATCTCACATACAAACACGCTGTTCGTAGTAGACCCGATAGGCCCACACTAAAATATGTCGTTCAGTAACTGTTCCGAATGATTTTCGGACACATCGAAGGCAATGATTTACCCTGGTTCCAGAGGCTTTGTTAAATAACAAAGCCTCTGGAACCAGGGTAGCAATGCTTCCGCCGAAATTAGGCAAAGAGACAGCAGCTTCGTCAGATCATAGTCTGATTCGTCTGGATGTAGTCCCGCTGGTTAAAATACGAAGTTCGGGGAGATTTTTCGAGTACTTATAATTGACCGATTTTCTTCAGCGTCGGTCTGGATATTCTTGAATAATCATTGTTTTACATGTGGCATATTCATGATTATGTCTAAAGCTAGAGAGCGACGGATTTGATTTTCCAGTACGTAGATTTTGTTTGTAGATTGTCGCTGTGCTTGCTGCATGACTGCCGTCGCGCCGTGAAAAATCCGTTAAAGCGAGGTATCGGACAATAAAATGAAACACATTTCTGAGAAATATAATGATTGAAGTTTATTTTATTCCACGTTTGAAACATTCAGAAGCAAAAGGATTCGTAAAAATCGTACTTCAAATCTTCATCAACGCCATTACTGCCATTCCGGCGGGGATAATTTTCGGACATTCTTGAATAATCATTGTTTTACACGGTCAAAAGCTGTGCGAGGATTTGATCTCCCAGTAGATCTGCCTTGAAAAATATAATTTCAGTGAATCTCAATGTCAAATATAGTCTCCCTCGTAGCCGAAACTCATTGAGCGTCTTGCCTGAATCCATTCGTGTTTGCTTTAGAATTGCATCTCACTTCGAAATGATTTCGATTAAACTAATTGTCCTAATTGATTGTGAAGTGCTGTGAGAGCACTAGAGTGCGCTGATATAAGTATAAGTATAAAACAAATCAACATTCGTGTTTTTGTTTGCTTGTATTATTTGCTACTAAATTAGCCTGCGTAGCAAGCGTTTTTTAGCCGCGCGAAAGTTGGGGCGAGAGCAAAACCGGCGAGTGATTTTCAAACTTTTTCGAGTGTTCTCCCAACATCCCAAGTGTTTGTAAAAGTGAATATAAACACGGAAAATGTGTTGTATTGCTTTTATAAAATAACTACACGGTTTTCTTTACGCAAGTTTTCATTGATCAAATGTGCAATTCTCCTGAAAACATCAGAAATGGCTCACCATCCAATCAAATCTTGCAAAAGAAATCAAAATGGCAAAGCGACTCGACAACTTTTATCTGTGCCGTTTCGCCGTTTAAAAAGTGTTTCGACAGGAAAATCGTTTTGAAGAATGCTATTTTCTGTCAGCAAATTACAGAAGAATGCTTCCATTGTTAGTTAGTGTATCCTGTGAACACGAAAGCCGACGAAGAAAAGTGAGAAAAGCTGAGCTGATTCAATGAAGACGTCAAACTTTCTGAAATATTTTACAACTTGATGAATTGAGCACGAAGTCAGGTAGCCAACTCTACAGTTTTTATCGTATTTTTGAACCTTTTCACAGTTTTTCTCAACAAGCTAGAATGTATAAACGATGGATGTTTTTGAGACACACGACGAAATTTTTTCTCTATGACTACATATTTTACTGAAATTAAGTTACTAGTAAGACTTAGCTTAGTCTATATTAAATTTTTTTTTAGCTACAAGAATCGAGAATTGCTCTGCTTAAGTATAGGTAATAGCATGGTTTGTAGTGATCCCAAAGATAAATACCACGAGTGATATTTCAAAGTTGTTAACAAAATTTCACGAGCCGCAGGCGAGTGAAATTTGTGACAATTCTGAAATATCACTCGTGGTATTTATCCCAAATATCACGTACAAAACATGCTATTAAATGTTTATAACATGACCTAAGAAAATACTGCAATTTCGATCAGTTGTTTGTAGTTTTACCATGAACTAATGGAAAATGCTCTCAAGTAAATTATTTTCATAGAAAAACGCTCATAAATTAGATAACAATGAAGAAAACAGAAACAAGAGGTTTCTAAAGCTTTATTTTTACCTTTTTCAGCAATAATTCTTTCACTTCTCAATCTAAAGCAGGAAAACCTTTAGCACGATCAACAGTCGATCGTTTCTCGCTGATTTTTGCAGTCTCAGCCAAAGAAAACCTTCCTGATTTGTCGACAATATATCCATGTTGATGTACTTTTTCAATTTGTTGTTCTTGAGATTTGTTTCTAGGTATGTTTCAGCTTTTTTAGCGAGAAAAACTCTGTCGGGTTTATCCGCCATCTTGGATTTGAATGTCATGCTTGATGCTCAAACAATGGCTACCATGGTGATTTTGAAATACCACTCCTGAGAGCTTGAAATATCACTATTACGCTGAAATACTACTCCTCTCAGCCAATCGAATTGCAGGATTTTCTTAGGTCATGTTATAAGTATAGGTAAAAAATTCAATCTTTGTTATAGTCAGCGTGCGCGCCTTTAATTAATCACGTGTATACACAACAGTTGATGACACTGATGAAGGGCTATGCCCGAAACGTCTGTTCAAAATACAATTGACACTATTAATAAATGTACTACCATTATTCAATCTAATCGGTAATATTTCTGGTTTAGAATGGCATCTTTTTGGGGTCAAATAAAGCTTCATCCACGCCCAGAATGCTTTCGATCCCTTAGGGGTTTAATTAAAATATTCCGACGATCCTCTCCTCCCCTTTCACATGGGAGGGAGTCCCATAACTCCACCACAATGCAATGTGACAATACACCCAATCGCTACTAGTAGCTATTATAAACTCTTTATCATTTATATCCAGTTTTAGGAAATACGCTGACATTTCACTCCTGTCCAACGTTCTCCCGCACTGCTTCTTTTGTGCAAATGGATGGATCGGGTGGTTCTTGGCCCAGTGTTGGATTCTGTAGAACTCTGATTGGAACCTCTGTATCTGGTTCAGCATACGCCATATCGGTCAGCCTGTACAATCTCCAAGGCCGATCAGGATACGGCCATTTGGGCATTTTGTACAACGCCAAGGACATCAACAACTTTGACTTCGTGTACTTCAGGTTGGTCATAATGACAATCAATAGATATTTCATAATGTTTGAATGAATATATGCACCGGTGGTTAATGGCTTTGTCCACAAGAAGTGAATCTAACTGTCCTTGTTTTATTGTATTCGATAGGCCTCATTCGTCAGGCGGATGTTTCCAGACGGGCTACGTGAAAAATGGTGTTGTTGTCATTGCTGCTGGCTCAGTGTCTGCCAAGTGCTCCAATGGTGTACCTCCACACCAGAAGTGGTTCACGGCCAAAGTGGAAGTGCGAGGCAAATCTGTCAGCATCTACAAGAACGGCCAACGAGTGGCAGCACCAGTTAGCAGCCATTTTGCAGCGACTGGCAAAGGTGGCGTGTTGGTTGCCAATGGCTACAAAAACACCATTCGTTATAAAGACTACAAACTGCGAGAACTACATCTGCATCCAGTTTCCTCTTGTGATGGTGTTTCTAAGTTCCCGTCTTATGTACAGATGGTTGGGAAGGGTGGTTCTTGGCCCAGTGTTGGATTCTGTAGAACTCTGATTGGAGCCTCTGTATCTGGTTCAGCCTACGCCATATCGGTCAGTCTGTACAATCTCCAAGGCCGATCAGGATACGGCCATTTGGGCATTTTGTACAACGCCAAGGACATCAACAACTTTGACTTCGTGTACTTCAGGTTGGTCATAGTTAATGCATGACCCTAATGGGAATTATATTTCATACTAGATTAGCATAAACCATCCAGTGGTCTATCGCAAATCCTGCAATCTGATTGGTTCGCTACTAGTGGTCTATCAGCTCATAGACCCCGAGTAGAGGTAAACAAACAAAATGGCGTCTTCGTCGTCGCGTTTTGCTAATGTTTCGGTGGAGTTTCTCAACGAATTATTGTCTGTTACTTGTTTCTGTCATTTTCTACTGACCTATACTGGATGGTTTATGCTAAAACAATTAGACTGACTCGTTCTCATTTACTATGAGGATAGTAAACTAGGCGCTACGCACTTTCATATTTGACTAAATATTGCCTCGTAGAAACGTAACCTTGAACTCGTAGTCTAATTGTTAAATATATCTTTGAATTAAGTTAATGGTTTTGTCCGCCACATGAAGTGAATCTAACTGTCCTTGTTTTATTGTATTCGATAGGCCTCATTCGTCAGGCGGATGTTTCCAGACGGGCTACGTGAAAAATGGTGTTGTTGTCATTGCTGTTGGCTCAGTGTCTGCCAAGTGCTCCAATGGTGTACCTCCACACCAGAAGTGGTTCACGGCCAAAGTGGAAGTCCGTGGCAAATCTGTCAGCATCTACAAGAACGGCCAACGAGTGGCAGCACCGGTTAGCAGCCATTTTGCAGCGATTGGCAAAGGTGGCGTGTTGGTTGCCAATGGCTACAAAAACACCATTCGTTATAAAGACTACAAACTTTGCACATTGTTGGAAGCATGAAAGTAGTGGGTGGGTGGTGATGAGTCGGGATTCGTGAAATCTTCAGTAAAAACTCAGTCTTGCATTGTAGTAGTCTCCCTCGCAGCCGTTCTTAGTCCCGTCACGCAAAGCCCTCGGCCCACTAACGGAGCCGTTAGTGGGCCGAGGGCTTTGCGTGACGGGACTAAGAACGGCTGCGAGGGAGACTAGCATTGTAGCGGAAACTGATAATTATACAAGTGAAATAAAAGTCAATTCAATGAACTCAGTATAGTTTGACTGGTAGATGGACGGATTGTTGATGACCGAAGTTATTGCGGCCGGTATGCCATGTTACGACTGATTTTCCATAGATAATCACGCCTTGTTCGCGCCGATAAATGCCAGGAACTGTATGGATTGGGCTGCCTGTGGTAGCCAGGAAATTCCTTTACTGTGTAGGAACATTCTGTTGTAATTCAAATATTACCATGCATTGCTATATATGCCATTGTATTCCATTATATTGTAAAAACATTTTCGTAGTGAGTGCCGGAAACCTGGTACGGAATCGAAGACATTCTATTCAATTACCAATCACAGCGCGCAAAATCATCAGTTGCTCAACCAATCGGCCGAGAATGCTTGGACACGGCACGGTCACCGCACGGCACGAACCGTACCGTACCAACTCATACGCGGAACCTGGAAAACGGCTCTATCAGGCGGTATTTCTGTGTTTCTACATGAAGGGATGAACCCTACTGAAAACACTTTTGAAACCGTACTCTGTCCAAATGCTTGAATATGCAATTTTCCTCTGTTATTACAGAAACTTCATTATTTTCATCTTTCTACATGCGGAATTACGATTTTCTTTGTAATAACAGAGGAAAACTACACAATACCCTCTTTCTCGCGTGAGCCCTAGGTAAGTCTGTCAGCGGTACTTTGTTGAGAGCATGCGCTCATTTACATAGACTTCCAAAATGGCGTCCAAGAGAAGGTTAGAAAATGCTGAAAATGCTCTGGCACTTGTACCCCAAGTAAAGAAACCAAGACAAAATCAGTTAGCTGTAGCCGGTAAAGGAAATGCTCTTCAAGCGGTACGTAGATTTTGGAATCGTAACTCCTTGTTTTCTTTAAGTAATTGAAAAGAAATCAAGGCACGTGTTTTGATTTGCCGGTGATTCTCGACACTGTCATGTAAGCTTATATAAAGTAGCAGTGTTTTGCTATGAAAAGTAAGATCATTTCTGCTTGTTTAATAGTTACCACAGAGGACGTCCTCTCTGGAAGCACCGATTATGCTTTTAACGGGACAAGAGGTGAGTTTCTCTGCTCTGTGGACTGTGAAGCTTTCACCAAATTTTACTTAACATTTCGTCCAAAAAAATTTGAGAGCTGATGCCGTGATGGCGATGCATATTGCCTTTAGCTTCTGAAAAATATTGTAGATGTTATTCTTATTCCAGTGCCTTTGGTAACCTCCAATTTCAGTTATTATACAAGGGTTTCATGTACATGTAGGTTGTTAATTGTGCAGGAGGGCAAACATTTATTTATGCACCTGGGATCAGCAATTTATAAGCTTATGTTCTTAACTTTCTTGAACTTATAATATAAATACCTCTTATTACATGTAGCTGAGTGTGAGGTCTGTACCATAAGTTTTGGACCAAATTTTGTTCACTGAGTTATGGCCCAAGAGTGTAGCGCACAGGCCATAAACAAGTGAACACAGCAAGGATCCATAACTTCTTGTATGGACCGAACAAACGAGATTAATAAGATATTTATTCTGCACCAGCAAAATACACAAAAAAGAATCATTGTTTTCATTCACTACGGTTTGTAATTATAAGGGAAGTTATGGACCGCAAATTGACCAATCACAGCACACAGAATTACCTTGCCATATAATAAACGATTATATAATATAACATGCATTGTATCAACAGGGGGAGATCTATTCTGCAAGGTTTCATCCCTCAGGTGAAACTTTGGCTTCTGTAGGATTTGACAGATTAGTTTGTAAGTATTTTACGTATGAGTGTTGAGTGTATTCACATTTTGCACTTCTAAAGTTGAACATATACTTGGAAGGTGCTCATCATGCATTTATTGATTTGTCTTTATTTCTTGTAGATTTGTGGAATGTTTACGAAGATTGTGATAATTTTGCCATCCTTAAAGGACACAGTGGTGCTATTATGGATATCCATTTTGCAACTGATGGAAAGTAGGTTGGAGTTGAAGGCCCCATCCAATCCCATGATGCCTTGCACACACATACAGTCGAGCCTCCCGTAAGCGACCACCGAAAATGTCAAGCTTTGTGGTCGCTTACGAGAGGCAGTCAATTACAAGATGTTCCAACTATAGTGATTTGACTTGGAACTGAACTTTTGGTATTTTGGAAAACTTGAAACACTGCTTTCCAAATTTTGCCAACAGTGACAACCTTTTGTTAGGACAGTACTTTTGATTCTTTGGTGGTACTAATTACATTTAAAGTATCTAACAATATAGCATAGATTAGAATCTTTATTTACCGAGGGTAATTCATAACAGATATCTCTAATAAATATATCATAAATTGAAATAAAGGCATATTAAATATACAGTATTATTTAAAAGCCTTTTCTTTTCAATTATCTTCCTGTAGTACGATGTTTACTGCCTCCACAGACAAGACCATAGCTCTATGGGATTATGAGACTGGATCGAGAATAAAGAGACTCAAAGGACACACATCTTTTGTGAACTCTTGCTGTCCGTCTCGACGTGGTTTGCAGTATGTTGTCAGTGGCTCGGATGACTGTACTATCAAGGTGGGTTCGCTGTGTTGACTAATTCATGTGTGGCCTGCGTCAAGCAAAACATCACCTTATGAGATTACGACAGTTTCATGATTTTAGAGACTGCATTTCTTTCTGCAATTTGAACTCATTTTTCAATACTACAGTACATGTATATCTCTCTTGTGTTATTGTTTGCTAAGAGTTATTCACCACCACATCACCCATAATACAAGCATCAAGAGTTCCAGATTTCCGGTATATGCACAATGCATTGTGAGATTATTACAAAGGAAAAGTGAGCACCAAGTGAGCAAAATCATAGCTTGGGCTCCCTGTGTCTAGAATTGGGTGCGTACTGAAAGTCCAGAACTCTTGATGCTTGTATACACTTTGTTTGTCCCCCAAAAGTTGCATAAACTATTATTTTTAATGTCTCTTGGGAAGAGACTGCATGTTCCCAAGAGAAATTGAAAACAATAGTTTATGCAAAATATGAGGGACAATCGAAGACTGTGTATTGTTGGTGATGTGGAAGTAGCGAATACTACCCAGAGATTGGCACAGTTTTTTGGTCTACAAGCTACAATGTACATAATGTATATTGTCTACTTAAAACTGAATTGTACTTGTTGCACATATGAACTCCTAACTAGTAAAACATGCTTATTTTCTGATAATATTTTCTCAGCTATGGGACACCAGAAAAAGAGGCTGCGTTCAAACATTTCAGAATATCTATCAGGTAGAGTGAAATCACCGTGTACACAATGCATGTATATATAATGTATACAGCTATTTCAAAAAACGTTGATACTGAATAATAGTGTATTCCAAGACCGAAATGCATTTTGGGACTCGTGTATTATTGTCTAAAGTAATATAAATAATAATAATTTACTTTATTTTTAGTGCATTCCATCAGAAACAATATACCATCTCCATATTGCGAACAAATCGCTGTATATTTACTTTTTATTTCAAAATAACTAGGCCCACAATGCCCTTTGGTCTTGGAATGCACTATTCAGTATGCAGTATTCAATTTTCAACGTTTTTTGAAATAGCTGTAAATGGAAACTAGCAAGTACACTAGTATGGGCCAAGTCAGTGTATATGGTTTCTGAAATCTATAACACCATAAAAAAGAGTACTTAATTTTACTGATGTTTCGAGCCTTAGCCCTTCGTCGGAGTAAGATGAATGGAAATATATATCGATCTCTTGAGTTTCCTTACTCTGATAATCATTTAAAATTTTACTCTCCGAACATTAGCCTGCATGAAGGTATAAGTTTGCCAATGACAATATTGATTGACTTATTTGTGTGATTTGTAGGTGACTTCAGTATCGTTTAATGACACCAGCGATCAGATTTTCTCGGGAGGAATAGATGACGAAATCAAGGTATGAAGCTTCTTACTTATACCTGTACATGTTACAGTTGAACATGTCTAAATTCTCCTTCAGATTCTTTGAATTCCAAAGGAGAATTTTGATTTTGATCACAAGTCACTTACTCTGTTCTTGCATGGAGCCCTATGATCAAACACTGAATTCTCCACCAGGCTCTTTGAAATTCAAAGGAGAATTTGGATCATGATCAGTTACACTACTTTCAATTATCATTAATATTTATAGCATCATCATCAACAATCATCACAACTGTCATGAGTCATTCAATGTTCATCTTCAGCACTACTATAGTACCTGTAATAGTAGTAGTACCAGTAAAAGTAGATGTATAGCAATAAAGTTACAATATTATTCATAAATTTACACTGATTCTGTTGGAGTTTAGAGTTCCCTCTCATGTGAGCAAGATTCTTGCTTTCAAACCAGCACAGAAAGAGTACCTTCCTTCAATCTACATGTAGCTTATGTCTTCACTCCCTGTAACATGATTACATTGTATTTTTAAAGGAAAACCCTTGAAAACAAATTCCGTTGTGAATTCTCTGCTACATACGGCTTAACCATTTGATGTTGTCCTGTCAGGGAAGCAAGAGTGGCCGAGTGGTGAGAGTCTGTCACCTCTGTGTCCCGGGTTCAATTCCTGGATCGACCTGGAATCACATGTGATTTGAGTGTGTCAGTTCATTCTCTCCCTTGCTTCCTTGGTACTCTGGTTTTCCTCCCTCAATAAAAATGAACTAGTGAGCTGAAAGTTGTATGCATAGAATATTAGAATGTAGTGGAAGTGTGCTTGTGAGTAGTGTCTCCCAATTAGTGTGCAAGCGCTAAAATACATTGGACACTTAAATAAACAGGGTTTTTTTCAGTTATATCTATTTTAATGCATATCTTGATCCAAATCAACCTTCTTGTTAGGTTTGGGATTTACGAAAGAATGATATTTTATATAAAATGTCGGGCCACACAGACACCATATCTGGTCTACGGTTAAGTCCCGATGGATCTTTTCTGTTGTCAAACTCTATGGATAATACAGGTTAGTGTTACAATCACGTTTGTCTATATATATACCTCTTATTAACCGAGCGCGAGGTCCGTACGGGAAGTTATGGACCAATTTTTTCCGCACAGCCTTATGGCCCAAGTGCGTAACGCACACGCCATAAAAAGTGGGAAAACACGAGGATCCATAACTTCCCGTACGGACCGAGCAAGCGAGGTTAATAAGATATTTATTATATAGCTTTTCCTTACGTTTCTGTTTTCAGCAGGCCGTACAGGAAGTTACGGCCTGCTAATTGACCAATAAGAGCATGCATAGTATCTGTGCTATATAATAAACTGTTATATACACCTATTTCAATTGAACATTTTCTGATCAGCAATGTAAATTGGTAAACTGTCGAAAACTGGGCTGTATTCTGAACACCCATGTCACAGGCGCCAATACTTAGTGTAATTTACTCTGTTTTAGTTCGCATGTGGGATGTCAGAGCCTTTGCACCCATGGAAAGGTGCCTCAAGGTCTTTTTAGGGTCACAGCATAGTTTTGAAAAGGTAATGTATGTAAGCAGCTTGTTAATTATCACTCATTTGGTCCCTTTACACATTCAAAAATAATGAAGGCAAGGCACCCCAAACTTTGGAGATGTTACCGATAAATGTTCAGCACAGCTTACCTTATTTGGAACATGTAAACATCACAAACCCAAACATTTGAGGTCACTGGTGTCTTTAGGGGTGCTGGGACTACTTGTGGGAGGAAGGCTCGGCATTCCTTATTTGGAACATGTAAACATCACAAACCCAAACATTTGAGGTCACTGGTGTCTTTAGGGGTGCTGAGACTACTTGTGGG
The DNA here is from genome assembly GCA_033675265.1 of Actinostola sp. cb2023. Classification (NCBI taxonomy): domain Eukaryota; kingdom Metazoa; phylum Cnidaria; class Anthozoa; order Actiniaria; family Actinostolidae; genus Actinostola; species Actinostola sp. cb2023. The sequence goes on from JAUJYZ010000013.1 coordinate 621,655, forward strand.
AGGAAGGCTCGGCATTCCTTATTTGGAACATGTAAACATCACAAATCCAAACATTTGAGGTCACTGGTGTCTTTAGGGGTGCTGAGACTACTTGTGGGAGGAAGGCTCGGCATTCCTTATTTGGAACATGTAAACATCACAAATCCAAACATTTGAGGTCACTGGTGTCTTCAGGGGTGCTGGGACTACTTGTGGGAGGAAGGCTCGGCATTCCTTATTTGGAACATGTAAACATCACAAATCCAAACATTTGAGGTCACTGGTGTCTTCAGGGTGTGCTGGGACTACTTGTGGGAGGAAGGCTCGGCATTCCTTATTTGGAACATGTAAACATCACAAACCCAAACATTTGAGGTCACTGGTGTCTTTAGGGGTGCTGGGACTACTTGTGGGAGGAAGGCTCGGCATTCCTTATTTGGAACATGTAAACATCACAAACCCAAGCATTTGAGGTCACTGGTGTCTTTAGGGGTGCTGGGACTACTTGTGGGAGGAAGGCTCGGCATTCCTTATTTGGAACATGTAAACATCACAAACCCAAACATTTGAGGTCACTGGTGTCTTTAGGGGTGCTGGGACTACTTGTGGGAGGAAGGCTCGGCATTCCTTATTTGGAACATGTAAACATCACAAATCCAAACATTTGATGTCACTGGTGTCTTCAGGGGTGCTGGGACTACTTGTGGGAGGAAGGCTCGGCATTCCTTATTTGGAACATGTAAACATCACAAATCCAAACATTTGAGGTCACTGGTGTCTTTAGGGGTGCTGAGACTACTTGTGGGAGGAAGGCTCGGCATTCCTTATTTGGAACATGTAAACATCACAAATCCAAACATTTGAGGTCACTGGTGTCTTCAGGGGTGCTGGGACTACTTGTGGGAGGAAGGCTCGGCATTCCTTATTTGGAACATGTAAACATCACAAATCCAAACATTTGAGGTCACTGGTGTCTTCAGGGGTGCTGGGACTACTTGTGGGAGGAAGGCTCGGCATTCCTTATTTGGAACATGTAAACATCACAAACCCAAACATTTGAGGTCACTGGTGTCTTTAGGGGTGCTGGGACTACTTGTGGGAGGAAGGCTCGGCATTCCTTATTTGGAACATGTAAACATCACAAACCCAAGCATTTGAGGTCACTGGTGTCTTTAGGGGTGCTGGGACTACTTGTGGGAGGAAGGCTCGGCATTCCTTATTTGGAACATGTAAACATCACAAACCCAAACATTTGAGGTCACTGGTGTCTTTAGGGGTGCTGGGACTACTTGTGGGAGGAAGGCTCGGCATTCCTTATTTGGAACATGTAAACATCACAAACCCAAGCATTTGAGGTCACTGGTGTCTTTAGGGGTGCTGGGACTACTTGTGGGAGGAAGGCTCGGCATTCCTTATTTGGAACATGTAAACATCACAAACCCAAACATTTGAGGTCACTGGTGTCTTTAGGGGTGCTGGGACTACTTGTGGGAGGAAGGCTCGGCATTCCTTATTTGGAACATGTAAACATCACAAATCCAAACATTTGATGTCACTGGTGTCTTCAGGGGTGCTGGGACTACTTGTGGGAGGAAGGCTCGGCATTCCTTATTTGGAACATGTAAACATCACAAATCCAAACATTTGATCTCACTGGTGTCTTCAGGGGTGCTGGGACTACTTGTGGGAGGAAGCCTTGGCAGGGCTAAGTTGGGATTGTGCCAAGAGTATCCACTGAATTTGGTATATTTTGATTTTCAGAATTTAATCAAATGTGGATGGTCTCCAGATGGACTTATGATAGCAGCAGGCTCAGCAGACAGGTAATAATAATAATAATAATAATAATAATTTAAGTAATAGATACAATATGAGCGGTCGTGTTGTATGAGATATACAATCACGAGCCGAAAGCCTTGTGCATAATAATGTCTACTGTTTTTATAATGCTTTGATGTATTTTGAAAGAGTGATTTATATATATTTATTCTCAATTGCTTTGCAGATTTGTTTATGTGTGGGATACAAACTCTAGACGAATACTATACAAACTACCAGGGCACAATGGATCAGTAAACGATGTAGACTTTCACCCAACTGAACCTATCTGTAAGTCAGTCACTTATGTCTGTCTGTCCACTGATTTTAATAATGGAACACACCAGTTCTGTCTGAACGGGTCTGAAAATTGAGACCCGGTGTAAAGGTACAATGTCCCGGAAAGAGTAGGGATGACCGTCGGAAAATATACCCTCGAAATACCTCAAAATATACTCTAAAAATATATCAAACCGTGAAAAATTTTCCACCCTAAAAAATACCTCATGGTCTAAAAATCACCCTAAAAATACCATCAGATCGCTCCCCGGGAGCCGCTATTCAAGACGGAATGCACTTGTTCCAAGTTGTATACCCTAAAAACTACCAATATCGCATGACCAAAACCTAAAAAATACCGGATCACCGGTTTCAAACCCTAAAAAATACGACGATCACCCCTACCAGCCGAATATAGGAAGAACAATCCAACCCCCCTCCCCGTCCACCCCACCCCTCCACCCCTCCACCCCCTCCTGTCCATATTCAAGATGGCAGCCACTTGACTAAGGGGTTTGGTAGTTCGATAATATTTTTATTATCAGTTTTTATATCGTTTTCACTGTTATTCATCTTCTTTTCAGTGTTGTCATGTGCCAGCGACAAGAAATTATACCTTGGTGAACTACAAGCATAACGTTTCCGGTCAGCCACAGGAAGCCCAAGTCTAACTATGCAGATATTTAGCGCGCGTCGACTTTGATGGGCAGCGCGCGGGATAATACGGTATTTGATGTTGGGCTCCCTGTGTACTACGCACGGAATCGCCTATGTTTACGTCCAATGGAGTATTTCCCAAACGGTATTCTCTTGAACGTAAACGCAGAGAACAAACGCAAAGTGATTCCGTGCGTAAGAACACAGGGAGCCCAATATAATCACTACCACAGGAAGCCCACCAACATTTTTTTAACAATTGCCTCATAAGAAGCGGTTGGGCTTCCTGTGCGTTAGCGTCCCATGCTACATGTATATAGCTAAGCCACAGTTAATGTATTAACAAACCGTACTTGTCTATCTTGCCTGTCATTCATTGTACTTCGTTTGTCGTATTTTACCAATAAAGTGAAAATTACTAATATAAAAAAAAAAGTCTTGTTCACCTGTTTGTTTGCAAAAGAAAACTACGAATAACTGAATTTAAAATACCGCAAAGAAGAACCGCCAGATCATTGTAATTGCTGTCATTTTGTCTTAAAATTTACTAAGGGCGCGTTCGTTTAACCTTATTTAGGAATAGGAATACACCAGTGGAACCTCCCATAAGCGACCACCCAATATGTCAAGCTTTGTGGTCGCTTACGAGAGGCGGTCGCTTACAAGAGGTGCCAATTATAGTGATTTGACTTGGATGGAACTGAACTTTTGGTATTCTGGAAATCTGGTCGCTTACGAGAGTTTTGCGACCCTGAAGGATCATGGGGGTTGCTATTTGCAGCCATATTCTTCATGAACGTCTTGTACTAAACAAGAACATTGCGGTGAAGCAAATTCAAGTGGCATTCAAAATGAGATGGCCGAATTTGTTGTCAAAGGTAGAAAGACTTGGTAAACAGTATCTCCCATGATTCTCTGGGGTCGCACCTTTGTGAGTCAAGGGTGTTTCTGGATTATTGCGGAATAGCTATTCCACCTGCACTTCAATAGGAATAGTCGAAAGGTTATGTTATTTATTCCTGTTACGGTATAATGTCAATCGAACGCACCCATAGGATGACGTAGTTCTGTAGACAACCTGAGTTTCACCCACAGGCAGCCCAACCATTCCTTTTGAGGCTACTAACTACCACAGGAAGCCCATCAAAAAAGACGCAAATATCATTTTTTTGAATTATTTAGTAGCCTCAAAAGCAATGGTTGGGCTGCCTGTGTTTCACCGAGTACGGCAACGGCAACCGGAAGTGTAATCTTTAATCTTTAGATTAACTTCTGTTCGGGGTTTCGTTGATTAGAGATTTAGTCCAAGCCTAACCCTGTGAGGTTACTTCATCCACACTCTGTTTAATATATAATTATCGATGAAACACATTTATTTATTTTTGAAATAATTTTCAGTAACGATATGTTATCTTCACGAAGATATCAATTTTTCGAAGAAGAGAAATAGATATTTCATCGACGATAATTATATATTTCACTCGTAGAATTCGTACGAAACTACATCCGGGACCCGAGTGACGTATTTTCCATATATATCGATGACGTCAGGCTCAGTACTTTTAGTTTAAAAAAAAAAAAATTTCATCAATTTTTTTTGGTCTATGTAATAAAAAGAACATTACACGGTGGCTTGAAGATATTAATTTTATTTTCTCGTGTTAAAAACAATTTTTTACCACTCGAAAATAAAATTCATATCTTCGCGCCGCCGTGAAATATCCTCTATATATTTTACTCTGCGTAAAATATTTATCTAGTAAAATCTTATGAATATATTATACAAATAGTATAAATACATATAAATTATCCTCTACTAAATCGCCTCAATAGTTCTCAATGTGTAATAAATATTCGATGCTCTGCTTTGTATTTTTTCGATAGCCACTGAGACTTTAACGAGGTATAGGGTGCACGGCAAACTCATATATTCTAGAATTGGATAGAAAATATTTCTTTATTATTACTGTTTGTTAGGATATGGTACTATAATATACCGTAAAGTTCCGAAAGTAGCGAGCCCCCGAAAGTAGCGACTCCCCGAAAGTAACAGTTACCTAAGGTTGCTAAATCCGAAAGTAACGACCTCGCTACTTTCGGAACTTTACGGTATAATTTATACAGTAATGTCAGCTCAGCAAAAATGAAAGATAGTTTATGATATTTAATTATGGATAACAACTAGACTACTACACTTTTTTCAGATAACTGAACTACATCTACCAAAAAATGTTTGCATGCCGATGACACAAGCTCTCTAGTCAGACTTTGGCCGAACTCTCTGTTGAATTGGACAACGGACTGGCAAGTCCAATTTTATCCACAAAAATGTGAGGTAATTAATGAGAATAACTAATATCGAACATTTGCAGTGAAAGTAAAACTACAAATATATCAGTAGTGCTCAGTAGTTTTACTCCGGCAGTAGTGCGTAAAAAATTGCATACATTATCGCGCTCACTGCGGAAAGATTTCCGCATTCCATATGAAGACGGGAAGAGTTCAGTGATTCGGCTATAGACGTTGATCAGTAACCTTACTCGCTATCACTAAAATCCTAGAACTTACAAAATGAAGACAGCACTTTTTGTTTGTGTTTTCAGTGTCTTGGTTGTGTGCTACTACTGTTCTCCAATGAAAGCTGCCGCCGATGAGGAAACTGCCGAAATTGAGGACACGGAAACAAAGGTACTGAGTAGTAGCTGCGTCAGTGCTTCGGCGCTTTAATCAAGAATAGAAATACATCTAGCTTACAATTGATGCCTATACCTTCCACTGTTAATTCTGCTTGTTTCTAGCTATTTTTTAGCCTTTATAGTGGCTTAAAAATGGTAGTACCTTTGTTGTAAGAATCACTCCTTCGATTCGATTCAGAACCCGAATTTTAGAGCGGTGCATGAATGTCAGTTTTGCACTGGATTTGTTAGTAATTTTCTCAATGTCTTTTAATACTTAGAACGTGTTTGATGATACTATTGGCAAAAATGAGGTAAGAAAATATGGTGTTTTGTATGAAATCGAACTTGACTGACAGTAAAAAACATGTATAAAAGCCATTCGATGAAGTTATCTCAATTCCCAAATGCAAATCTGTACAAGAGTTATTGCGTAGGAATTGAAATATATTGGATCTAGAATTTGTGGATAAACTGATTCTCAACCAAGTAATTTCTATATCGTATAGAAAGTCGCTGATTCTCCTGGACCGCAGAATCTGGCAGAGTCGTAAGTAGATCCACGAAAGCAAAAAGTTATATGCATGCAGTAGAACCCCACTGCTAACTCGAACTCCGAAGGAAAACGGGAAATGGTTCGAGTTAGCGGAGGTTCGAGTAGCCTGCGAATACAGCCGCTTTTTAGCTAGGGTTCGAGTAAACGGGGAAAATTTGACGCTGCTTTGAGCAAATTTAGGGGAAATAAAATTAGTTCGAGCGGGGTTCTACGGAATATACACTGTATTTATCAAACTCGTGAATAATTCAAATCACAAGAAATCATAACCGTGGAAAAGATTGTACATATCTGATACAAAACGATCGTCATTTACTTCATTTTTCTCGTGATTTTCAGATTTATGAGTGACTCTACTAAGGCAGAGACAGACGGCCAGTAACGCAGAACATTGGCTTCATCACCAGTGAATATGTATACAAACGATCTTTAGACCTAAAGTATAAACAGTCATTAATACTACTACTTGTAACAAATGATACCGATATGAATTCTGTGCTGTACGCCTTTTAGACAACTACTATAACATGTACAGTTGGCATCAAAACACGCTGCATTAAAGAGATTGAAACCACAATCCAGCGGCGTAGTCAGGATTTTTTCGGAGTGACACACAATTATGAAATTTCAATTTCTACCCCCTTCCCTCACCACCACCCTAACCAACCAAGTAAAAGTACAGTTCGTGAACTACGAATAATAACGCTTGAAAAAAACATAGGGTGATCATTTTTTTTTCCATTTACTTGTTTCTTTAATTTGGCTTTTTTATTTCTTTTCAGTTTTCATTATTTTCTAAAACAAGATACTTTTGTTTTATTCAAAATATGTTCAGTGACGCACATGCGTCCTTGCGTCCGGCTAGCTACGCCCCTGCACAGGGAATACCAACTATGAAGGTATGAAACTCCGAACAGAAGTTATTTACACTTCCGGTTGACGTCGCCGTCGTAGATTTTGCAAAGCTTTTAAAACTCCCTATAGTCAGGTGTGTTAGCGAAAAGATCGTGCACTTTTGAGTACAAGCACCAAACTTGGCACAGATGTTCGTTGGGGCATACTAAACAGATTTAGGGGTGGGTGCCAAAAAATGACGGTCGGGGGAGGCACTACCACGCTCTCTACTAGATGGATAAACTTTATTAAAGTGTATATGAAACGAAAAAATGTCCTTCAAGTTTTAAAGCTAACATGGAAGTGCTGTTTGAAAAAATCAGAATGGCGTTTATAGTTTGTTGATATCTCCTTTTGTTGCAGAGATATCGCTAACAGACCTGACTAATATCTCTCATATGACTTTATAGGGATATTTTAATGGGTGGGGTAGATAGGTGTCTCCAATTAGTTTCTTGTAAACTAGAAAACATGACACGTTAATAAAGTTATTATTATTATTATTACTATGATAGCAGGATGAGAAACCACACGACTGACCGGCTCCGCTCTGAATGTCATATTGTTTCTGTTCGATTATCTACGTATACCATACACGAATGTGCAAGGCTTACCACAGGCAGCCCAACCATTGCTTCTGAGGCTACCAAATAATTGGGGACGCACACAGGAAGCCCAACATAGGACGTTACTCGGCACAGGGAGCCCGACATATTACGCATTACGCGCGTGCTCTACCACAGGAAACCCATCAAAAAGACGCAAATATCATTTTATTGAATTATATAGTAGCCTCAGAAGCAATATTTGGACTGCCTGTGGGCTTACGTCTGGTAAGCTCAGATTGTTATGTAAACTGGATAATTACAACAAGATATCGTATTTGGGACAAACGTGTTACTACTATGTCTGCGCATTCTAGACAGTTAAAGTATTTGAAGTATTTGGTAGGACAAAGTCGCGTTGCCTTTGGTTAAAACTGAGACGTGATTAAAACTGACGCGCGACAAAAATGAGTCAAATATATACAACGAATTCATAAGTATTTATTGTCAGGATATAAATGTTATGAAATAGTTTTTCAAATGTCATATTCTCTACAAGGCGAAAAGACGGCAGAAGAACAGACCTGCAAAAGTAACACGGTGCATTCCGATATTAAAGTTCTCTTTGACAGTCTTTGACTTGTTTGACACATGATTGTGACGTCAATAGACACATAATTAATGTGCTGTCATGCGCACACGTGAACACTGGGAAAAACGCGCTCTTCATCAATCTCGTCCCCAGAGCCCACGTTCCTCTTGGTCAGCACCGTTGCTGACCAAGAGGAACGTGGGCTCTGGGGACGAGATTGGCTCTTCATATACTTGGAAAATTAGTTGGAATTTCAAGGTTTTCAATCTAAAACTTTTACGAGTTTCCTAATTGTTGATTCTCGTCGAGTCCAATCCAAGATTGATTTCAACAACAAATACTAGAACCGTGTTATTACTTTTCCTTTACTGGATATCACACCATTAAGATTGTGTAAACAAACTATTAACTCTCGAAAGGTGGCAAATTATCACACCTCTTCAAATTGAATAGAACTTACCACTCTGTTAACTCCCAAACCACTAGACCTGCTTGGAATGCTAGCACAATGTTGATGACTACTATGCTGTAACGAGTACTGGATGACATTATGCAAACGTGCTTGTGTTTATTTAACGTCGGTAACTCCTAATAGTACTCATATCACTAATAAACTTGAGGCCGACGGTGCCGGCACTTCATTGGGTTGGGGAAATTAGGGTTGGGGAAATTAGGTGGGGCTTTGGGTTTGGGTATGGGTGTAGATTTTAGGTAGATAGGTGTAATGTCCTCAATTAGTTTACACTTGTGTAAGCTAGGTAATTTGACACGTTAATAAAGGTTATTATTATTATTATTATTATTATTATTATTCATTCCCCTCCCTCCATCAGTGATCCGTCTTACGACTAGTATTTAGGCTGCACTGAGCTACACGGATTAGATGGAAGTCGAAACAAGGATGTGAGGTCATGAAGAATCGCCCCACCGGGCACCTCTCGCTTAGAAGGCCTCGCACTAACCAACTAAGCCATCCTTATGTGCTTCTTAAAGTTGTTTAAAGTTGCTTCTTATTAGTTGTTTTCAGTCGAGAAACTTCGCGTCCTACAAACAGGTTTGATAGTCTACAGTGGTTTGGGAGTTAACAGAGTGTTAAGTTCTATTCAATTTGAAGAGGTGTGATAATTTGCCACCTTTCGAGAGTTAATTGCTTGTTTACACAATCTTAATGCTGTGATATCCAGTAAAGGAAAAGTAATAACCACGGTTCTAGTATTGGTTGTTGCCGAAATCAATCTTGAATTTTACTTCACGAGAATCATGTAAACACGGCTATTAAACAGCAATTAACAAACATGTAAAAGTTTTAAAGGAGTTTGAATCAACAATTATTGAATGATTGTTAGTTTTTCAGTTATTTGTTTTTCAAAAACTTGTTGACGCAGATTGACTACCGACGATTCAACATCTTTTAAGACGTTGCAGAAAGTTATGAACGAGTACTGGATGCCACTACACAGTGTTTGTTGTTTATTAGTTGTTTATGAGAACCTGACATCAATGACACACACACTCGGCAATTGAAAACCAAAACAATGAGAAATACAAACTGATTAATTAGCGTCCATCTACTTGGAGGTGATAGCAAGAGTGTCATGACAATTATACTCTATTGTTGTTTACTAGCTCCACCCCTAATCTACACAAGCGTATAAATACGCTGACACATCGCAATCAAACTATCATTCACTGGTTGTACTTGGTTCGTACGTTGGTGAACTAGTAAACACAGATCATGTCGACTACAAGACGTCGTTTAGCCTAATTTGGTTCTCCTAAATGCTCCTTTATATACCACGGTAAGTGATCCTCGGCAAACTAGAATCTCTTGCTTTACGATTTGTACCAAGTTAGTTTAGTTTTCATGATATTCAAGTTGTCATTACTCATCGTGATTGTTTGTCTCTTCTTTTCAGATTTCGTTCCTCTAGATGAGCCCCTTCAAGTTCCCAGTGTCCATCCCAGAGACGTTCTTCCACAGCGCATGCGTAAGAGGTTCACAGCTCAGCAAGTCGAGATGTTAAACCGCTCAGCATTTGAAGTAGACGAGTCTCCTGATCGTGAAAGCCAACAGGCCATGGCAACATCTCTAGATGTACAAGTCAAACGAATCCAGGTAAATAAACACTTCGATAGTTTGTTTTTCCGGTAAAATCAATTCACAAAATAAGCAAGTGACTATACTGATCACCCAATGGAGTTGTGATGTAGCTTATACGAGAGAGATATAAAGTGATTGCTATGCTTGGTATCTACAATGGTGTTTTTATTGTCATTTCAGATTTGGTTCAAGAACGCTCGTGCCAAAAGACGACGACTGGTTCACCTCCAGAAGATGGCGTACACAGTCCACGATGTACAGCGATGGAAGAGAAGAAGGACTCTCAGACGATCCCTCAACGGTAGCCCTGCTGTCACAGATAACCTACACCCAATGGAATCATGTCACCTTACCGCTGACCAACAACACCCGCCGCAACAGATCCTGTCTGACCACGTGACTCCCTTCTCCAAGCCAGTGACCACATCGCAAGTCTTCGCCACGCCGATGCCACGAGACAGAACCGACTGGGTTTGCTATGCACCTGTACCAGATCTCCCGCCAAACATGTTCGTCGCCAAGGCAACAGCAGCAATCACGTGTCCAGCATCGCAAGTGTGTGAACGCAACAAGGCGTTCCACAATAGTTCATTTAAACGTTTGTTTGGCAAACTGTTTGATAGGATAGAATGATTTAATGTATTACACTAGAAATATTAGCAAAATAAATTATCATAGATTAATTATCATGTAAAATATATAGCTTTAATGTAATAAAAATCTTCTAGTTTCTACATTGTTGTTGTTTGTGTCCTCAGGGGGTAGAGTGAGTGCAGGCGTATTTTATACGTTCCTACACAAAATGAGGTCATGAAGTATCAACGTACCAAAAAAAGCTTATTTTGAATATAAAATTAATTTAAATCTTGGAATTTAGGTTATCGACTTGTTGGTAGGGGTGATCGGCGGCCGGTTTTGAAAACGACCCCTAAAAGGTACGCATAAATTAAAAGAGCTGTTGAAGCCATGTTGATTGTACGACCATGTATGGCAAAACGGTGATTGTGTTGATATCGTTTAATCAGTGACTGGACAATATATCTTTCTTCTGTTCTTTCAATTGACCCTAAAAGGTACGGACTCGTGTTACGTAACTGACTTTGTATCGGAACCCTAAAAGGTACACACAGGAAATATTTTCAACCCTAAAAGGACCGCCGATCACCCCTACCACTTGGACAAAGGGAGTACCCCCCAACCCCCCCGGGACTCGAGGTCTGCTGTGTGCTACTGACTTGTTTTCTTCATCTGTCGATGCTTCGAGTCTAGAAACAAACTATGAAAACTGAACGCTAGTTATCTAGTGTAATACATTACGTACGCATTCAAAGCGCGCGAAAAACAAATATCAAATTTGCATAAATGACGGGCGCGCACGACTGAGTTCAAAAAGTAAAAATGTTTTTTATTGAAACCTTCGAAAAAATGTCGTAAAAACTCTAAGTTCAAACAATTTGAACATATTTGGACGTTGCTTGCTTTGCCTAATTCAGCAAATCCTTCATTTTCCCGGCAGAACTAAAATTCCATGAACTTCAACGTACTGGCTCAACTTGAAGTAGCGCTGAAATTCAGCGAGTTTCCAAAAACTCACAAATCATAGTTTAAATTCAATTTCGACCTAATGAAGCATTACAAATCGAAGAAAAAGTGTATATTGATACATAATTGAACAGAAACTCTCAAATACTTTAGCATAGCACAATATAAGTCTTTGAGAAAATTGATGACAAAAGTTAAGTTTTGCAGCGACCCAAAACCATGATCGGAACTTGAACTATTGTTGTACTTATAAATCTGTTTTGTTTACATGAAATAATACAACTCTAAGCGTAGAAACTCCAAGAGATAGTAGTCTAGCTTTTCTTGCCTTTTAGAAACGCGATATCGCAAATAAAAGTGAAAATTCAGTAAAAAACATTGACACAAGAAACAACTCAACTTACCAGTTCAAGTCTTGTTGATGTGCAAAGCTGCTCAAAATTGAAAATATCTACGTTGTCGCGCGTGGCTTCTAAATGTCAATCAAATATTCCAGTATCGACCAATGAGAATGAAAGAAATTCAGTGGGCGTTCTGGTGGGAAAAATCTCAGGCGCGGGAAATGATTTCTGCACGAAGGAATGTGAACAATCTTAATTTGAAGAAAGAAAGAAAACAAAAGGAAACTAGAAAGAAAGAAAGAAAGAAGAGAACTAAAGTGAACTGAAATATCTTCATACACGGTAGTCAGTGTTAATTTGAGGCCAGTTAGAGTATAAATACAAAATATATCTCCTGTCAAAGAGAGAAATAAAATAATCCAATTGAAAAGAAAATCAACTCCGTTCAGAGCAGATTCCGAATGTATGGCACAGGGGAGGGAAAAAATTCTGAAACTCGCTCCAGACATTGGCAGGAACTACTTCAAGACACATAGTAAATTACAATAACATTTATTCAACGAAAATACCCCTCATATTTCATAAAATCATTCTCCTAATACTCCAGTTTCGCGTTGTTTAGAGATGACCGCTGTCTTTGACAAAAGACGCATTTGTACAGGGTTAGCCTCGATTCAGAAAACAGTCCGTGCAATTCAAAAATGTTTCTATTGTTTTATGTCAACATTTTTTCGTGTTCTTGTTGATATTTGTGAATAATTTACACTGATTCGAGGCTAACCCGGTACAAATGCGTCTGATGTCAATAAGTACAGCGTTTTTACAACGGGATCTGTGAACGCGAAAAGGGACTATTGAGTGAGTAAAAAAGTAGATTGATATGCATTTTGTACCTATAGGTCATTGCAGTATAAAGTCATAATAATTAATAATAATAATAATTTCATACTTATAGAGCCCTATTTACAATAACAGATCAATAGCGCTTTACAATAGAGAAATAAGGTCATTAATGTATGATGTAATTGACCAATCTCGCTCCCAGAGACTGTGATCCTTATGGACTGCGTCAAAGAAACGAAATTATGTCAATCCTTTATTTATGGTATACATTTTTATTATGTATGCCTCGTTCTCTCATATGGTACATTTTTACTATGTATGCCTCGTTCTCTCATATGGTACATTTTTACTATGTATGCCTCGTTCTCTCATATGGTACATTTTTACTATGTATGCCTAGTTCTCTCATATGGTACATTTTTACTATGTATGCCTCGTTCTCTCGTATGGTACATTTTTATTATGTATGCCTCGTTCTCTCATATGGTACATTTTTATTATGTATGCCTCGTTCTCTCATATGGTACATTTTTATTATGTATGCCTCGTTCTCTCATATGGTACATTTTTACTATGTATGCCTCGTTCTCTCATATGGTACATTTTTATTATGTATGCCTCGTTCTCTCATATGGTACATTTTTATTATGTATGCCTCGTTCTCTCATATGGTATATTTTTATTATGTATGCCTCGTTCTATCATATTTATCATTGTTTATATTGTATTGTAACATCTTATTGTAGAGTGCAATCAGTTTAGAAAAGCGTGAAATAGTACTAACTTTAAATAGTACTAAATAGTGCTATTTCTATTGTTTTCTATTGTTTCATTAGTGCTATTTAGTACTAATTAGTTATTTAGTTTTCAAGCTTTTCTAAATTGCACTCTAAGCAAAACATTTACAATAATAATAATAATAGTAATAACAATAATAATAATAATGATAATAATAATAGTCATAATAATAATAATAATAGTCATAACAATAATAATGATAGAGTGCAATTTAGAAAAGCTTGAAAACTAAATAACTAATTAGTACTAAATAGCACTAATGAAACAATAGAAAACAATAGAAATAGCACTATTTAGTACTATTTAAAATTAGTACTATTTCACGCTTTTCTAAATTGCACTCTAATGATAATGATAATAATAATAGTAATAATAATAATAATAATAATGATAATGATAATAATAATAATAATAGTAATAATAATAATAATAATACACTTTATTTAAAGAGGGTGACTAGAGTTACACAAAGTAATTTTCATCCAGGCCCTAAATAATAAAACTATAAATGCAAGACAAAAGTAATATAATGTACAATAATAAAAAAATGTACCTAAAAATACGGATTATTGTATATAAATAATGACTATGGACCACCATAATGTACCATATATGAATGACTTACCCGAAATTAAAATTCGCTGTAATTACAAAACGCAAGCTCTGCTCTACGAGATTGGCACACGGTGAACACTGCGTGCAGTGTATAGTGCTGTGCCGTGACCGTGATGATTTAGGATTTCGATTGAATTGGTGCCGTGACCGTGCCATGCCGTGCGCCGTGGTTTTTCACAGTCATATGAAATCTGCTCTCTATGACTCGTACCCAGTCACTTCCGTGGGATAGAGCGTGGAGCTTCACGGACTTCCCAGACTCCTTTGCGAACAGACGTACATTTCCCAAACTCCATTGCGCGCAGTAAGTAACGACTGGGTACGAGGCACGTTGACACCACAGGGAACCCAATGATGTTTTTCACAGTCATACGAAATCCAGTACGAAATCTGCTATATGACTTATACCCAGTCGCTTCTGTGGGATAGAGCGCGGAGCTTCACGGACTTCCCAGACTCCTTTGCGAACAGACGTACATTTCCCAAACTCCATTGCGCGCAGTAAGTAATGACTGGGTACGAAGCACGTTGACACCACAGGGAACCCAATGATATTTCTAAAATTAGCTAATGATGTCATTATCATTAAATTATTCTATTTCTGCTCGTTAATGTCAGGTGGCTGCAACGCTAAACCAGTAATAAACCTGTTTTGCTGTGAACCAACTGTAGGAATTATCCAATATTATCTGATGACGTTGTTTTCTAAGTCGAACCTGGGAACACAAAGGGTCGATTAGAGTGACGTCTAACGGGGACAATACAGTAGTTCCATAGATGGCCCATGGTCAGGTCTTCGTGTAGCTGCACAAAAGTCCTGGCTATTGTTCTATTGTCGTTATATGTATTGTTTTAACATAAAAAAAACAATAGCCAGGACAATTTGTGCAGCTACATGAAGACCTTGCTCATGCAGAGAGATCGGTCAGGTCTTCGTGTCGCTGCACAAAAGTGGTTATTGTTCTATTGTCGTTCTATGTATTGTTTTTACATACAAAACTGATAGCCAGGACAATTTGTGCAGCTACATGAAGACCTTGCCCGGCCCATGTTGGGATATTTGCCCGAGGAAACTCCGAGGATGCTCCGATAAACGAGGAGCATGCAGTTTCCGAGAGCAAATTTCACAGCTTAGTACATAGATAGGAACTACTCTACTATCTTTATTATTCAACAATACCATTTTCCTCCGGGAAATATGTCGCGTGTGGGCATTTAATATCCTCTGATAGCTGCCATCGTCGGAGCATCACTATCGCATCACGTGATCGATTCTGACCAATGAGAGCGAAGTGAAATTTATTGTTGAATTATGATGTTTAGTGTCTGATTGGTCAGTCGATCGGTCACTTGATGCTGAGCTATCGCCCTTACCTGTCCAGATATAGGAGATTCATCAGCGAGGTATCTGGTGTTTGTACCCCAAGACTCGCCCTCAGGTACACCAGTTACGTAAAATCTGCAATATGAAAATGGTGGCACATTTTTATAACCTTCGGTGTAAACGATCATCATCTTATTGCTGCTGTTGTTATTGTTGTTGTTGTTGTTGTTGATGATGATGATGATGGTGATACTGTTGTTGTTGTTGTTGTTGTTGCTGATGATGATGGTGATACTGTTGTTGTTGTTGTTGATGATGATGATGGTGATACTGTTGTTGTTGTTGTTGATAATGATGATGTTGATACTGTTGTTGTTGCTGATGATGATGATGGTGATGGCGTTGGTGATACTGTTGTTGTTGTTGTTGCTGATGATGATGGCGATGGTCATACTGTTGTTGTTGATGATGATGACGATGGTGATACTTTTCGAGTTTGAAATATCAATATGCAAATCAGATGACTTCAGAACTTATGATAATGATGATGATGATGAGATCTAATGATCCCTCTATTCAGTTTATATATAACCTAAACATACAAGGATGATAGGCGATATTATTCAATCAATCATTCGTTACCCAATGTCATTGCTTGTGGTGCAAAAGCCAAAAGAAAGAAGCGAATTCCATTCATCAGTGACTTCAATGTCGATAGCATGGTTTTGACCATATGGTATTAGAACCCCTTGTACCGCAGCTAAATAACAACAAACAATAAATGAGTGAGTGAACAAATACAATGACAGGCAGATGAATGGGTGGATTGATAATGGATGGATGGATGGATGGATGGATGGATGGATGGATGGATGGATGGATGGATGGATGGATGGATGGATAGATGGATGGGTGGATTGATGGATGGATGGATGGATGGATGGATGGATGGATGGATGGATGGGTGGATGGATGAATGGATGGATGGATGGATGGATGGATGGATGGATGGATGGGTGGATGGATGGATGGATGGATGGATGGATGGATGGATGGGTGGATGGATAGATGGATGGATGGATGGGTGGATGGATGGATGAATGGATGAATGGATGGGTGGATGGATGAATGGATGGATGGATGGATGGATGGATGGATGGATGGGTGGATGGATGGATGGATGGATGGATGGGTGGATGGATGGATGGATGGATGGATGGATGGATGGATGGATGGATGGATGGATGGATGGATGGGTGGATGGATGGATGGGTGGATGGATGAATGGATGGGTGAATGGATGGATGGGTGGGTGGATGAATGGATGGATGGAAGGGTGGATGGATGGATGAATGAATGGACGGACGGGTGGATGGATGGACAGATGGGAGGACGGATGGGCGGATGGACGGATGGGTGGGTGGATGGACAGATGGGTGGATGGACAGATGGATGGATGGACGGATGGATGGACGGATGGGTGAATAGATGGATGGGTGGATGGATGTACAGATGGGTGGAGGATGGATGGGTGGGTGGATGGATGTACAGATGGACAGATGGGTGGATGGATGTACAGATGGACAGATGGGTGGATGGATGTACAGATGGACAGATGGGTGGATGGATGTACAGATGGATGGATGGGTGGATGGATGTACAGATGTACAGATGGGTGGATGGATGTACAGATGGACAGATGGGTGGATGGATGTACAGATGGAAGGATGGGTGGATGGACGGATGGGTGGAGGGATGGATGGGTGGATGGATGTACAGATGGACAGATGGGTGGATGGATGTACAGATGGACAGATGGGTGGATGGATGTACAGATGGACAGATGGGTGGATGGATGTACAGATGGATGGATGGGTGGATGGATGGGTGGATGTACAGATGGGTGGATGGACGGATGGGTGGAGGGATGGATGGATGGATGGAAGGGTGGATGGGTGGATGGAAGGGTGGATGGATGGACAGATGGGTGGATGGATGGATGGATGGATGGATGGGTGGATGAATGGATGGGTGGAAGGGTGGATGGATGGATGAATGAATGGACGGACGGATGGGTGGATGGATGATGGATGGACAGATGGGAGGACGGATGGGTGGATGGACGGATAGGTGGGTGGATGGACAGATGGGTGGATGGACAGATGGATGGACGAACGGATGGATGGACGGATGGGTGAATAGATGGATGGGTGGATGGATGAACAGATGGATAGACGGATCGGATAGATGGGTGGATGGATAGATGGATGGATGGATGGATGGATGGATGGGTGGATGGATGTACAGATGGGTGGATGGACGGATGGGTGGAGGGATGGACAGATGGGTGGATGGATGGAAGGGTGGCTGGGTGGATGGAAGGGTGGATGGATGGACAGATGGGTGGATGGATGGATGGATGAATGGATGGATGGGTGGATGAATGGATGGATGGATGGGTGGATGGATGGATGAATGAATGGATGGACAGATGGGTGGATGGATGTACAGATGGACAGATGGGTGGATGGATGGACAGATGGGTTGGATGGATGGGTGGATGGATGGATGGATGGGTGGAGGGATGGACAGATGGGTGGATGGATGGAAGGGTGGATGGATGGATGGGTGGATGGAAGGGTGGATGAACTAATTGACGGATGAACGGACATACCTCCATTTCGATTGTGCTCTGTCATCTTCTCTTTGGCTTGGTGAATCCCCTAAGTAAATTGAAACGTTTCCCTGGTCAATAAACCACTTGTTTCATTTGTTCCAAAACGCTCCAACAATAAACTACTTAAGTGGTAAGAATTGGTCACCCTGTGGTGGATGCTATACATTGTTGGTCACCCTGTGGTGGATGCTATATTTTCTTACCTCTGCATTGTTGGTCACCCTGTGGTGGATGCTATATTTCCTTACCTCTGCATTGCTGGTCACCCTGTGGTGGATGCTATACATTGTTACGTTGGCCACTCTGTGGTGGATGCTATATTTCCTTACCTCTACACTGTTGGAATGTTGGTCACCCTGTGGTGGATGCTTTGCATTGTTGGTCACCCTGTGGTGGATGCTATATTTCCTTACCTCTGCATTGTTGGTCACCCTGTGGTAGATGCTATACATTGTTTGTCACGATGTTGGTCACCCTGTGGTAGATGCTATGCATTGTTGGTCACCCTGTGGTAGATGCTATGCATTGTTGGTCACCCTGTGGTGGATGCTATGCATTGTTGGTCACCCTGTGGTAGATGCTATGCATTGTTGGTCGTCCTGTGGTGGATGCTATGCATTGTTGGTCACCCTGTGGTGGATGCTATATTTTCTTATCTCTGCATTGTTGGTCACCCTGTGGTGGATGCTATGCATTGTTGGTCACCCTGTGGTGGATGCTATGCATTGTTGGTTGCCCTGTGGTAGATGCTATACATTGTTGGTCACCCTGTGGTGGATGCTATATTTCCTTACCTCTGCATTGTTGGTCACCCTGTGGTGGATGCTATGCATTGTTGGTCACCCTGTGGTGGATGCTATGCATTGTTGGTTGCCCTGTGGTAGATGCTATACATTGTTGGTCACCCTGTGGTGGATGCTATATTTCCTTACCTCTGCATTGTTGGTCACCCTGTGGTGGATGCTATGCATTGTTGGTCGCCCTGTGGTAGATGCTATGCATTGTTGGTCGCCCTGTGGTGGATGCTATGCATTGTTGGTCACCCTGTGGTGGATGCTATATTTTCTTACCTCTGCATTGTTGGTCACCCTGTGGTGGATGCTATGCATTGTTGGTCACCCTGTGGTGGATGCTATGCATTGTTGGTTGCCCTGTGGTAGATGCTATACATTGTTGGTCACCCTGTGGTGGATGCTATATTTCCTTACCTCTGCATTGTTGGTCACCCTGTGGTGGATGCTATGCATTGTTGGTCACCCTGTGGTGTATGCTATATTTCCTTACCTCTGCATTGTTGGTCACCCTGTGGTGGATGTTATGCATTGTTGGTCACCCTGTGGTGGATGCTATGCATTGTTGGTCACCCTGTGGTGGATGCTATATTTCTTTACCTCTGCATTGTTTCGTATTCTTGCTACATTGAGTGCTTGTTGCCAGGCAAACATGTTGACAGCCCAGGTAGGCAACCATCCTTTAGGATCAGCTTGCACAACATAGGTCACCTAGTAATCACATTATGGCACCTTCAGCATATATACATGGCTCTCTAGTAACCTTGTATATCACAAAGCATTCATTTTTGTTACAGCACAGGTAGCCCAAGCTAGCTTACAGAAGTTTTATTAGAAAAACCTAAAAAACACAATTTCAGTGTCTCTTCGTATACATTCACACCTGGAGTGAATTTCAGCTCGTTTTAAACATATTATATTTTTGCCCTTATACACAGTATACATTACAAAGCTGCCATGAGTAGAGCTTGGGCTACCTGTGGTTACATGAGAATGGCAATCCTATTTTAGGGAGAGGGGAGGGAGGTGAACCACAAAAATATCAGTGACCCCCTCCCCTCCCTACTAGATTCCTTCAATGAATCATCTTACCTCCATATAGTCAGGTTCATTGGGCATTTTACGGAAAATATATCCACTACACAACAGCTCTGCTCGAACCAAGCCATAGTGTTCCATCTTGGGACATTCTGGCCTCTCTATTGATGATGCCTGACAGTCAGAGAATGGAATGGATGACACCAAAGTAATTGAAAAATTAGTTATTAAGTAAGAACCAGACAGTGATCAATGCTGATCAATGAAAATAAATATGTATTGAAAAAATGATCATGAAAATCATTTCCCAATTTATCAGTGCATGGTAATCTGTCTCTGATGAACAATGAGAATCTGTCATAAAACTATATTTTCAAAAAAGCCTGTTAAATCAGTCATTTTTAAACTACTCACCACACCAAATCCAAACTCTTCACCATTTTTGTCAGTCAAAATGTCGCCATACTCAAGCCAACACACATCTCGTAACCACAAAGGAGATGATCGCACTCCCACAACTGCCCATTTAATGCTGTAGAAAGGGACCCCTGGGTGCTTGTATCCTTGAGGGAACTGGTGAAGCATCAGACCATCTTGGAAGTGGACATCTTTGGATAAAAGAAAATCCTATTAAGTTATCATCATTATCATTATTGACATCATCATTCTCATTGGTAATATTATCTTACTAACTACAGTATTAACAGCTCTCAACAGCTCTCTATATCATCATCAAGACAACATCATTGTCATCATAATCATCAACAACATCATCATCGTCATCAACAACATCATCATCATAATCATCAACAACATCATCATCGTCATCAACAACATCATCATCATCAACATCATCTACTACCTATAGTTACTAGTTAACAGCTCTTGAATGCCATGAATTTTTCAAATAGAAAATCATAATATTGTAGTTTACATGCATGCGGTGCTGTGCTACGCACTATTCTGAAGATACTCCATATACCATCTGATGCTGCATTTGCTTATCAACTGTACACTGTATATAAGTGTTTTTACAGGGAGAGTGTAGCAATGCCTGTTCTAATGCACCAGTGTTTAAATGCAACTCATCTTCGCTGGCATCCAATTGCAACTTCTACATTTGGGACACACGTGCACACTTGAATGAAATGAATGATTGAAAAACATTCTGCTAAATTTGCATAATGCAACACCTTTTCAGGGCCGTACATAACCCAAAATTCAAGGGGGGGGGGGCAAAACGTATATAACAGCAAAATAAAAATAAAAATAGTACAGTCACCCCCCCTGCCCCTGCCCCTGTGCTGTGTACGGCCCTGTTTTTTTCAACACAGATGAGTTGTGCAACAACGAATATTGAAGGTTACTTACCAATCATATGAAATAGTCTCCTGAATGACTCTGTTGTTGGAGCTATCATGAAAGCTCTCATTTCTTCTTTAGAGCATTTGACCTTTGTTTTGCCACGGATTAGATTAATCTGCAATTAGGTAGTAGTTTATATTGCACTGAATTTTCTCAAGGAAAATTACTTGTACATATATGTATCTTCAAAATTTTGATCAAATATGAAATTTTACAACTGTTTGAAACTATCCCAGTGTGTTGTATCAGAACTACAAACTGATACAATAGTGCCGCTCACTTATTTTCACGAACGAGTACTTAATTTCGCACTATTCTTCGTTTGCACTTGACGTCACTTCCCCTTGAGAATTAATTAGAAAAATTCTAAAATTTAGTTATGAATCCTATCAACTTGATTCTTGGCGGTGTTTTAGAGAATTGTGATATGAATTATTGTAGAAATGTTCAGATGGGTTCGATGTTTTGTGGCCGAGTTTTCGAAGTTTGAATTGTGTCACGCAACTCTTACCAAACGCTAGTCACGTCTCTGAAAATTCGTGGAAAACAACAAATTTGTACCAAATTAAATGGTTTTAGTTTTATACATGTTTATAAGTTCTATTTATAGTGAAATTAAGTGATGTATATCAACTCTAATTTTGAAATTCGTTCGCCCATAGCTCGGTAAAGAAATGCTCTAGTGCTCCAAAATTTGGCCCAGAGTTGTTATTTTGATAGCTCTACAAACTCATAAGCATTTTATTTTATTTGGCAAAGGAAATAATATTTCGAAATTTGAGAACAGCCGTATAAATTAAAATCGACCCGTAAATCGCCAAATACCACGTGGTTGCAAACGAAGAATTGGCAAAATAATATTTTGCAAGGCATGATTTTTTTTGCGATTTCACATTTTGAAAAAAATGTTGTCAAAATTGTGAAAATTGTAAAAATAAGTAGAATTAAGGTACTTAATTATTTCTGTCCAGTCTTAGGGTGCTTTCCATTTGTTCAAAAAATTTGGTTGGGGTGACCGATGCATAATGGTAAGAACTTTTCCACCCACGTAGCAAACCAGATGAAATGGGAGCTTACCATGGGAGCTTACCATGGGAGCTTTGATCCGGTTTGGATTTGGGACATATTCTGTGGGATCCCTGAGAGAACTGGAACCGAGAGATTCCATGAGATTCCATCAAAATAATGGTTCAGAAATTTCCAGTTGGTTCATTCCAACCAGAATAGTGGACAACCTCGAAAGCTTGTCCCGATGTTTCGGTTGGAATTTCTGGAAAATTAACCATACCATTTAATTGCCAACCGAAATTACCATTTTTTCTAACAACTGGAAAGCACCCTTAAACACTGAAGTGTATACACCCTATGCATAAATGGTAGAATCGTAAAATCACATTCACTTCGTTATTGGGAATATGTTACAGTAATATCTGACCATCTCTTTGAAGAAAGTGTTATCAAAAATGAACACACCAAATTTTAGGGCTGTACTACGAAATCTTGAAAAGATATAGTGACTTGAAATTACAAACATTTGTGCCAGAAACTGGACTTTGGGCCTACCAGCCTCGTTTCCATGTATTTTGCACCTTTCAAACGCTTAATACTTTATGATGGTTTCATTTTTATTAATGCACTTTTGGGGTAATTACTAAACTGTAGATGATCTTTCAATCTATTATTTTACCTTTACTTAACTCGTTATTCTTTCAGTTTTGGCAAATGTATGCAAATTACATAAATCGATTTATGCATAGGGTGTATATTAAGTCACCTTCTTATGACTGTCATGGCCTTGATATATGTCAACATTTTCTCTTGTACAAACGTAATTAAAACCCTGTTAATTGCAATCAAAAGAAAAATTAATAATCATTAATAATCATTATGCAGGTAATAAGTAAAATAAATAAATAAATAAATCCACTAATTGTTCTAAGCGCTTTACAAGACTAAGTATGAAATGAAATGAAATAAATATTAGAGTTCATAAAGTGTTAAGAAACCCAACTGGCAAGGAGGCGAACCAGTTGGCTATTTACAAGCATGGTCGAAAAACTGAATCTGAACTAGGGATTGCCCAGAACAAATACAGTCTCAGCTAGTGGACAGAGCGGGACTCGAACTCGGGGTCACCGGATTCTGAGACCAACGCTATGACCACTCGACCATGCTGCCTCCTATCAGTCACCATATAGTTGTCATGTCAGTTGGAATTATTACAGCCTGACTGGAAGCTGTGTCTTTAAATCCTTAATACTAATAATAATGTCTGTGTTCTGCCATTAAGACGAGAAAACGACTTTGTGTTACTATGTAGTGCTTGGATGATGCTAAGTCTATAATGTCATCACGCAACGCCCTTGAGCATTATGGCAGTCATAAAAGTAATATTTTATTGGAGAAAGAAAAATTCATCTTGTGTCTTGTGTCTGCATCATGTGTTCCTGTGTCCTGTGTCTGCGTCCTTTGTCTGTGTCCTGTGTCTGTGTCCTGTATCTGTGTCTGTGTCCTATGTCTGTGTTTGTGTCTGCGTCCTATGTCTGCATCCTGTGTCTGTTTCCTGTGTCCTTTGTCTGTGTCCTGTGTCTGTGTCTGCATCCTGTGTCTGTGTCTGCATCCTGTGTCTGTGTCCTATGTCTGTGTCTGCATCCTGTGTCTGCATCCTGTATCTGTATCTGTGTCCTATGTCTGTATCCTGTGTCTGTGTCCTATGTATGTGTCTGTGTCCTGTGTCTGTGCCATGTGTCCTGTGTCCTGTATCCTGTGTCCTGTGTCTGTGTCTTGTGTCTGTGTCCTGTGTCCTATGTGTGTCCTATGTCTGTGTTCTGTGTCTGTGTCCTGTTAGTAGAGGGTAATTGGGCTGTACCTCATCTGATGTTGAAGCATCTAGTAGGCCCTGTACCCAAGACTTTGCAAGTCTTATGTATTCATTCATTTCTTTCTCAGAAAGAGATGGGTAGTCTCCTAGAAAGTCATCTGAAACTGGCAGCTTTAATAACAAAATGATAGAATGCAAAATGTGAATATAATGCCATGTAGTTGATAGCAGCCTAGCCTGCATTGCAAGATGTAAGGTTGGGGCCCAAGGGGTTTGAGGAAAGGGGAAAGGGGAAAGGGGAGGGTGGGAGGGGAGGAGGAGAGAAGAAGAAGAGGAAGGATTGTGGAGAGGGGTGACAAATGGTTCTCTTTTTATCCTTCTCCCCTCCCCTCCCCTCCTCTTCTTAATTCCTCCTATCCATTCTCACCTCCTCAAAATCCAAATTCTCTGTGGAATTCAAATATTAATCTATTCCTGATCAATAATTGCTGGGTTTGAATCAGCTGATAAAAGTCCATGCATCCCATTATCTGTCCCCAACTGGTTGTCAAACATGACCACCATGTGCTATCAAGCATCTAGTATCAAATTCCACTTGCAATTCAGCTGATAAAAATTATGTACCAGACGGGAAATGATGTCTAGTGAAACCCAGCAATGCGTAGAGGTTATTTATCGGTCGGGAGGTCCGGATAGGGAAAACTGTGTCCGAGGTCTTGAGTAAACAGACAGAGGCCATAGGCCGAGGTCCGTTTTCAAGGCCGAGGACACAGTTTTTCCCTATATCCGGACCGACCAAGGCTGGTAAATAACTTATTAGTCGACTCTAAAAATGAAGGCCATCGTCGATGTCGTAGTAGACCTCAAATGTGAAAGTGGCTTCTAATGCGCATGTCTCAACACGAGACAGTCGCGACCTTTGGTCTGTAAGCAAACACCTCAAGGAATTTTAGGTGACCTAAAATGCATAGTGAAAACACAACCTTAAAACAGCTTCTAACACTGATATATATTTATGTTAATGCTGTTCAAGGTTTTGCTGAGTTTTTTTAAATTGTTCAGTTGCATGAATGCCCAGAAATGTACATGTAGCTGAAATATTCTTTGTGATTCCTTCGTAGCCTGATTTTCAGACGGTCCGTGGTCCTCCGCTCACATTGTTTAGTCACGTTGTGATGTCTAGTTTATTTATATTTGTATTTGTATGGATATATTTATGGTATCAAATAAAATATTGTCTTTGTCATTTATGATTCGCTGAGTTTGTGAAATCGTTTTTTTACAAAGCCGAAAGCATCAGTGTTCTACCGATCGAGTCACGCAATGAGTGACCAAACCAAACTACTTCAAATAGGCTATGTATCAGTTAGAAGCCTGACTTCACGCTAGTAGAGCATCTAGTTTATTTTTTTCCTTTGTGTTATTTTTCGCCAACTGCCAGCCATGACTAATCAAAACGTGAACTGCAAAAAAAAAAAAACCACAACAACAACAAAGCACACAACAAACAAAACAAAAAGAAAAAAAAAATTCTTCTAATTTTGTTATTGAAGTGCAGGCCGGGCGGTATGCTACAGATACCAGACATTGGTCAGATATAGAAAATACCGCCCGCTTCAACAACCAATTAATCAGACCAACAACCATTTGTCACAAGCACTTACTGTTAATGACTTCTCCTCTTTCTCATCTGGCTCACTTTTAAATACAATTGTCAACGGATAGCTTTCTTCTGACTCCATCGTGTGATTGACATCAATCAGAAGTGATGCAGATGACCCATGGAATGGATTGCCATTGATGGAGTGCAAATAGCTTCCCTCTTTGAAAGAAATTACATTATTAATTTGAATTTCTTTGTATGGTACAATGGTACAATGTATGTATAATTTCATGCACAGTGTGAAATGCTAGTCCCCATCCCTCCCCCTCAAGAAAATGGCTAGTTGTGGCAGATCCAGTGTTTGTTGGGGGGGGGGGGGGGGGGGGGGGGGGGGGGTGTTCTGGTGTTCTGGTTGTTGTCTGAACACACCTTAAATTGAATGACAACTCACAACATGTTAATTTAATCCTTGATTTGATCTACATCTGCATGCATCTACATTTATATAAGGATGTACAAAGTACAAAGTCTTCTCGCTGTCTTCTGGCGGATCCAGTTTTTTTTTGGGGGGGGGGGGGAGGGGGAGGGGGGTGTTCTGGTTGTCAGAACACACCCTAAATTAACATTTTAATTTAAAAAAACTGAATGACAATTCACAACATGCTAATTTTAACCCTTGATCTGCATGATCTACACCTGCATCTATAAGCTTATTATGGAAGTACAAAGTACAAAGTCTTCTCGCTCTGAGTCATGAGTTAATGATTTCACATGTAGATTATTGAGATACGAGAATGATATATAAACTTATAGGAATATCAACAGTTACATTCATGCAGCTGATTATGAAATGAGTCGAGATTTACATAAAGCTAAGTGCTTTTCACGTTCTACAAATATCTCTTTTATATATTACGTTGTATGAAATTGTAAATATAAACTATTAAAAGCACCCGAGTTAACTATAAAACCTATCAAACGGTACCTGGAATCTTCGATTCAGTGTCAGAGAAGTAGGAAGCGATAATATGACCATCTAGATCTATAAAACCGAAGTCGACTTCAGCTCTCGACTTCAAAACCACTTGAAACTCTGTCATCCTTGATGGTGATTTTCTTTCCTATGACAGGAATACGCTGTATTTAGGCTCCTTTGAGCTTTTCTGAACGTAGAAACTTTATTCTCCCGTTCCGTTCGGATGGTTCATCTGTCGTGGTGGAAGTTAAAATAGATTCATTCAACGAACATTGACCCGTAATTTCATTAGGACCTTCGCGTGTGGGGACTGGTACTGCCGTCACTTCCGGTCCGATGTTCGTTCGATGATACTTCAAAATTCAATAAAACTACTTTAGAAATATTGTTGTTTGATTTTCTTGAAACTTAGAAATTCAGTTTTTTGACCACATTTTTGTGTTTTATACACCGAATCGAAATATGGCGACCAATTTGAATAACCATTGTTCTTTGACTGACCAACCTCGTGTTTACGTGGAAACACAAAAGCGTTTTCACATGAATGAGAGGTTGGTCAGTCAGGAACAATAGTGATTCAAATTGGTCGCCATATTTCGATTCGGTGTATACGAAGACTTTCATTGACAAAGTTTTTGGAGCCGAAATACACATGTAATGCCTCACTGACCAGTAGCTTGCGTGCCCGGTACATGATATATACAGCTGTATGTGCGGCGGTCCAGGGTCCAGGTTTTGGGTCATTTTATTCTCTAATCCAGGTAAAATGAACGCATAAAAATCATTAATCCAGGTTATAGCCTAAAAAACATTTATTAAGTTTTAATAATTTGCATAATGTGGTATCGGCAACAACAACAACAATAGTTTATTTCGACACGTGTCGTCCAAGAGCGCGAAGCTCGTTCAAAAACGTGCACTGAAACTCCGCATGAACAATAATAATGGCGTCAGTCAGACGTAAAGGTGTTAGAGTGTTAGACGTCTGGCAAAATATCCTGACGAATGCATCGTATCAGATCGTAAATAAAAATTCGTAAATCCAGGGTTTTTTATTTGGGAAATTCGTAAATCCAGGTTTTCGAGTGACAAATTCCAAAAACAGGGTCCAGGTCTGAACATCTAGTCGCACATACCTAACCATTTTTTAACCAAGTACCGACTTTTTTTTTTGCGAATGTTAAAAAACTAGACCCTGTCGGCAGGGTTCACTCGTGCCCTGGTGGGAATTCTTTGGATCACCCAAGTTAGTTGAATTGGAATCCCTGTATATTCTATGTGGGGAGGGCAAGGGGAGAAGACCGGGGCCTAGTATCTTCATCAAGTATATATGTATTGGAACCATTTATATACAAACATTTATCTTTCTATCAATCGATGTGGGACATTATCAAATCCAAAACCGTCACTAAAAATAAAGTCAAAATCAAATCAAATCAGATTATAGGGCAAATGGAATGTATTTACACAATGATATTGTCAAAGCTGGTGTGTGTCTAGCTAGCGGCGTCAGAGCGAAAGCATATATCATGGAGTCTTGTACTACTGAATTGTCTCGCACATGCGCATAACAGTGAATGCTGCAAAGCCCTCATTTGATTCTGTAATACGGATGGTAAGATTCATAGCATCTGCAACTGCTTGTATGATTAGTGCATCACACCATGTACCTTGTCGAGACATATTAGATATGTACTTTACCCATGAGTAAGCTGTATTACTCTCAATAAACCTTTCTGGGTTATTTGTCATGTATTGAACACCAGCAGTACGTACATCCATGTGATAGTTGGTTTCACCATATAATTGATGTGATACTGTTCTAAAAAAAAACAATCACCTGCACCGCCAACATCTAATGATGTTAAACCTTGCTCGGTTAATCTAGACTGTAATAACACCATTGGGGGAATTCTTGACACTGTATTATTTGCATTGGAATCTGGGCCTGGGTTTACTTCAATGTCACCTGAAATCAGTAACTTTCTCCTTGAAACACAATACCTCTGATGCTGTTTATTGCATATTGGATAACAATCAACAATAATAGTAACTAAGATTTTTGATATTTTATGCTTGGCTCTTCTTGATTGACTAAGATAATTATTACCATATTTCTGCCTTACTTCTCTCCTCATATCATAAGATACAGAAGTACAACCAACGGCAACAACACTTTTGGCATGACAGTTTTGTAGATTTGTTTGTTTCATAGTATAACTTTGATTTTTGATAACATTGGTTCATTTGATACTTTTTTGTTTCATTATACCTTTGCAATTCGACCGTACTTGTGGTCTCTTCGTTATTTGCTGCTGGGACAGCTCCCTCGCGAATGGAAGGGGTGGCGACCATATATTTGCTGGTCTCTTCGTTATTTGCTGCTACAACAGCTCCCTCACGAATGGAAGGGGTGGCGATCTCAAATTTGAAGATCTTCTCGTCTTCAACACTTAACTTAACACTCCGACGAGTAAAAAGTGCAAGATTTTGCTCGTAGAATTCCACACGAATCGTTGAAGTCTTCTTCCACATGTCTAAAATCCAAAATGGCCGTCGTCTTGTACTTCTGAGCATGTGCTAACCGCAAGGGATGCTGGATACCTGTCTGTGGTATGTAAATTTCGTGGCAGCTACCGGTCTGGGTTCGAGTAATTAGTGGTCATGCGTAGTGTTTTGGATTTCACAAAGTCCCACATCGATTGTGAGACAGATAAATGTTTGTATATAAATGGTTCCAATACTTTAAACATAATAGAGATACTAGGGTCTTGTGACCGGATATTGCACAACTGACGCCAAATGGTTCCAATACATTTACACGTGATGGAGATACTAGGCCCGGTATTTGGTCTCGATACCATGTGACCGGATATTGTGCAACTGACGCCCAAAAAAAAAAATACGCGTTGGGTTTTATAACTCGTGCGGCCTACGGCCTGGGCACGAGTAATGAGATGAATATATGAGGATATGTGAGTCGAATTTCAGCCGAACTATCAACTCCTAATAAGCGACCACTTTTCCAAAATACCAAAAGTTCAGTTCCAAGTCAAATCACTATAGTTGGAACCTCTCGTAAGCGACCGCCTCTGGTAAGCGACCACAAAGCTTGACATTTTGGGTGGTCGCTTATGGGAGGTTCGACTGTATGCTCTTTCTATTTATCATATTTTTAGATGAGAAGAACCCATTTCTGAGTCCCCGCCATTGGACTTATCGAATGATCGAGGACTAGCCTCCTATGCATGCAGACGTAGAACCGATCGTGTTTTTTTCCCCCAGAGAGAAATGAAAAGCGCAAAACAAATGCAATCATATCGCCCGAGACTTTGTATGTTCCTATTTCGTTTTTGTGCAAATATTCAAATTTGCATTTTGGCGCGAAATAAGCACAAGTTTGCGCGCGAATTTTCCGCGCGCGCGCCGTATCTACATCACGTGATCGAGTCCTTTCGGCGGGAACCGTTCAACCGTTCGAATAAATGACTGCCATTTTGAATAATATCACGAGACGGAAAGCAAGCTTTTTACAAGATTTACCCCTTCGTTATTGACATTTTTATCATCCATAAGGTAAGTAATTGAATGATGAGTGCTTTACACTTTGAAAGATACGTTCTTGTGCGAAATAACATTTGAAAGTTCCTCCAAAGAAGCTCCTTACAAAACTGATCGAGTAACACAATACCGTCTAAAAGTTAGCGTCGGTCTGCATTTCTCGCACAAAGCTTGTTTCTTGAACCTTTAAACGGTCGAAAATGTGTGCCTGTTCTCGATATATTATCTCTAACACCTATTGGTATGGCGAAAACATCCTTAAACTCTACATAAAACGAGAAAGATAGGTCGTGCATGTAAGTCTTACCTTGCATCGTTGTTTTCATGGTCAAAATGCCGTTTCTACCGTTCACAATCACATGTAGAACTTCACGAAATACTTACTCAAATAGGAACTTGTAGTAAAAGCCTTATGGAAGAATTGTATTTGGTGTATACCTAGGAGTAGACTACAATCGAGAAATCGTACTCCAAAATAGCCAAAAGTGAATTTCAGCACTTTCAGTTTGTGTACACTACAGACATATTACAATTTTGGAAACCATAAAAATTACCAGTCAATAGTCATATATCAAAGGCGTCATAACACTATTTTGCACTTTTTGTTTGGCTCATTTTCTGTATAGTTTACCTCTGGTTATATACAATACTTTTAAAATTGAATACATTTTGAAAGAAAGTTGAAAATGACAGATTTTTGAACCCTGGACCCAAGCCAGATGACCCAAGCTATGGAGTATGGTCTTGTCTTGCATAAAGACGCCAGTGCATGTAAAATTGGTGCTTTTGATACTGTAAAATACATTTATCAATGTAATTGATTTTTGGATGTGTTTTTATTGTTGAGAAATCTGTTATTTTGACGTTGATGAAAGAAGAACTCACAAATCCAACTATAGAAGAAATACAAGAGTACAGAAAAACACTTGCCCACTAAACTGTAGAGTGTGAGAGTGTAGTAAAATTACAAAGCCATTGCAAAAAGCTGAATAGTTACACTGAAAATCAAATTTTAAAAATTAAAATAAAAACAATTGCAGTACTTTTCACATCTTGATATTATTATTATTATTATTATTATTATTATTATTATTATTATTATTATTATTATTATTATTATTATTATTATTATTATTATTATTATTATTATCTTCCACTGTTTAACCTTTTTTGATATAAATAAATAATGTATAAATAATAAATAAAAACAACTGCTTGTTTTATAATAGCCATGTCAATATTCTTGTATAAAAAAAAAAAGTATAACCTGCTCAATATTAGGTTTTTATTCAGTTTAGACGAATCAAGAACATTTTGAGTTGTGTCCTAGCTCATGCTCGTTCAAAGTGGCCTAAACATGTATATGCAACTTACTAAGGGGAGAGTGGGAGATTACAATAAATCGCGCATCACATAAGCTATCCCAATACTAATGATCTCAGTGGTGTTTTCCATTTGGAACATTTCTAAATTCAGGTACTAAATAGACCATGAATGTATGTAAAATAATTCCAGAAATATCAGACAGTAAGCTAGAAATCAAATGGAACTGTAAAAGTTTTTGAGAAAAATTCTGAAAGAAAATTCAGGAATACATTTTTAGTACGTCTGCTTTTCTGGTAGCCTCCTTTGCAGACATTTTAGTTGGTTTGCTTTTCTCTGCAAAGGAGGCTTTTCGGATAATCCCAGTAATATCGAAATTTTGTGTTCCATTTGCAAATATTAATTATCTTTCTCTGGTTTATAGCAACATTAAATAATTTAGTTAATTTGTATTTTAGCCTTTTATTAACATAAATCATGCCTTCTTTTGTTTCAGAAATTCTTTGTAGATTGTAGAGAAACACTTACCAACTGGTATCATGTTCTACCATGCATTTATTTTGGCCAAGAAAGGTCCTATGGCCAGGGTTTGGTTGGCTGCTCACTGGGAAAAGAAGCTCAGCAAAGCCGTGGTGTTTGAGACTGATATCAAGTCATCTGTTGAAAGCATAGTGTCACCCAAACTGAAGATGGCTCTCAGAACGTCAGGGCATTTGTTGCTAGGGGTTGTCAGAATCTACTCTCGGAAAGCCAAATATCTGCTTGCAGATTGCAGTGAAGCTTTTGTCAAAATTAAAATGGCCTTTAGGCCTGGTGTGGTTGACCTACCTGAAGATGGCAGAGAACTTGCTTTCTCTGCTATTACTCTCCCAGAGGTGTTCACTGATTTAGACATGACATTGCCTGAGTTAAAGTGTGTGTTATATTTATTGCATTATGACTCAGGATTGTCACTATGTTTTTGAGTGTAGAAAGTGGCTAAACTAGCATACATGTACATTGTATAAACTCATCGAAATGGCAAGCCATCATGTGCCTTTGGAACAGCCACCACAGTGTTCAGAGTAGCCACTTGTCTTTTTGATGAAACAGTCATCTGCTATTGCAGCTACATACATTTCCTGTAGAGCCCACTACTCAAAAGCCCAGTGATAAGTCTTTTTTATTGAATTCTTATTGATATACTGTATTTACGAACTGAGTAGTTAGCATGAACTAAGGTTGTCACTAGGTTTTTGAGTACCAGACTAGTTAAGAAGTGCAGTATGTGGCTGAACCAGCATTGAAACCCATCAATATGGCAACACATGCAATTTAGAATAGTAGGCACCAGTCAAATGTGCCAGTAATAAATAATAAATAAATTAAATAATAAATAAACTACTACTACTACAGTAGTCTGATATACACTGTACAGTACAGCATAGACCGAATGCAATAATGGTGCCAATTTCAATTGCCATTGTTCTGGACTGACTAGCCTTGTGTTCATGTGGAAACACAAAGGATTTTCACCTCAATTAGAGGCTAGTCAGTCCAGAACAATGGCAATTGAAATTGAACGCCATTGCATTCGGTCTACGGTATTCTCTTTCATTGAAATGACTGGTTTCATCTTCACAGTGATGTTGACATTCAAGCACAGTTTACACTCAACCAGAGTAGAATAGAAGAGATCACCATGAAAGAAGATGTGGTAGTCAACAATCTGCTTGGCGATGAGGGCTTTGGGGACATTCCTTTTGACAGTGATGGTGAAAAGGAAATTCTTAGAGGAGGGACGGCAATGGAAGAATCTCTTTATCATTCCAAAGATGTGTCAAAAATAACACTAAATGAAACTAATGAAGGAAAAGGGATGGCTGATTCAACATTTGAAAGAAGTAAAATTGGTAAGAGAGAGTTGTACAAAATGTATATAATTGGTAAGAGAGATTGTGTAGTGTTATCTAAAGAATATTGTAGTTCCATCCAGAGTCTATGCTCTGATATTTTCCCAAAGAAGCTAGATGCTCTGATAAACAAGTATTAGCCTGAGAAATGCAGTTTCTAGGACAAATATGCCATTTAGAGGAGCATACAGTTTCCGAGGGTAAATTTCACACACGAGACAGGAACTACTCTATTGTCTTTATTATTCAACAATGAAATTTGCCTCAGGGAAATATATTCCATGTGGGCACTATGCTTTGATATTTGCCTTCGGCAGTGACTCTCATGTCATGTAATCAATTTTGACCAATAAGAACAAAAGAAAATTGAAGGGCTCCATGCAAGAACAATGTAAGCAATCTCTGAACAAAATCTAAATTCTCCTTGAGATTCTTTGATTTTCCAAGGATAATTTTTATTTATTTATCACAAGTCACTTACTCCATTCTTGCATGGACCCCTTCAATTGTTGAATAAATTATATAATACATCATTGGTAGTTGTAGGGTTTACCTTTTCAAGTGAGTACTACTTGTACATTGTATGTACTGTTGATCATAGTGATGCAGGATTCACACAGTAGAAACTGGCAACTGGCAGAATCTGCCATCTGTCGAAAGTTTGGCTAGTTGTTTTAAAATCTACTAAAACCCTACTGATATCTGTGCATTTTAAATCATATGTCATAGATCTAGCGTTGGACGAACCTATCAAAGATGATGGTTTTGGTGGAGATGGTGTGGATTTTCTTGCTGATGGATTTGGAGATGGTCTAGGGGATGCCTTGGCATTACCTGGCATTGAAGACTTGCCGACAGCAGCTGCAGACGACCTTCCATTGGAGCCTATTGATGTACAAATTGAGGGAGAGGAACCACCTAAAGATACAACAACACCTCCCAATGAACTCAATGAAACAACAGGTAATTAAAATACAATACATGTAGTTCCTATCAAGAGACTGTAACCCTCAAAAACTTGAAGGCCGAATGTTTCATCAAGGGCAAGCAAATTGACCAGCTATGAACATTTTGATTGTAACCTTTATTTATTCGGGGTAACCCATTCAGCAGCTAGGCTGGTACCCATAGGGGCCCTGCGTAACTTTATCACAACTAAATTACAATCTAAAAATATTATTATTAGTAATCTTTATTTATTCAGGTTACCCCCTCAGAAGCAGCTCGGCTGGTATGCATAGAGGCCCTGCATAACTTTATCAAAGCTGAATTACAATCTAAAATATAAAACTTGACTTTTCCTGACTGGTTTTAGCATCACACATACAATAAAAAGAGCACTGACAACTAGGGATATTGCCATCTATATGTACATGAACTTACACATTTTTGCCAGCTGTAATATTTATTTGTTAGGAAAAAGCAAAATTCACAGAGAAAATAACCTCTATTTATTTGTAGGAGCCGATACTACAAATGAGATGACAGTGTTACAGACAGAAGCTGAGGGCTTTGTGCTTGAGCCTGTAGAGATTGTGCAAAAGGGTAGAAGAAGTCGTAGAAAGAGAAAGCTTATAGTTGACGAGGACAAAATTTTGTCCACGGATGCTATCAAGTCACAGCTCTCAGATACGGCAGATATTGTCAAGCATGCTATGCTTGCACCACCAACAAAGAGAAGAATGAAGCTAAAGACAAAATCCATGGTAGACCAACTCTTTTCTGTGCCAGGCCTGGATCTGTTGGCTAGCCCACTTATAGAAGCATTTGTGGTTAACCTGACAAAAGCTGTCAAAGTATCTGGGGTTGAGAATCATGAGGCTGACGAGAAAATGGAAACAAACGAGGCGGAAGAAGAAGAGACGTCGCAGGAATCATTTGAGAAAGTAGAAAAGAATCGTAAGAACACCTCTGTGACTTTCGAAGAACCATTACCATTACCCACAATCGATGAGCCGATAGAAAATCTGGGACAAGACGAGATGATGGTAAGCCATTACGAACCTGAAGTTGAGGAGAAAGAGGCTGAAAAAGAAGACGTTCCAGAACTTCCGTCATCTCAAATGGACGAAGAACAAAAAATGAACACCGAAACAGAAGAGCAGTTTGAGAATCGTCGATGATGGACCAAGAGAACAAATCAATTATTACACACACTGAAGAGGGAATTCAACAGAAACGAGACTGTGAACTTTAATAACCTTGTACTAAAGAATACAAGGAAACAAGCTGCCAATATATTCTATAGCTGTCTCCTATTAAGTAAAGACAACACCCTACTGATGACGCAGAATGATTTATTTGGAGACATAATGCTGACAAAGGGTGACCATTTTGCCGCTGCATGCTAGCATTCCAGATTTTTTACATGAACATCAACAAAAAGAGACACTGACTTTAAACTAATGAACAATTCTGAATCCTTGAATTTCACACTCAAGCTGAGCAGGTTTGTGTACTGCATATAGTAACATTATTGTAATATGTAAAAACGTTTTAGCCTGTGGTATAAGGGTTTAGTACAGACTGTATTGCCTTGCTGCGAAGGTCTTTTTATGTTTGGTTTTACCCCTTGTTAATAATTAATACTGTATATTTGATGTATTTGATTCAAGTTTTTAGCATTGTATTGTACATTGAATCATCATTCTAACCATTCCCATGATGTACATGTACTCTTGATTAATTCTCAATACCATCGAGGTTGTATATTGGATTTTAACCATTCTATGAGTTATTTTTAAAGTACCTGTACATAAGAAGGGTCATGTATTGATATTATAATATTTCGTCTTAAGAGTTTTTAAATTAATATGAAATTAAGAATAAAGGTATTTACAGAACTACATTCAGTGGCTGAGTCATTGATGACAAAATGATAATGACAAAAATATGCAAATATATTG
This sequence comes from Actinostola sp. cb2023, assembly GCA_033675265.1. Classification (NCBI taxonomy): domain Eukaryota; kingdom Metazoa; phylum Cnidaria; class Anthozoa; order Actiniaria; family Actinostolidae; genus Actinostola; species Actinostola sp. cb2023. The sequence goes on from JAUJYZ010000013.1 coordinate 658,167, forward strand.
TTACAATTGTTTTAGCATAAACCATCCAGTAGGTCAGTAGAAAATGACGGAAACAAGCAACAGACAATAATTCGTCAAGAAACTCCTCCGAAACATTAGTAAAACGCGACGCTGAAGTGGCCATTTTGTTTGTTTACCTCTACTCTGGGGTCTGTGAGCTGATAGACCACTAGTAGCAAACCAATCAGATTGCAGGATTTGCAATAGACCACTGGATGGTTTATGCTAATGTCTATTAGTCTACTAACTGGTCAGATGGGGACTTTAATCAATCATGGTCTTGTGAAGTTTGTAGCTTTTTTATTACTGGACATGTGGGGGCTTAGAGTGCAAACACTAAAACCATGAAACAGTGCTAACTTTAATTAGCACTAAATAGTGCAATGTCTTTTGTTTTCTATTGTTTCATTGGTGTTATTTAGCACCAACTAGTTTGTACTGTTTCACGGTTTTAGTGTTTGCACTCTACCGTATAATCATTGGGGGACAATAACCAGTTGTACTAAAGGTGGTTAGTGCTATCCACTGGATAAGTCCTATCCAATGGATAAAAATTACTGGATAACTGCATCATAGGACTTATCCGGTAGACAGTGCTAACCACCTTTCATGCAACTGGGGCCAGGATGGCAATCCCATTAGCAGAAAGGGGTGCTTAATGCAGGATTTTAAGGTACTCCCCCATTGGTTTAATTGAACTTCTATAAACTCCCCAATACACAGCAGCTTAATTGATACTATTAGTTTTTATTGTTATGCTTTCTTAACAAACTTTTGCAACAATATTTTGTTGCTGTTCTTTATTATTATTTATTTTATAAAAAAAAAAAAACACCTTTTCAAGGTACAAACTTTTATAATCATTAAAATTAATGTTTAATTTTTTTTTCAATATTCAAATGGATTTTGGACACCTTCATATCTTCGACATGACAATGAACTTCTGAACACAGTTCAGATACATCAAGAGAGGGCTTGCACGATCACGTGCCGGCAGCCATGACGGGACAGGATAAAACCATACCTTTCTCCTACTAAGGAATTGAATTCTTTCTCATGAATCTCGTGATCGTGCAAACCCTCTATACAACTGAATTCAGGCTGGAAAAACTGGTGGACCTTCATTTTTAATACTTTTTTTCCAAACATTTTCCTCACATTTGTTGTAAAAAAAACCAATTTAGTTACAAAGGATTTTCCCACTTTCAGTATTTATTTTTCTCGTGGGTTAACTGAATTGCAATGAGATTGTCATATACAATATTCAGTTTTAACAATATTGGAAGATTGCACTTCTATATATGGTAATGGTCATAGTTCTGCGAGTGGTTTTCATAAACCTGTGAAATACACATTAGTACACCCTAATTACCAGTGTTGTTTTCATTTCACTATTTCACACTATTAAACTAATAGTGCATGCCATATATCCGTGAAACAATTACTAACTAGTTTTTAGTAGAATTACACAGGTGATTATAGAAAATCAAGTGTGCTGATTGGTCAAGAACTTTGGACTATTTCTCGATAGTTACCTACAGCATTTTGACAAAATGGCTGCCAGCTTTTGAAATATGAAATAAAAATGTATTTTCTTTAAAATGCTTATTTATTTTTATTTTTTCAAATAATCACCTGTGTCATCTACTAAAACAATTAGTCACCTCAGGCTCAGTGAATAGCAGTGATAGTAACCTCGACTTCGTCTCGGTTATTATTCACCGATATTCACCTCGCCTTTGGTGACTAATTGTTAAATAGTGCGTAATAGTTTTTAGTTATCAACTATTTAGTTATCGACAAACTAAGAATTCACTCGGGCATGAACCACACAACACATTACAGTCAAACCAGGTCACGCGTGCCCCCCTAGAGTCCATTATTGACTTTGTTATTTGAAAATTGATTTGATTTTTCATCTTGAACTTCGATTATTGCGAACGAACATTTCAATATTCAAAACAAGAATAATTTGAAAATTCGATTGCTGATTGGATTAATAAAACAAACGTTACCCTAATATGGGCAGACAAACACAACACGTATGGGCTGCATGTGTCTGCCCATATTAGGGGTAACGTTTGTGTTATTAATCCAATCAGCAATCGAATTTTCAAATTATTCTTGTTTTGAATATTGAAATGTTCGTTCGCAATAATCGAAGTTCAAGATGAAAAATCAAATCAATTTTCAAATAACAAAGTCAATAATGGACTCTAGGGGGGCACGCGTGACCTGGTTTGACTGTAAACAATAATTATTAACCCATTCGCTCCTACACCGGCCGAAACCGGCCGTAAACATCGATAGTGCTTTGAAAAATTCTAACTTTCTGAATTTTCGTAACATCGATCTCATGGCCAGTTATTAGTGACAACTAGATAACTCTTCATATTTTAACCTCAAGTAAACTGAATTACAGGTCCGATTTCTGGGCATTAGTTCAATTTGTTTGCCATAAAAATCAAAAATGCGTGTTTTTGACGCAATTTTACACCTCGAAAATGACCGACATTTGACTTGGATTTTCTTCCAAAATACATCCTTGCGAAACAAAACGCCACTTTCTCAGCAAACTTCCATCTCTCTTCTTGATATAGTCGTGAATTTTGCCCTCTCTTTTCCTTAACTCGCCGAACAATAGCCATTTCCTTAGGACCACTTTCGCTAACACGTGTTTTCCTTCTGCACGCCCGAAAAGGATGCCGGGAAACATCCGGGAATTTCGGCATAGATCTCCCCGAATCTCTGTTTTTGAAGAAGATATAGAGTGTCGAGCCACTCGGTCCTACAGGCAAAATATTGCACCGGTTGCATTCTTTACAAGTCCAAAGTCGCCAAAAATGCCTTTGTAGGTCCTGGAATCCAACACAGAAAGACCAGAGAGACGATTTCACTTTGAGTCCGCCATTTTGGAAAATTTGATGGAGCTGCCGAAATGTGTTCGTGAATTCGTATCTTCCTCCTGAGTTCTTCCAGGAGAACGATCTCTACCACACCAGTCAAGCTTAATGATGCTGTCCTGGGGGCTTCTGTGGTGAATAATGGCTATAAACACTCTAAAAATGCAAAATTGGCCTTTTCGAGTAGTGATTACTACTAGCCCCTACGAACTCCCAAGAAGAAAGGCAGAGCACGTGAAGAAGCGAGCCCACAGGCATTCAGAACTGTCAAGATTTCCATGGAAACCCCTTATACGGAATCGAAATTTCCTACGACGTGATTAGGTCCAGAAAATCGCTAAAAAACTCAAAATAGCTCAGGAGCGAATGGGTTAAACTAATGAACAATTCTGAATCCTTGAATTTCACACTCAAGCTGAGCAGGTTTGTGTACTGCATATAGTAACATTATTGTAATATGTAAAAATGTTTTAGCCTGTGGTATAAGGGTTTAGTACAGACTGTATTGCCTTGCTGCGAAGGTCTTTTTATGTTTGGTTTTACCCCTTGTTTTAATTAATACTGTATATTTGATGTATTTGATTCAAGTTTTTAGCATTGTATTGTACATTGAATCATCATTCTAACCATTTCCATGATGTACACTTGATTAATTCTCAATACCATCGAGGTTGTATATTGGATTTTAACCATTCTATGAGTTATTTTTAAAGTACCTGTACATAAGAAGGGTCATGTATTGATATTATAATATTTCGTCTTAAGAGTTTTAAAATTAATATGAAATTAAGAATAAAGGTATTTACAGAACTACATTCAGTGGCTGAGTCATTGATGACAAAATGATAATGACAAAAATATGCAAATATATTGTTACAATGAGGGTTTATCATGTAATTTCAAAACTCATAGGACAAAAAATGATTATCATAGCTGGAAAGAGCTCGTTGAAATTAGTAAAAATGTGAAGTTTGGAAAAGATCGCTCCACAAATTACGAAGATATGAATTTTCAAAAATCGAAATTTTGTATGAAAACCTTTGTTGGAGGCAAGAGTTGCCTCCAAGCGTAATTTCCAAAGGTTTTCATATAAAATTTCGATTTTTGAAAATTCACGCTTCGTAATTTGTGGAGCGATCTTTTCCAAACTTCACATTTTTACTAATTTCAACAGCTCTTTCCAGCTATGATAATCATTTGTTTGTCCTATGAGTTTTGAAATTATGTGATAAACCCTCATTGTTTTAGCATAAACCATCCAGTAGGTCAGTAGAAAATGACGGGAACAAGCAACAGACAATAATTCGTCAAGAAACTCCTCCGAAACATTAGTAAAACGCGACGCTGAAGTGGCCATATTGTTTGTTTACCTCTACTCTGGGTCTATGAGCTGATAGACCACTAGTAGCAAACCAATCAGATTGCAGGATTTGCAATAGACCACTGGATGGTTTATGCTAATGTCTATTAGTCTACTAACTGGTCAGATGGGGGCTTACAATCATGGTCTTGTGAAGTTTGTAGCTTTTTTATTACTGGACATGTGGGGGCTTAGAGTGCAAACACTAAAACCATGAAACAGTGCTAACTTTAATTAGCACTAAATAGTGCAATGTCTTTTGTTTTCTATTGTTTCATTGGTGTTATTTAGCACCAACTAGTTTGTACTGTTTCACGGTTTTAGTGTTTGCACTCTACCGTATAATCATTGGGGGACAATAACCAGTTGTACTAAAGGTGGTTAGTGCTATCCACTGGATAAGTCCTATCCAATGGACAAAAATTACTGGATAACTGCATCATAGGACTTATCCGGTAGACAGTGCTAACCACCTTTCATGCAACTGGGGCCAGGATGGCAATCCCATTAGCAGAAAGGGGTGCTTAATGCAGGATTTTAAGGTACTCCCCCATTGGTTTAATTGAACTTCTATAAACTCCCCAATACACAGCAGCTTAATTGATACTATTAGTTTTTATTGTTATGCTTTCTTAACAAACTTTTGCAACAATATTTTGTTGCTGTTCTTTATTATTATTTATTTTATAAATGAAAAAAAAAAACACCTTTTCAAGGTACAAACTTTTATAATCATTAAAATTAATGTTTAATTTTTTTTTCAATATTCAAATGGGTTTTTGACACCTTCATATCTTCGACATGACAATGAACTTCTGAACACAGTTCAGATACATCAAGAGAGGGCTTGCACGATCACGTGCCGGCAGCCATGACGGGACAGGATAAAACCATACCTTTCTCCTACTAAGGAATTGAATTCTTTCTCATGAATCTCGTGATCGTGCAAACCCTCTATACAACTGAATTCAGGCTGGAAAAACTGGTGGACCTTCATTTTTAATACTTTTTTTCCAAACATTTTCCTCACATTTGTTGTAAAAAAAAACCAATTTAGTTACAAAGGATTTTCCCACTTTCAGTATTTATTTTTCTCGTGGGTTAACTGAATTGCAATGAGATTGTCATATACAATATTCAGTTTTAACAATATTGGAAGATTGCACTTCTATATATGGTAATGGTCATAGTTCTGCGAGTGGTTTTCATAAACCTGTGAAATACACATTAGTACACCCTAATTACCAGTGTTGTTTTCATTTCACTATTTCACACTATTAAACTAATAGTGCATGCCATATATCCGTGAAACAATTACTAACTAGTTTTTAGTAGAATTACACAGGTGATTATAGAAAATCAAGTGTGCTGATTGGTCAAGAACTTTGGACTATTTCTCGATAGTTACCTACAGCATTTTGACAAAATGGCTGCCAGCTTTTGAAATATGAAATAAAAATGTATTTTCTTTAAAATGCTTATTTATTTTTATTTTTTCAAATAATCACCTGTGTCATCTACTAAAACAATTAGTCACCTCAGGCTCAGTGAATAGCAGTGATAGTAACCTCGACTTCGTCTCGGTTATTATTCACCGATATTCACCTCGCCTTTGGTGACTAATTGTTAAATAGTGCGTAATAGTTTTTAGTTATCAACTATTTAGTTATCGACAAACTAAGAATTCACTCGGGCATGAACCACACAACACATTACAGTCAAACCAGGTCACGCGTGCCCCCCTAGAGTCCATTATTGACTTTGTTATTTGAAAATTGATTTGATTTTTCATCTTGAACTTCGATTATTGCGAACGAACATTTCAATATTCAAAACAAGAATAATTTGAAAATTCGATTGCTGATTGGATTAATAAAACAAACGTTACCCTAATATGGGCAGACAAACACAACACGTATGGGCTGCATGTGTCTGCCCATATTAGGGGTAACGTTTGTGTTATTAATCCAATCAGCAATCGAATTTTCAAATTATTCTTGTTTTGAATATTGAAATGTTCGTTTGCAATATTCGAAGTTCAAAGCGAAAAATCAAATCAATTTTCAAATAACAAAGTCAATAATGGACTCTAGGGGGGCACGCGTGACCTGGTTTGACTGTAAACAATAATTATTAACCCATTCGCTCCTACACCGGCCGAAACCGGCCGTAAACATCGATAGTGCTTTGAAAAATTCTAACTTTCTGAATTTTCGTAACATCGATCTCATGGCCAGTTATTAGTGACAACTAGATAACTCTTCATATTTTAACCTCAAGTAAACTGAATTACAGGTCCGATTTCTGGGCATTAGTTCAATTTGTTTGCCATAAAAATCAAAAATGCGTGTTTTTGACGCAATTTTACACCTCGAAAATGACCGACATTTGACTTGGATTTTCTTCCAAAATACATCCTTGCGAAACAAAACGCCACTTTCTCAGCAAACTTCCATCTCTCTTCTTGATATAGTCGTGAATTTTGCCCTCTCTTTTCCTTAACTCGCCGAACAATAGCCATTTCCTTAGGACCACTTTCGCTAACACGTGTTTTCCTTCTGCACGCCCGAAAAGGATGCCGGGAAACATCCGGGAATTTCGGCATAGATCTCCCCGAATCTCTGTTTTTGAAGAAGATATAGAGTGTCGAGCCACTCGGTCCTACAGGCAAAATATTGCACCGGTTGCATTCTTTACAAGTCCAAAGTCGCCAAAAATGCCTTTGTAGGTCCTGGAATCCAACACAGAAAGACCAGAGAGACGATTTCACTTTGAGTCCGCCATTTTGGAAAATTTGATGGAGCTGCCGAAATGTGTTCGTGAATTCGTATCTTCCTCCTGAGTTCTTCCAGGAGAACGATCTCTACCACACCAGTCAAGCTTAATGATGCTGTCCTGGGGGCTTCTGTGGTGAATAATGGCTATAAACACTCTAAAAATGCAAAATTGGCCTTTTCGAGTAGTGATTACTACTAGCCCCTACGAACTCCCAAGAAGAAAGGCAGAGCACGTGAAGAAGCGAGCCCACAGGCATTCAGAACTGTCAAGATTTCCATGGAAACCCCTTATACGGAATCGAAATTTCCTACGACGTGATTAGGTCCAGAAAATCGCTAAAAAACTCAAAATAGCTCAGGAGCGAATGGGTTAAACTAATGAACAATTCTGAATCCTTGAATTTCACACTCAAGCTGAGCAGGTTTGTGTACTGCATATAGTAACATTATTGTAATATGTAAAAATGTTTTAGCCTGTGGTATAAGGGTTTAGTACAGACTGTATTGCCTTGCTGCGAAGGTCTTTTTATGTTTGGTTTTACCCCTTGTTTTAATTAATACTGTATATTTGATGTATTTGATTCAAGTTTTTAGCATTGTATTGTACATTGAATCATCATTCTAACCATTTCCATGATGTACACTTGATTAATTCTCAATACCATCGAGGTTGTATATTGGATTTTAACCATTCTATGAGTTATTTTTAAAGTACCTGTACATAAGAAGGGTCATGTATTGATATTATAATATTTCGTCTTAAGAGTTTTAAAATTAATATGAAATTAAGAATAAAGGTATTTACAGAACTACATTCAGTGGCTGAGTCATTGATGACAAAATGATAATGACAAAAATATGCAAATATATTGTTACAATGAGGGTTTATCATGTAATTTCAAAACTCATAGGACAAAAAATGATTATCATAGCTGGAAAGAGCTCGTTGAAATTAGTAAAAATGTGAAGTTTGGAAAAGATCGCTCCACAAATTACGAAGCGTGAATTTTCAAAAATCGAAATTTTATATGAAAACCTTTGGAAATTACGCTTGGAGGCAACTCTTGCCTCCAACAAAGGTTTTCATACAAAATTTCGATTTTTGAAAAATTCATATCTTCGTAATTTGTGGAGCGATCTTTTCCAAACTTCACATTTTTACTAATTTCAACAGCTCTTTCCAGCTATGATAATCATTTGTTTGTCCTATGAGTTTTGAAATTATGTGATAAACCCTCATTGTTTTAGCATAAACCATCCAGTAGGTCAGTAGAAAATGACGGGAACAAGCAACAGACAATAATTCGTCAAGAAACTCCTCCGAAACATTAGTAAAACGCGACGCTGAAGTGGCCATATTGTTTGTTTACCTCTACTCTGGGTCTATGAGCTGATAGACCACTAGTAGCAAACCAATCAGATTGCAGGATTTGCAATAGACCACTGGATGGTTTATGCTAATGTCTATTAGTCTACTAACTGGTCAGATGGGGGCTTACAATCATGGTCTTGTGAAGTTTGTAGCTTTTTTATTACTGGACATGTGGGGGCTTAGAGTGCAAACACTAAAACCATGAAACAGTGCTAACTTTAATTAGCACTAAATAGTGCAATGTCTTTTGTTTTCTATTGTTTCATTGGTGTTATTTAGCACCAACTAGTTTGTACTGTTTCACGGTTTTAGTGTTTGCACTCTACCGTATAATCATTGGGGGACAATAACCAGTTGTACTAAAGGTGGTTAGTGCTATCCACTGGATAAGTCCTATCCAATGGACAAAAATTACTGGATAACTGCATCATAGGACTTATCCGGTAGACAGTGCTAACCACCTTTCATGCAACTGGGGCCAGGATGGCAATCCCATTAGCAGAAAGGGGTGCTTAATGCAGGATTTTAAGGTACTCCCCCATTGGTTTAATTGAACTTCTATAAACTCCCCAATACACAGCAGCTTAATTGATACTATTAGTTTTTATTGTTATGCTTTCTTAACAAACTTTTGCAACAATATTTTGTTGCTGTTCTTTATTATTATTTATTTTATAAATGAAAAAAAAAACACCTTTTCAAGGTACAAACTTTTATAATCATTAAAATTAATGTTTAATTTTTTTTTTCAATATTCAAATGGCTTTTTGACACCTTCATATCTTCGACATGACAATGAACTTCTGAACACAGTTCAGATACATCAAGAGAGGGCTTGCACGATCACGTGCCGGCAGCCATGACGGGACAGGATAAAACCATACCTTTCTCCTACTAAGGAATTGAATTCTTTCTCATGAATCTCGTGATCGTGCAAACCCTCTATACAACTGAATTCAGGCTGGAAAAAACTGGTGGACCTTCATTTTTAATACTTTTTTTCCAAACATTTTCCTCACATTTGTTGTAAAAAAAACCAATTTAGTTACAAAGGATTTTCCCACTTTCAGTATTTATTTTTCTCGTGGGTTAACTGAATTGCAATGAGATTGTCATATACAATATTCAGTTTTAACAATATTGGAAGATTGCACTTCTATATATGGTAATGGTCATAGTTCTGCGAGTGGTTTTCATAAACCTGTGAAATACACATTAGTACACCCTAATTACCAGTGTTGTTTTCATTTCACTATTTCACACTATTAAACTAATAGTGCATGCCATATATCCGTGAAACAATTACTAACTAGTTTTTAGTAGAATTACACAGGTGATTATAGAAAATCAAGTGTGCTGATTGGTCAAGAACTTTGGACTATTTCTCGATAGTTACCTACAGCATTTTGACAAAATGGCTGCCAGCTTTTGAAATATGAAATAAAAATGTATTTTCTTTAAAATGCTTATTTATTTTTATTTTTTCAAATAATCACCTGTGTCATCTACTAAAACAATTAGTCACCTCAGGCTCAGTGAATAGCAGTGATAGTAACCTCGACTTCGTCTCGGTTATTATTCACCGATATTCACCTCGCCTTTGGTGACTAATTGTTAAATAGTGCGTAATAGTTTTTAGTTATCAACTATTTAGTTATCGACAAACTAAGAATTCACTCGGGCATGAACCACACAACACATTACAGTCAAACCAGGTCACGCGTGCCCCCCTAGAGTCCATTATTGACTTTGTTATTTGAAAATTGATTTGATTTTTCGCTTTGAACTTCGAATATTGCAAACGAACATTTCAATATTCAAAACAAGAATAATTTGAAAATTCGATTGCTGATTGGATTAATAAAACAAACGTTACCCTAATATGGGCAGACAAACACAACACGTATGGGCTGCATGTGTCTGCCCATATTAGGGGTAACGTTTGTGTTATTAATCCAATCAGCAATCGAATTTTCAAATTATTCTTGTTTTGAATATTGAAATGTTCGTTCGCAATAATCGAAGTTCAAGATGAAAAATCAAATCAATTTTCAAATAACAAAGTCAATAATGGACTCTAGGGGGGCACGCGTGACCTGGTTTGACTGTAAACAATAATTATTAACCCATTCGCTCCTACACCGGCCGAAACCGGCCGTAAACATCGATAGTGCTTTGAAAAATTCTAACTTTCTGAATTTTCGTAACATCGATCTCATGGCCAGTTATTAGTGACAACTAGATAACTCTTCATATTTTAACCTCAAGTAAACTGAATTACAGGTCCGATTTCTGGGCATTAGTTCAATTTGTTTGCCATAAAAATCAAAAATGCGTGTTTTTGACGCAATTTTACACCTCGAAAATGACCGACATTTGACTTGGATTTTCTTCCAAAATACATCCTTGCGAAACAAAACGCCACTTTCTCAGCAAACTTCCATCTCTCTTCTTGATATAGTCGTGAATTTTGCCCTCTCTTTTCCTTAACTCGCCGAACAATAGCCATTTCCTTAGGACCACTTTCGCTAACACGTGTTTTCCTTCTGCACGCCCGAAAAGGATGCCGGGAAACATCCGGGAATTTCGGCATAGATCTCCCCGAATCTCTGTTTTTGAAGAAGATATAGAGTGTCGAGCCACTCGGTCCTACAGGCAAAATATTGCACCGGTTGCATTCTTTACAAGTCCAAAGTCGCCAAAAATGCCTTTGTAGGTCCTGGAATCCAACACAGAAAGACCAGAGAGACGATTTCACTTTGAGTCCGCCATTTTGGAAAATTTGATGGAGCTGCCGAAATGTGTTCGTGAATTCGTATCTTCCTCCTGAGTTCTTCCAGGAGAACGATCTCTACCACACCAGTCAAGCTTAATGATGCTGTCCTGGGGGCTTCTGTGGTGAATAATGGCTATAAACACTCTAAAAATGCAAAATTGGCCTTTTCGAGTAGTGATTACTACTAGCCCCTACGAACTCCCAAGAAGAAAGGCAGAGCACGTGAAGAAGCGAGCCCACAGGCATTCAGAACTGTCAAGATTTCCATGGAAACCCCTTATACGGAATCGAAATTTCCTACGACGTGATTAGGTCCAGAAAATCGCTAAAAAACTCAAAATAGCTCAGGAGCGAATGGGTTAAACTAATGAACAATTCTGAATCCTTGAATTTCACACTCAAGCTGAGCAGGTTTGTGTACTGCATATAGTAACATTATTGTAATATGTAAAAATGTTTTAGCCTGTGGTATAAGGGTTTAGTACAGACTGTATTGCCTTGCTGCGAAGGTCTTTTTATGTTTGGTTTTACCCCTTGTTTTAATTAATACTGTATATTTGATGTATTTGATTCAAGTTTTTAGCATTGTATTGTACATTGAATCATCATTCTAACCATTTCCATGATGTACACTTGATTAATTCTCAATACCATCGAGGTTGTATATTGGATTTTAACCATTCTATGAGTTATTTTTAAAGTACCTGTACATAAGAAGGGTCATGTATTGATATTATAATATTTCGTCTTAAGAGTTTTAAAATTAATATGAAATTAAGAATAAAGGTATTTACAGAACTACATTCAGTGGCTGAGTCATTGATGACAAAATGATAATGACAAAAATATGCAAATATATTGTTACAATGAGGGTTTATCATGTAATTTCAAAACTCATAGGACAAAAAATGATTATCATAGCTGGAAAGAGCTCGTTGAAATTAGTAAAAATGTGAAGTTTGGAAAAGATCGCTCCACAAATTACGAAGCGTGAATTTTCAAAAATCGAAATTTTATATGAAAACCTTTGGAAATTACGCTTGGAGGCAACTCTTGCCTCCAACAAAGGTTTTCATACAAAATTTCGATTTTTGAAAATTCATATCTTCGTAATTTGTGGAGCGATCTTTTCCAAACTTCACATTTTTACTAATTTCAACAGCTCTTTCCAGCTATGATAATCATTTGTTTGTCCTATGAGTTTTGAAATTATGTGATAAACCCTCATTGTTTTAGCATAAACCATCCAGTAGGTCAGTAGAAAATGACGGGAACAAGCAACAGACAATAATTCGTCAAGAAACTCCTCCGAAACATTAGTAAAAAACGCGACGCTGAAGTGGCCATATTGTTTGTTTACCTCTACTCTGGGTCTATGAGCTGATAGACCACTAGTAGCAAACCAATCAGATTGCAGGATTTGCAATAGACCACTGGATGGTTTATGCTAATGTCTATTAGTCTACTAACTGGTCAGATGGGGGCTTACAATCATGGTCTTGTGAAGTTTGTAGCTTTTTTATTACTGGACATGTGGGGGCTTAGAGTGCAAACACTAAAACCATGAAACAGTGCTAACTTTAATTAGCACTAAATAGTGCAATGTCTTTTGTTTTCTATTGTTTCATTGGTGTTATTTAGCACCAACTAGTTTGTACTGTTTCACGGTTTTAGTGTTTGCACTCTACCGTATAATCATTGGGGGACAATAACCAGTTGTACTAAAGGTGGTTAGTGCTATCCACTGGATAAGTCCTATCCAATGGACAAAAATTACTGGATAACTGCATCATAGGACTTATCCGGTAGACAGTGCTAACCACCTTTCATGCAACTGGGGCCAGGATGGCAATCCCATTAGCAGAAAGGGGTGCTTAATGCAGGATTTTAAGGTACTCCCCCATTGGTTTAATTGAACTTCTATAAACTCCCCAATACACAGCAGCTTAATTGATACTATTAGTTTTTATTGTTATGCTTTCTTAACAAACTTTTGCAACAATATTTTGTTGCTGTTCTTTATTATTATTTATTTTATAAATGAAAAAAAAAACACCTTTTCAAGGTACAAACTTTTATAATCATTAAAATTAATGTTTAATTTTTTTTTTTCAATATTCAAATGGCTTTTTGACACCTTCATATCTTCGACATGACAATGAACTTCTGAACACAGTTCAGATACATCAAGAGAGGGCTTGCACGATCACGTGCCGGCAGCCATGACGGGACAGGATAAAACCATACCTTTCTCCTACTAAGGAATTGAATTCTTTCTCATGAATCTCGTGATCGTGCAAACCCTCTATACAACTGAATTCAGGCTGGAAAAACTGGTGGACCTTCATTTTTAATACTTTTTTTTCCAAACATTTTCCTCACATTTGTTGTAAAAAAAACCAATTTAGTTACAAAGGATTTTCCCACTTTCAGTATTTATTTTTCTCGTGGGTTAACTGAATTGCAATGAGATTGTCATATACAATATTCAGTTTTAACAATATTGGAAGATTGCACTTCTATATATGGTAATGGTCATAGTTCTGCGAGTGGTTTTCATAAACCTGTGAAATACACATTAGTACACCCTAATTACCAGTGTTGTTTTCATTTCACTATTTCACACTATTAAACTAATAGTGCATGCCATATATCCGTGAAACAATTACTAACTAGTTTTTAGTAGAATTACACAGGTGATTATAGAAAATCAAGTGTGCTGATTGGTCAAGAACTTTGGACTATTTCTCGATAGTTACCTACAGCATTTTGACAAAATGGCTGCCAGCTTTTGAAATATGAAATAAAAATGTA